>BMAV01006492.1:0-26040 GCA_019973955.1 Trichonephila inaurata madagascariensis
TTGTGTAAAATCTATTTATTGCTTTTTTTATAATGTTCTTAAACTCAAGACGATGTTGATGATGGATTTTGTACAAATTTTGGGGGCCCATGTCAAGGTAAAAAGCGCGCCAAAGGCTCCACCCTTGTCTTCATAACGTGAGGCCCCTGGACAAAGGCCCGATAGCTAAGTGGTTAAAGTCACTGACTCGTGACTGGCATTAGAGATGCGCCCTAGTACCCAAAATCCCCCTGTAGTTTAATGACTTCAAACAATCTTGGTTAAACTATTTATTACACAGTATGAAAACCCCAAAAATATTCTTTACAATTTAATTGCAAAATGGGTCCTCAGATGTAAAGTCTATTTTGGTGAATGCTTTTTTGGCCCATAAACATATTAATTAAAGTGACCCCTTTAGACAAATTCCTATACATTTGATATCTTGGGGTCCACAGTTCGCTTTCGGTAATCCCACACTGAGTTTGGGTAAGCTCACTGGATCTATCTCCACCGGGTGGTTGCTGATTAGAAACTCCTCGGTTTTCAACCCATTTTAAAATTCACGGACCCCCCGGTATCGCTGATTCTGAAGTATATCGCTAGCGAGAGCCCGGGTTTTCCCAGTCAAAGTCGTTTGGACCCCCTGCTCTCCTTTATAAACCTCTCGTTTCCACGGTCACTCACCGCCTATTCCTTTGATCTCTTGTCCCTCGGCCCTTATAGCGGGGCTTTTGGGCGCATGTGAGGTCCCCCTGAAGGGGGTGTCCCCCAAAAGAGCAAAACCACATTGTCCCGTTCTCTTTTTCTCTCAATTTTCCCTGGGAAAAAAAGGTCAGGGTTTTGTCACCCATTTTTTAAACTTTTTCCGTAAAAATGAAACGGGAATTTTCCCCGTTTCTGTTGGGGGGAGTGTTTCTCAAACCGGGGGGCCCCCCGGGTGGGCGCGATAACCTTTCAAGGGAGGCGCGAGCATATTGAAAATAAAGGTTAAAAAAAAATTTACTGGAATGAAAAAAATACTTTCTTATAATAAAAATACAGATTTAAATTTATATGGGTTTATATATATATCATCTTGAAAAAAGGGCTAAAAAAAAAAATTCTCTTTGAACCTCATTAGCTATCTTTGATCCTATAACTAAAAAAAAAAAAATATTTTGTTTGCTTTTATGTAATCCTACGATGAATATTCCATTCGTTTTTTTTTAACAAAATATTACTTTTGCTGGCTTTCGAACTTACTGGAATGGTTACCTGCATCCTTTTTTTTTTGGGAAGTTGTAAATTTTATATAATTCTGTAGCGCTTTTTTTTTACAATGGAAAAAAGTTTTTTTAAAGGATAACCATATTGAGCACTTTGAAGGATTAATTTAAAAGATTTTTTTTATGGGTATACTGAAAAATATAATACAAAATCTTAATTCTAGGAAAATTTTTTATTTTTACCAATGACCTTGACAGAGAATCCTCTAATATGGTTTAAAAGGAGCTAAAATAATTGATAAATATCTCCTTTTTTTGGGATGGAAACGTTTTTAGAATCTTAAGGTACTTTTTGACCGAGTTCCCGGCATGACCACTATTTTTCAAAACTATTTTACAGGCTTTTTTCTATGAATAACTTAGTGGTTTTAATTTATTTGTACGCTGATTATGGTTTATAAATGAAAATCAGCAAAATCTAAAAAGTGGGTTTTGTGACCCTCTAAAGGAAATTGAAGCTGATAAAAGGGGGGAAAACATTTGTTGTAATCATATTAATCATTAAGCGAAAAAATTTGAAAAAGCAATAAACAAAAACGAAAAGGAAAATTTTTCAAGCTCATTAAGAATTTAAATAAAAAAATTAACCTAACTGTTCCGCAAAATGCACTTCACCCTTCAAAAGCACAAAAAAAGAAAATGTTCAACAGGTTTTTTGCCCGTCATAAAAAGGATATTAAAATTACAAAAACTGAAAAAAAATGTGACGTTTTGCTTTCAAATAACTTTCCTTTTTGTTAGAAAAAAGTTCTTGGTTTTGTCTTTATTGGTCCCCACATTTAAACATTTATTAGTTTTATTGGATATTTTCTCAAATTATAAAGACAAATAGAAAAATCTTGAAAAAAAGTAATATATTTTCTTTAGATAAATTATTCATGAAATTGTGATTTTTATGTTGTATATTGAAAATAATTAAAAAAAAAAGGGAAGTTCATCCCCCCGGGAAATTAACGTTAGTATCAGTGCCCCCTGACCCCGGGCTTTCTCACTTTAAATATTAAAAATTACACAATTTTATTCATTAAATTTTTATATACTTTTTTATTTTTATTCAAATCTAATTCTGCGACCAAAATTACAGTTCATTCAAAACCGTTTATAATATGGGTTTCACAATAAATCATTTTACACTTTTTTATACATTGTCATCACTTGGTTTTACTCTCCTTACAATTAAGTTTATATCCAAGAATAATATTTATCATTTTTTAAAAAAAAAAACTCTGTTAAAATGGGTCTTCAGCCATATAAGAATAAGTTTAATAATTTTCATGCTTCCGGGCTTGTCTTGCAGAGCAAAATTTTTTTAAAGGAAGGCTAAAATTAAAATTGACATCAAAAGGGTTTTTTTGATTTTAGCTCAGATCTTTATTTTGTCTTAAAATAGCCATCGCAAAAAATCCCCCTATTCACAAAAAGGGATGATATTAAAAAAAGGTAATGGGATACGAAATCTTTTTTTTTTTCAGGAGAAAATTCAGCATCCACCTCTATCTAAATTAAAAAGGGGATTTATTAAAAAATTTCCTTTAATTTCGTCACTGGATGTGAAATCTATGAAGATCTCTTTTGGGTTGAGCCCTTTTTGAAATATTTTAAAAAGGATCCCCAACCCATTCGTAACTTCTATCAATTCGCCCTCGTCGGCTTTTTGATGCTTTATTATCGTTGAATCTGTGGTTTAAAAAAACATCTATGTTTTAATCCCTGCCGTAAATTAAAAACCGTGAATTACAATTCGCTGAATTATGAAATGTACATTCAAAAGATTCGGTATTCGATTCCCAAGACGACTAAATTGTACGAATCAGCATTTTAAAGTTTTTTTAGACGTCTGTTGGGTTGCCCCAGACTCACTGCGTTTGCGGGGAAAGCCAGATGTAATGGATATGATAAAAAAGCAATATAGATTAGGCTATTTTTTTGACATTTGTACTTTTAGAAATGGATCTCGAAGGAAATAAATCTTTAATTAAAAATTATTTCTCCCTTTTTCAATTTAAAAATTAGAGAAGGAAAATAAAATAATTTAAACCCATTACTTAAAAAATATAATTTACTTAAAATATATTTATTTAAAAAGTAAATATAAAAATTTAATCCTTTCTTTTAATACTGAAATTTAAAAACAAGTTTAAAAGTGTTGCGACTTTCCCTGGGCTTTTCTTGCAGGCAAGTTTTTTTAAAGCTTCTTGAAATTGACCCTCGGTTCTTTTCTATATTTGCGATATCTATATTTTGTCTTCTAAGCACCACCGCATTTTAAATGTTCCAATTTAAAAATCAGAAAAAGGGAAAAAAAACATAATAATTATCCTTACTTAATTTTTTTTTTTTCTTAAAAGTAACTTTAAAATTTAAAACCTATTTTTAAATTTTTCGGTTTATAATTAAATTCGTGTATTGGAGCTTTAGCGTCAAAGTGCATTATTTTTGCCTTTTAAATTTATTAAGTATAAAAGGGGGGGCGATAAAATTTGATTGAAAAGGGGGGGCCAATTGAAAGGGTTAGAAAAAACTGTTTGGGGAAAAGGGGCTGGGTACATCCAAAAGACTCAAATGTCCTCCCCTTGGTGTGTTGTGGAAGTTAGAGAGGAAGGTGCCAGTCAGGTAACGTCCTCATCACTTGAACGACGCTGAAAATTACGAGGTCCATCACCAATAGCCCTCGTGCAGCTTGATAGAGCAACGTTAATATCTCACTCACTCAATCCGCGACGGATTTAACGTGTATTTTCTCATGTATATGATGGGCCTTTATTGGAACTGGGATGCAAACCCTTGACTCAACTGAAACAAAGCTGGCCCTGATTTCTCGAAAATTATTCTTCAGCTACTGTGACCACAAATACCTTTCAAAAGTTCGAAAGGGGAAAAAAAATGCAATTAGTCTGGTGAGGAAAATTTGAAAACAGGTTATAATTAAATTTTTATTTTTTATTGGGAATTTTAATCAGTATTAATTTTGGAAAAAGCACTGCTTATTTTTAATATCATGATTAATTACCCCCTTCATTATATGTTTAACAAAAAATAATCTACATTGAAAGCTTAAGAACCGAACACATTTTTGTTTTTTATTATGTATTCATCAAAGTTTCATGTAAATTTTCTATCGAACGGTAGCATTGTTCAGAAAAATAAAACAAACCTTTTCCTATCATATTTTGATAGATTAGGTTGTATTTTCCATATTCTTCTCAAAGTAATATACATACTCTATCCAAAAAACATGCTGCACAAGATTTAATATTCTGATATTTCAATCGTTTACACGTACACGTTTCTGTTTTGCTTCTCTCCCGTATTTTCTTGAATCCTCAGATCAATCACTTAGGCAGATATTTTCTAGACTAAGATACCAGTTTATGAATAATATCCTTTTTCTTGGTGAGTCAGTTAGAAGGAATATATTTTTCTTTCTTAAAATTAAGTTCGGAAAAACAAAAGAATAAAAAGAATTATATTCCTTCCCAATAAATTAAGATGATATCTACCCCCCTGAAATACTTACGTATTTATATATTAGGAAAATATACTAGAGCTGTAAATAAGGGGAACATATTTTGGCTAAGGTATTTCCCATACTTGAAAATATAAGTTGAATAGGTAAAAGACTCAACAGACATTGTTAAGGACAAAGTATTTATAAAAATTGTTTTAAACGGGCGGTAAAATGGTTGTGCGCGGCATACAATATTTCATTATTACTTTACTTAGAAAAATATGGTCACAGATAACATTCTACTATGAAGGTTGTAGTGTTTCCTGACCGTTTCACAGAAAAATTTACCTTATTTTTTCAGATATGTGTAATCCTGCATAAGCCGACCGTGCGTTTTTTATTTAAAAAATTACCTAAATTCACCATTAAAAATGTAGCCAAATGGGAAACTAAGCTGGGAATATTTTCCGTCAATTCAGTAGCTGGTTGAGAAAATAATGGTATATATAGTAGTATTAATTTAAAGCATTTGGTTTATTTACGTACATCGTTAATAATAAAGTATATACATTGGAAGTTTACTAAAGATATTTTAAATCTCATTAGAAACAGAATCGTTTTTGTGAGAGAGGTCACATCCATCCCCTGTTGAAGTTTTTCCAACCGTCTTTCGCCTCTTCTTCTCTAGCGTCTCGAGATGAGTGGCGGTCACGGCCTCTTTATCCTCAAGTTTACATCGGGTTCGTAAGCGGATAAAGGTTGGTTCTTTCACAGTGTCAAAAGGTTTCAGGGGCGTGAGAATACAAAGACAAGACCTTACAATATTTTAAAGGTGCACGTGTGAATAGAAGCGTGGTAATCAATGTACAAAAAAGCTGACTTTTCAGCTGTGTGACGGGAAAGTGTTACACTATTAAATAAATGTGGAACACCAACGATGAAATGGGTATATTCTTGATACCTTACTGGAACTATCTTTATTTCCACTCCATTTTCTTTATCAACACTATGTTTGCTGGCTCCATACTTTCTAAAGCAACCTTTTTTTTTTTTTTGGAAAATGGGCACAAAAATTCGTTTACAGTATGAGATGGTCGACTTTTTTTTATGCCTGGAAGAGAAGGAAACCATCTAATATAGAAGACCATATACATCATACAGGCAAAATTTATATTAAACGTTATTCCACAGAAATTCAGATTCTGACGCTAACTTTGAACCGATTTAGAGGGTTTATATTTTCGCTTCGAACAAAACACTAAAACAACTAATACACTATAATGCTACTCTCTTTGAAAACATAGGAATGAGTGCCTTTCGTCTCCAGGACGATATGGTACAGCATACTTATATAATTTAAAAGTTAATAACATAAAATTATACGACACTGCGCTGATTCGCAAGATCCCTATTCCCACGTAAGCAAGAAGTAAAATTACTATACAAACAAAATTGCACTTTACGTATCTGACTTTGATGCTCCTCCTACACATTGCTCAAGGAACATAATAAATAATATTTTGTAATATACATTATATGCAACTTTTTTTTCATATTAAAAAGCATTAATTTCCATTTTGTTCAGTGTCCAGGTATTTCTCAATGTTCTGCTCCAAATTGAAAAGTTCACAAACAATTGTTCTTGTTGATTGGGGCAAAGTTCAGGTATATTTTAGACTGATTTCTTCCTCAATGGTGCAAGAAGATCTGCGCTTAAGCTTTATTTTTGTTCAGCATACGAGCTTTTTACCCCATATCTCCAGAATTATGGAACCAATTTTAAAGCATTTTTGGAGTAAATAAGTGTTTAAAAGTTTCAAGAGGATGGTGTGGCACTTTGCTAAGTCCTTTGGTCTTTTTAGATAAAATGAATAATATTTCAAGTTGCTGTTCTTGTATTTCTCAGTTGAGGTGTACGATTTACTTAGGGAACACATTTTTATTTCGGATAAATTATAAATTTATCTCACATGATTCAAAAATTTTTGGAATTTTTTTTCTCTCCATTCTTTTATCTAGGACGGCGTATTCTGTTTGCATTAAATTTGAGATTCACTAAACTTCCCGGTTGGTTTTAGGATATTATTTGTGCACATCCATTCGCACAGGAATAATTAATGCATAACATATACTTATACCTGCGTAATACGCAGGGTTTTGGATTCCCCGACTAAAAATGCCAACGATTCACATCCTCAGAGAAATTTTCCACATCATCACTAAACTTTTTAACAATTTCGTAGCTCGGTTTTCAAAAAGAGATTCTGCCGAAACTTGACGACATCACTTTAACTAGCACCAGACGAGAACCTTGAGATTGGATTCTCTGCATTCTTGTTACTCATTCGTCTCTCAGACTAATGCCGTTGTAAAATATTACCAGCAGAATATTTTGAAAAGAAAGTATGTATTCTGTGCATTTGGTCTTGTGAAGTTTTAAAGTCACGACTGGCTTTCTGAAACGGGAGAGAAAAAAAGTTAATTTAATACAACCGTAATTTGACTTATACGAAAAGAATTGCATTCTAGGGGTTTGAAATCGTTTGTTCATTGCCTAGCAGGAAAAAGTTAAAAAGACAAATGTTTTGTTTACTACATTTTTTGGACTGGTGGACCCTTATGTATGTTCCAACCACGCATTAGTTCTAAAAAGATTACAGAATTCTCATTTATACACAGGATATAAAAAAGGTAAATGCTGCAGAACTAAATTGTGTGCATTGCATTATTTTTCATGAGAAATAATCATTTATTTATTTATTTGGATTTCAAAATTGAATATAATATAAAAAAATATTTATGTGACAGTTGATAAATGGTATTAATGTTCTTAGGTCAAATTTAATTCAGTACTTTATGTAGTACATATTGTGAAATATTTCAAGATATACTGATGAAAGATATATATTTGTGGCATTGTATATAGTATAGTATTTAAATTTCAGTTTATTCGTATTTTAGTATGGCATTCAAACTAGTTTTGTATCTCAAGTAGAATATATTAAAAAAATTACACACACACACTGTATGCCATATTCTCTCCTCTCCTATCTCTCTCTCTATCTCTCCATACATAGCAGGGATCATGTATATTCCAGGCTCAAAAGCAGTTCCGCAGTATACTCCTCTGGCTCTTTTCTGTGACCATGGCCTTCTCTGCAGCTCTCGTATTGTCCTCCTATTTTCTTTTATTATTTTCAGTGGAGGTGTTCATGCATGTTTGTATACAAAGTTATTTAATAATCGAAAATTCCCTCCTACCCTGAGGACTTTGATCAAGATCATCGAAATATGAGAGCATAAATTACAAAATAAAGCGTCTCCGTTAAAATCGTATTCCGCACTTAAGAATTATGATGTTTATTCCTTATACGTATATTGGTATTATTATTATTATTATTATTGTGCGTGCGTGCGTGCGTTAGCACATTAAATACGTGAATAGAGATAAATATCATAATTTGGCAGGTGTAAGATACGATTTTAACATTTGGTAATTTATTTTAAGACGGACTGACGTTTCATATATGATGATCTTGACAGAAGACCAACGCAGAGTATTTATTGAACATCTTAAGGCTGTTCTTTAACTACACAACACCTATAAATTTCGTAATAAGTTACTGATGAAAGACTATTGAGAAAGAGACAAAACTCTGCTTTTATTTTGGGTAAATTTGAAGGTCGTGACTCCATCCCTCAGAAGCCATGATTAGTCAGAGCCAGCACCCGCCTGTTTCTGACCAATGTTAATTCGTTGTGATTAAAATCAAACCATGCGAACAGACGAGATTCTTACGTGTCCTGAAGGACTGGACCAAAAAAATTAAAAGGATTGCACAGAAAGGATATTAGGGAATTATTACATATATATAATAAGTGAAAATACTATACACTTGTATATAGTTGGTTATATATAGTTTTAAGTGCACTGAAGATTGGGGACCAAGCACTTTAGGATAATAAAACTAGCAACAAATTCAAGGACGAAGTGGTATATTGTGTTTTCGTCTTCAAGTTTCCCATTATGAAATTTATATTTTGTAATCGGTTGGAATTCTATAAGTATTGATATAAATATTGATTAAAGATAAAATTTAAAAGGATAGTACTTTATAATTTATTCATAAACACCATTTGAAAATGGCTATCTTAAAGAGAGGATCTATTGTATACTCTAAAATACTATATTAAATTATCACAAGTATTTACTAGACAGTTCAAACAATGGGGGTAGATGGAAATAAAATCAAAATTACAAGTGCAAATATACCTGAAATTATCCAACAAACATTTGTTTGAAAAAATCGTATTAAATCTAGTTCATAGACTAGCACTGTCTTTAAATGAAATAATACCAATTATAAAACGAAAATCCAAAAAAAATTTTATTATTTTTTTTAACTGTTTTTTCACAAGAAAATTTCTTTTTATTTTCGTTTGAATGTTCTCCATTGTGATTTAGATTTTAAATGAATGCTAGGAAGAAAAAATAAAAGTTTTTTTAAAGAGATAAATACTAAATTTCTGTAGAGGGAGATAATATTGGAAATTTATTTATACTTTTCTAAATATTAATTGTATATTTTAACTATTTCTTATTTGTATGCAGGGAGTGCTATAAAAAATGTTAAGTTAGTGTAAAATTAGCACAGTGGCAGAGTGAATAGAGCATCGAGCTTCCACACCATACGTCTGAGGTACAAACCCTGGTCAGGCAACGTTGACTCAGCGCTCGTATGATGCGGGTCGATAAAATGAGTACAAGCTTGCTTTGGAACATAACGCTGGGGCATTCGTGTCAGACTGAACACTTGACCGAAACATCTGTTCATGTACACCTTAGGGCCGAAGGTCGCGTGTACTGAGTTGGAACAGGTTTGGCCCTCAGGCTCTCGCGCCGCAGGTTAAGTTCAAGTGAAAATTAAATATTACATTATATTCACTTCTAAATTCAGGGCAATTCTGCTAAATATTTGCTTCAAATATATTTAAATTATTATTCCAACCATTGCTTGAAACAATTAAGGTTTAATCTTTTGACTATAAAGGAACATTAAAGTTCTTTTTTTAAAATTTCTAAAGTAATTCATTTATGTTTTCTGAACAGTGTTTCCTTTTTATACGCTTCGTGTTGTGTTTCAAAAATTATCTATGAAATAGTAAAAATTAGTAAATTTTTTAAAAATAATTTAATTTGTTTAATAATAATTTTCTGTTTTCAGTAACAATGAGAAGGGTAAATATAGTAAGAAATAGTCTCTTTTTATTTGCAGACATTTTAATAAGAGAGACAGTTATGCACAAATAACAAAAAAAAAGTAATTATGTGTATACATAAGGTTATAAATCGTATAATCAATACATTTTACTTTTTAAACTATGTGTTATTTTTGCATTTCACATGAACTTTTCATTTTAATTTTAATTAAAAAACAATCATTTTCATATGGCAAATGAATGACAAGATATGTATTGCGTATAATTTTATTGTCTTTTTTAAACATACACATTTTTTCACAATTTTTTTCAAAGTTTATGAAACAAATTAATATTAATAATAAGGAACACATTTAGTAAATGTTAGAAATTGTACAAAACGCAGAACTTTTTTACCTTAATAAAGTTCACAGCTCTCATCGCAGCTTCATTAAATTGATTGAAGTATGAATATTTCAAAGAAAACTAAATTGTGATATGAATAGGTTAACTAACTTAATAGCATATTAATTTTCCAAAAAATGTACTTATAGAAGAGAACATTCATTTTGTATGTAGCTCCTTTTAGCACTTTAAATCACGCTAAGTTTTGTAAAATTTTGCTATAATGTTTCCCAGATATGAGAGCTTAAAAAGCTGATCTTCTAAAATTGATTGATTCACATATTTGACTATATTGAAATTTGAAAATTTCATGTCATAAATCCCATGTTACAAAAATTCCATGTTTTTGTTTTTTTTTAAAATTATTCAGGAAATATTCAAAGGAAATCAAAATAACATTTATGAGACTATATACTGGTTTACAATTGTGTTAACTATCTATTACTGATCATGCGGTGATCGAAAGCGGACAAAAATATATTATGAAAGGAAAGTTTTGCTTTTTAATTTACACAAAAAAGTACGAATACAATTTTTACTTTAAAAAAAAAAGGAATAAAAATTGATTTGGGAAAACCTTGTGCGAAAAATATATCTTTATATATAAAAATCTTCTGTGCGTGTGCATGTGGCTATACTCCTCCTAAATGGCTGGACTGATTTTGATGAAATTGTTTGTGTGGATTCAAGTGGATTTGAGAATGGTTTAAATTCACAATTCATTCCGATATCACAATTAGTTAAAAAAATATTAATTAAAAACATTAAAAACATTGAACTACTCAATATTCACCTGCATTATTGTAACAAAGTTATTGTAATAAAAATGGCGCGTATGTTCGCGTCGAAAATCGATTTTCAGCCAAACTGGGTCTTGATTGTTACAAAAATGCAGATGAATCATGCTTTTTAATGTTCTTAATTAATATCTTTTCAAAAAATCTTTATATATGAAATTCTTCTGTGCATGCGTATCTGACTGACTCCTCTTAAACGGCTGGACCGATTTTGATGTTATTTTGGGGGGGTTCAAGTGGATTCGAGAATGATTTAGATTCACAATTCGGTCCCATATCGCACTAAGTTAAAAATGCGCCAAAATTATGTAAGGGCACGCGATTGTTCATAAAAAAATCATGGGCAATATTCTTGAGGCCACTATTTTGAGCTGCTAACTTTAAGGTGAAGTTGTACTTCTACCACAGATCCCAATGATTCTTTCAGACTCACCTACCCATTCAATTGTTTGCAATTTCCATTTCACCTGGTATTTGCTATGACCATTAATAAGTCACATGGTCATACAATGACAATTTGTGGCATAGATTTAGAAAACCCTTGCTTTTCACATGGCCAATTATATGTTGCATGTTCGAGGATTGGCAAACCATCGCATTTGTTTGTTTATACCCCTCAAGGATTACCCAAAAACATTGTACATTCAATGGCATTATGATAAATTTATTTTTCGTGCTTTAAAAAAATATACCTGTTATAGAAAATAGCTCGAGTTTTATTTTTTTTACCCTTTAATCCTTACTTGTTTAATCAAAACAAGTTTAAGTTTCTATTCAGAATAGCTTCTATATTCAACTTAGTTCATAGTAAATACATACTCACACGCAATTAGTAGGTCGAATTGTGGTAACTGTACATGGGATGATGTCAGGTATTGTAGTAACTTTCTTTATTAAAAATTTCATCAAAACGGTCCAGATTGTTTCAACTTATTCAAAAAAGTTTGTAAATTTCCTATTTAAGACTTGTGGACAGGACAACGTCTGTAAGGACCACTAGTTGTTTATATATTTTTGTGGATTGAGATCGTTTGCTGAATTTTTTTTTTTTTTATCTAGCATATGTCTCCTTATCCTTTTTTTGGGAATGCATCTGAAAATAAGGATCGTATATTAGACCAAATATTGAGATTAGGTTATTTAGACAACTCTATATAGCTAAATTGTCGATTAAATCCTTAAAAACTATGTTAACCCTCTCGCTGCTTAGTTATTTTATATCGTATTTCAAATCTACATAGTAAATCGGCATTTTAGAGTTAAAAAAAATAAAAAAAGTTTAAGGTTTTATTTTAAAATATAGACTTATATCATATATATATATATATATATATATATATATATATATAATTCTTAACATAAAAACATAAATTAAAACATAAACAGGAAAGGCACGGAATGCACAGCTAAATAGTCGGAAGAAATGCATACCCATGGAAATCGGGGAATGCGCAGCGGGAGGATTAACAAAGCAATTAGCTCTTTCATTAGCTTCATTGTATTTCTTTAAGCTTTTATACAAATGTCATTTAATTTCTTCTATTATTTTCATTAATGCGAGTGAAATTGTATTACTCAAATTTGTAATTCAAATTTCAAATTCAAACTTTGTGCTAAACATTTAATAAAATTTTTTGTTATTGACTTAACACTTAATTTATGTCGAGCAAAAAAATTATTGAAACGCATACACTCGCTTAAATGTCAATTTTAAATATTACGATAAATATCAATTGTAACAGTGTAGGTTATGATCATTTGTGAATATGATTTCTCTCTTTCATTAAATACAAATATAGTTTGCCTTGTAAACTCTATTGCAGTCTTACATTTTTACAAAGTGAGTTTTGTCTAAATGAAATTGATAAAAAAAATGTAATTTAATTCACACCTTTTTTTTCCTTCTTTGCTGCTAAATACCTTCGGGATGATAATATGCATCACTTTACGCTAAATTTTATTCTAAATACAATGATATAGATACTATTGCAAATCATTCATATTTACTTTCTTTCAAGAAGTTATGTGTAAGATTCTTTTGAATATTAATCTATACATACAATTAACTTTACATATCACATCAAAGAATTTATTAAACCTAATAATATATGTATGTATTTTAATGTTTTCTTTCTGAAATTTGAATGTGGAAAACAATTTTTTTTTCTTCAGCCTCGTGGTTAATTAATGAACTATTTCTCCTCATAGTGTATTTAATTTAAACTACGTGGTTAGTTAACTATTGATATGGTTTATATAAGGAATACCTCCTTATTTCTTAAATAAATTGTTTTTCTGTGATTTGCTAAAATACACTCATTAGAATTTAAAAATTGTACTTCTTTGTAGCTTGACTAAAAAAATTGTTTTGCTCTTTCATTTATGGATATTAATTTTGTTATATTTTAAAAAAATACTATTCACTGTTTAGTCAATAATATCACATATGGACATATTATGATAATATAAGATTTCCCAGAATGGCAGTTCTTTACAAATTAGAATATATTTTTGCAAAATTAGTTCCTGTTTTTTGAACTGCGGTAAACATCTGAGGAACACTTTCTATATGCATCGTAATATTGAATAATATTAGCAGCACGAAGAATACTGAGCTAACGTTTACTTTTGTTTGTATTAGCTTGAAATCAGTTAATCAAAAGTTATAAGCATTGTATGTCCTACGAGTACATTTTTGTATATATAATCATGAATTCTATTGTATTAGTGATTCCGGTTCTTCTATTTTCAAAAATTTTAACAAACAATGGTGCTTTAAATTTTTTTCCCTTGGCTTTGATATCGATATTACACAGTTGATTATAATAATGAACCCTTACATTGCCAATAATCGAACTCTTGCTGCTCTTACGAATTGTTTTCATTATTCCACAATAAAAGTGGTTGTTGACTGATATAATCAATACATTCTAAAAAGCGCCAGGAGATCACGGTTCGCATTGAACCTTCCAAAGTAACACGCGTGACTTCGCGCAATAACATTCAATGTTTAAATGTTCTTTTTGCTTTTATTTCATTGATTTACCTATGCATCGAACAATTATTTATTCTATATTTTTTTTCAGTCAGAAAAGTTCCACGGAACAATCACTTCATAGAAATCTAGTTTTCAGATGTAATATAAAACAAAATTGACTGAATAGGAAACTCATAACTGAAAAGATTTCATGAGAAAAAAATCACTCAATTTTATGCTTTTTATTATTGATAAATTTATTTTCCTATTGAATTCAGTGAAAAAAATGGTATACTGGTTTTGTTGAAAGGAAAAGTAAAGAGCTTGACACAGAAATACTTTAAAGAACGACATAAATCAATCAATCTGCAAAAAGGGAGCACGCTGTACATTTTCATATAATATGTAGAATAGTTTAATAAAAATTTTATCTCTAAAATTCGTTATTTATTCATGCAAATAAATAAATAAACAAATATCATATATTTACAACTGTAATTTTAAATGTAATTTGAATTAATGTGAATTTCATTTTTACATTTACGTTTATACTTTCCATTGTAGGAAGAGCCGTAATAAAACTTTAAAGTTTACTATAAACTAATGAAATATGACGTTTCAACTAGCCTTTTAAAAAACATTTTTCATTCTGAATATATGTTTTCATTGAGTTTCATATTATAGAATAAAGAGAAAAATTGTAAATGAAAATAAATTTGATTTTTTAACATAATTATAGTTATTTCGTAATATAATACGCCAGGAACTTCCTCAAAAAATCAATAATTGCCACCTTTCATTTTGACAACATTTATTTCATTACATGTTTTTTAACGTAAGGGTATATAATCAAAAATATTTATTCGAATTAAAAATGAACTGAAATATAAAGATTAATGGAGTGTGTATTTCAAAGTAGTATAACTTGTATTTAAATACTTGACAAATTTTTAAATCTCTCCAGAAAAATGTTTATATAAAATTATAATTCTGTTGAAGCTCATGAGTAGATAAGAAAATAAATATAATATTTTTTTTATTTCGGTGACGAAAATCCGTCAAAATAATAGAAATAATTTTCATTTAATTGAATTAATTGATTAAAATAAAATAAAATCAAGGAATTTTATCTTTATTTAAACAGTTTTTTTAAAAGTTCATCGCAAGGGTAAATCTAAAAGTAAATATAAATTTTTCTCCTAAAATCCTTTTTCTACATTATATTTTCCAAATATCTATCCACTTTCTGCTACATTGGAACCACTTTTGTCAGTTAAGAACTCGCGTCCGGCGAGTTGTTGGTTCAAGTCCTTATACCATTGAAGACATTCTGTGTAGAACAGCTGGTGTACGTTGAATTTCTCAAGGCTCACAGTTCTCTCATTAGCATGGTGCGGAATTTTGTAAAATGGAATTTCGTTTCAGGTGTCTCATTCTCGTCACATGACTTAGACTCAAAATTACGAAGTCCGTCTCCATACAGGGAACCGCTTTGCAGCTGTATGTCAGCGTTTCTCAAACTGTGGGGTGATCCCTAAGAGGGAGTGATAACTTTAAAAGGAGGGAGGGAATGCAAGCATATTGAAAAGTCAAAAACAAAAGATTATTTTAAAAAATTACTAATTCATTGAAAGTAAACAAACAAAATACATTCTGATATAATAAAAAATAAAATACACATTTACACTGATACCTATAATGCACTTATAAATCTATCATTGCTGCACAGTGTATTTTATAATTTGTTTAACAATACTGAGTTAAGAACAAGATTATTAATTACCAGTGATCCCATGTGGGCTTGTCATATATAATATTATCTTCAAGAATTAACACTTATATGGATGATTTGCACGGTTTATACTTAATACTTTAAAAAACTGCCGATTAAAAGTTACGCGATTCACTCTTCAGTGCCTCCACTTTCGACGTAGGCGCGTATGTGATGTATTGCTGTGTGTGTGGGGAGAAATACATAAGCAAATCCTCCGAAATAAGAAAAACCTTCGTAAAAACTGTCAAGGTCCTTTTATTGCCTTCCAAAGCCTTCAGAATAATTTTATGGATAGCAGCTCACAGAAAATATAGTACTTCAGAAAGAAGTGAATATACGTCCGGGAAAATTAACACTTTGGCTGAGCGAAACGCTCATATACGCCAGTGGCATTTAAGAGGCTAAAGTCGTATTGTAGTCTTATCGACAATGTACAGTATTACTGAATTCAGTACATTGTTATTTTATGGAGGTGGAGAGGGGGCGATGAAAATTATGATTGAATATTGGGTTGCAAATAATGAAAGTTTGAGAAGCACTTCTTGAAGCTTTTTTTGGGTGAGCTCGTTTCCTTTGGTATTCCACCAATAGCGTTCACTTTACTTTAGAGTGCAACATTAATAAAGGAATCAAATCAAAGTCACTCTCCCTACAGTGGTGTTTATTAGGCATCGGCCAATCAACTTGTGTATCCATCTGTCATTCTATCATTCATTTTAGTTTCTCAGGAAACCCTCTCTGAACTGCTTACTGTGCCTCATCATTTAACTTGAATAATGACACGTACCATTCACTTCAAAATGTCAAAAGCGCAATTCGTGGCACTGCATCAGTATTGTATTGAAGGTGATGAAGTTAAATACCAAGCTCAGTTTTAAGTTTCTTAGGTACTTATTATTACCATCTTTTTTCCCCATCGTACTAAGACATCGTGTTGTGGACTCACTCGAACCCAGCATTCACGTTTAGTGATTTTGTGTTTGGGTCAGGATGGAATAACTCACTACTCAAATCATTGACTTCCACACTTCCTTATAAACATAACAAGACTTTATTAAACACTTTTAAATATACTATCATCAAACGCTAATTATAACACTGGGCAATATGGGTAAATCGCAACAGATCACATGCCTTCTACTCTCTCGAGTCTGTGTGTGGGGCGTATCACCACATCTTGATATAGCTGTGCTTTCACAGAGCCCTCTAGAACTCTAAAACTCAACCTTTCCTGACACAACAATCGTCTCGATTGATGAATACACTTTTGTTACACTTGAAGTAATTACTTACACATTAATAACCCAAACACACATTGAAAAGTTACAAATAAATCATACAAAAACACAGACTAAAAGTTCTAAGTAGCACAAATAAGAAAGCGAATGTTAAGAATTAATAGAAACTTTAAATAGAAAACAAAATAAACACACACATTAATTCCAAAATAACAAAAAAGTACTCTTTAAGAAAGCAAAGTTCAAATATATTTAGTCTCCAAGAACGCAAAGTTTATATAGTTCAGTGACTACTTTCGGCCTCACAGTTCATCCTTCATTAAAGAATGATCCAAAGGAAAGATCTCACCACATTCTCGTCATCTCTGTCAGTCCCTTCGAATTACTCTCCATTGCTGGCTCCTTGTTGTACTCTTGATTCCTGATCATCATCTTGGGGATTCTCGTCCTGATCTGATCAGAACTGGTAAAATTTCTTTGAGACATCAATTGGCATCTCATGACGTTTTCTTTCGGCTCACATGTTGAACACTTTCTTCTCTCGAAATTTATGTTGTTGCGTGATATGCCTTCCCTATCTGACACAGTAAACATAGATTTTGGCTCTGTTCGTTTATTCTGATCTTCATCTTCCTGTTGTGCAAATGGAATTGCAACTGAATACCATATATTAACTTTTCAATGTTTCTTTGTATGATCTTCAGCCTTACATTTCTCACAAACAGGAATAATTTTTGGTTTAGAGCAATTGGTGCAAGATGAAGACCGAATTCTAAACAATTGTAACATTTAAATTTTCTGTTCGCATGTAAATAGAGGTTTTTGTGGTTTCTTTGATAACTATTAATTAAATGGGATTTTTTCATACGTAGGAACGTTGCCCGCTCTTTTTTCTATATTGTATTGTCTGTTTATTCTTGGAGCAAATTCTTGATTAGCAGAATGTCGAGAATCATTTTTGGGGTCATTTCATCGTTTGAAGGTGTCTCTTCTCGCACGTTCTCATACGCATCTAATTTGTCAGCTATTTCCTCTAGATTGATTAAATTGGGTCAATCATCTATGAAATGTTCTTGAGTGTTCACGGAAAATTTTCTTCAGCTGTTCGGTAATAAATAAATCCTTTAATTTCTCGAAAACCCAAGGCCTCTTTTAACCTTTCTTCAAAATATTAGCGCAATTCATAAACAAAATTCTTCCAAGTTTCTTACGATGATCGGTAATGGTTTAAAAATTTTCCGAAAAGGATTCACACACAGGACTTAATTTGAATCTCTTGAGTAATAATCTTTTACGTGGTTATAATTGTTCACTATTTCTTCTGGTTCACGAGCAATTAATTTAGTTATTTCATACGGCAATAAACCTAATAACCTGGATACCCATCTCTCCTTATCTAATGAAATTAGTCGAACTTGCCTTTCGAAAAGAATTAAAAAGAAAGTTATGTCTCCATTTTCGATTTCAAATTTTTGCATTAATTGACGTACATGCCAGGATCAATGTTTATATGATTGGATTCAGTTTTAACATTAAAATTCTGTAATCTTACTTTCTCTAATTCAAATTCAGTTTTAGCTTTTTTCTATTTCTCTTTCCCTTTCCCTTTCTGCCTTTTCTCTTTCCTTTTCTGCCTTTTCACGATCCTCGATAACCATGTCTAATAAACCTTTTACAAAACTCTCTTCATAATTTTCAGATCCCATTATGATATTTCTTAAATCGCTAACTTTAATATCAGGTGGAACAGTTTCGTTCAGTTTTGGACCAAATTTATCAAGTCTACTTTTCTTCCTTTGGTTAAAAAAGACATTTTTTTGTTTAAATGAAATCTTACTTTTACAAGTATTTTAAATATGTGGCAAAAACCCGTTCTAGTTTTGCACCAAATTCTCCCTCTAAAATGTCTCACACACACACAAAGTCACATAAAACTCCATAATTGTAATTTGAAAAAAAAAAATTTCTTCTCAGCTCTTAAAAAGAAAAATGGAGATTCACTTACTTGCTTAATAAAACCAAGGCGTTCCAAATATCCCGCTTGTGATGTGTTGTGGACTCATTCGAATCAAGCATTCCCGCTTAGTAACTTCATGCTTTGCTCAGGATGGAATGACTCACTACTCAAATCATTGATTTTCATATATTTCCTTATAAACACAAGACTTTATTATTAAACAATTTTAAATATACTGTCATCAAACACTAGTACTCGGTATTATAGTAACTTGCAACATATAGCATGCCTTCTATTATCTTGTGTCTGTGGGCGTATCACTACATCTTTATATAGCCCCGCTTTGACAGTGCCCTCTATAGTTGGACTCTAATACTTGATAGTACCGTACTTCACCATACACTTTCACCTATATTGCATCAAAAGTGCTGTTCAAGAGTTTCGACACCTGTGTTATTATGATTCTTTAACCCAAGAGAAACTTCGCCTTTCGTACATTGCAGTTGTTTTAAAGCAGTTCCTATTTAGGAACCTTGGTTCATAGTGCATTTATGGGGTCAACTCCTTCCGAAGCACAATTTGACGTGCTGCTTCTCTTCGGTGCATTCGTAAGTGATGAACGATCCCGGCTTGTTCATCAAATACATTGCAAACAGTGAAAGTCTCAATACCAGAAGAACATCCCATAAGTGACTAATGTCCCAATCCCTAGGTCCCATAGGGGATTCACTGCATTAATTTATACCGAAGTACAGACTCAAAAATTGAATATTATATGGCAGTGCAGCCCCACAATAGAGGTTGAGGATACACTCTATGGGAAGTCTAGTTAAGGCATTCCCAATAAATCAAAACTAGTAATTTAAATGATTATGGAGTATGTTTTAAATATATCACAGTCATCTCAAATAGGTACTACCAGACAATTCTCATCAATTTTAATATCAGGCATTTCTTTCGAAAATAATTTTCTATATCTGCCCACTTAACTTGAGACCAAGTCAAAAAATACCATTGAAAACTTATTTCAATGGTATTTTTAGAATGGTATTGTTTTATGGTATTGTCTTAAGAATAGTATTACAATAAAAAATTATTTAAGTATACTATTTTAACAAAACATGAATATAGAATGACCCATTTTCAAAATATTCTCCTTTTGTTAAAATGCTTCTATTAAAATAATATTTTGCCTGTATATAGCTCGAACCTCTGTACAGAGGTTCAACTAAATTTTGAAATATATAACTTAAATTGGGTTTATCCATGTTTTACGACACAACAAGAGGGAGAGAATTTTAAGAAAAAGCATAGATAATTATTTCAAGTGGTTGTAGCTCTGAAAATAATGTGAATAATGTTTCAAAATCATAGTTGAGCCTCTGTATAGTGGTCTGAGCTATATACAGGCAAAATATTGTATTACTGTGAAGCTTTGTTACAAAGAAGAACATTTTGAAAAAAGGTTATTCTAGTTAATTTTGCCGAAATATGGTATTTAAATATTTTTTTTGTCAAAATGTGTCCTTAAAACAATTTTATGCATGTATTCTAATCTAAATCACACTAAAAATCTTGAAAATTATCCATTTATGCTCTTTTTTAAAATCACGATTCCGAACGTAGTCCGGATACATTAAACTAAAAAACAAAACATTGTCAGCTAAAAAACGACCACAATTTTGCAACTACAATTCTTTTAGAGTGCATTAATGCTTAACTTAAATGTTTAAGTTACATACTGTATTAAATGGTCAAAATGTTTGAAAACTTTCCTGCAAGAAATTTTACGTGCTTGCCAAACACGCTTTGTTGTTCTATAGAGAGTGGGCGGCAACAGCCTGTGGTCAACTCCCAATGTAATGTACCAAGGATGTCTCTTTCTTCAGTACTTTAAGGTTTTCCCAAACATAGCCAAAACCTCGGTGTTCCATATTACCCGACTATTGCATAGCACCGGACTCTCATCTATCATTCATAATACACTAACAAAATGTGTGCCTAAAAATTTTATAAGACTCAAGAATTTACTTATCGCCATTTCAAAAAATTTTTAATGCTCGTATGCTGAGTATGAAGGTTTATTATATACATAGAGTTAATATTCTCAACTGAAGAGATGAATCATTATAATCCCTAAAACTGCTATATACACTCACTTCCAAAAGTTAAGCACAAAGATGTAAAATACAAAAAAATCAACAAATACTGCTTTGATTGACACAAAGTTTGGCAGTAAAGTAGCATATATATTTATACATAAAACAAAATCAATAATTATATTCAGAAATGAAAACAATATTAAATTTTTCTAAGTTATCAGATAATATCATACTGGAGACTTAAATAGAATTCTGTATAAAGTGAAAATAAACAGCATAAAATTAAAAAAAGGACATTAATAGGGTATTTGATCCCCCTCATATGTATGCAAAGTTTACATCTTCTGACCATGCTTTCAATTAGGTGGTCAACCACCGCAGAATTAAGCAATCACCATTCTTCTTGTAGAGCAGTTTCCAGCTCAATAAGAGTGGATGGAGGTAGAAAACGTGAAGATACAGCACGACCGAGAGCATCCCAAATATTTTCAATGGGATTAAAATCGGGCGAATGTGCTGGTCATGCCATACGTGCAATTCCTTCACTCTCCAGGTAGTCATCGACGATGTCAGCTCTTTGGGGACGTGCGTTATCGTCCATTAAAACAAAAGTAGGCCCAACTGCTGCAGCGTACAATATCATAATGGGTTCTAGGACTTCATCTCGATACGGAAAACCGTCATAGAACCCTGTTTAAAGATGTGCAGGTCGGTGCGGTATCATGAAATCCTGCCCATACCATAATGCTTCCGCCTCCGGAATGCGTGATGTCAGTGATGTTTTGTGACTCATTGCGTGTTCCTTGTTTACGCCATATCCTTATACGCTTGTCATCTGGTTTCAGAGCAAATCTTGACTCATCAATAAACATGACATTTCCTCAGTCAGACACGGTCCAAATGCCATGTTCCCGGCACCACTTTAATCATGCCCCTCTTGATTGGATGGATAGAGGAACACAAACTCGAGGTACCCGGGCATATATTCCTTTCATATGTAATCTTTGGCTTACAGTAGCTGCAGATATAGCCTTGCAAATTGACGATGTAACCATAGATGTCACACGTGTAAAGGTCGCTCTGCGCGATTCCGCTTGGCTACAACAGCAATATATTGATCTTCCGCGGGGATTGTAACCCTTGGGCGACCACCTACGAGCCTTCGGACAACTGTCTGTGTGGTTTGGAATGCTTTCCATAAACATGAGGTACAGAATGATGAACGCTGAAGAAAGAGCAACATCTGTGATCGACTGTCATAGCTTCAATGCGCTCTGAATCTTCCATTCGTTTTTCTGGAGATCAGAGAAAAACACGTATGTCTTGAAAACAAATTGTACAGAAGTTTTATATACCTTCTATCGAAAGCGCACACAATCAGTTTTCATAGCCAGCTGAAAACCGCTTCGCCAAAGAAGCTGACTTCTTATAAGACTGCCCTTTTTGCATATTTCTTGACATGAAAGCACGATTGGCATTTTACTGGCTGTTTTGCATACCTCCATCTACCTCTGCAGCGGAATGCATCCTCTTCAATTCGATTGGCTTCTGGAAATTAGCATTTTCACTCTTCATTAGCTTAACTTTTGGAAGTTAGTATATATATATTGTCTCACCTAGTATGTATATATATATGTGGGAATCCAACCGAAATCTTCCAGCTATATAGATGGGATACTTCAGATTGTGGGGTTTTTATGACGTGGTGTCTAGGGGTTTTTAGGGTGTATTAGTTAATTTTGAAATAAAATAGACAACATAGTTTAAGATTGAAACTGGTTGAAAACTAAATAATTTATTATGAATTATAGGGGAATATTTACATGGGGGGAATATTTCAAAAGAATAGGAAAGTTGTGGATAAGCATATTTCGGAAGAATAGGAAAGTTAGATCACATTACTTTAAGGGAGGGAATTGAGATTAAATAGAACTCATTATGGTGCTATTAAGATTTACCGCCTGGTGCGGACGAAAGTTGCTGACGTGCGAAATACGATGTTTCTCGACGGGTGTTAGTGGGTCTCTGCCGAAAAAGGTTGATGAATGCGTTTTAATAGGGACGCTAGATGGCGTTGATGTGGAATACTGTTCTGATTAGAATTGCCGACCTCGGTAAAGGATATTATCTAATCTTTTACAAATGGGATATCCTACATATATACATACTGCGACATAGCCATCCTGTGATGACCATGTCGTGCCGGTTCCGCGTAAGCTAGAGGTGTGGGATTATCAAAATGATGAGACATAATAATTCTTAATACAACTTTTATTAAGATTAACTTATATTACTTAAATTCTAATTTGACAATTTTAACTAAAATTTAGAGTCAAGCCCAAATTAAATACGTATTCAAGTCAGATCACGCAACTAGATCCTTTATCCCAATTATCATTAATAATCTATTCATCCCAATTACTTATATCCAATATTACCTTTTTTCAGATCTCCTTCCTTTACCTAAAGAGATATATATCTTTCGCTTTATATATGAAGATTCCAACTTCTTTATATAGGATTTCTATTCCTTCTAAAGCTATCGGACTTCTAACTCTTGATCCGCAAGATTTCACACTAAGCTTTGTCACTCTATCGATCAGAATAATTCCACAATACTATCTCTGAGCCTGCCGCGCTATATCTAGGCTTGCCACGCTATATCCTATCATCAAAGCTTCTATCCTTTATATAGTAAATCTCTTTTTGCATAATATCTTTGTTTATCTTCTTGGTATTGGGTTGGAAAAGTTTTGCCATTAATCGTGGCCGTCAAAGAACATAGGGTTATGTTAACAGAAAGCGCGAGAGACGTCACAACCCCTCCCAAAAAGAAAAACGTGATTTACTTAAGGGTTCTCAATGCCCTTAATAAAATTTCGTGTCTAAATCTCTATTTCTAAATTTCTTCGCTTTTTTGAGGTTTTATTTAAATTTTAATCTTAAATCCTCATTTTAACTTTTATAATTTCCAATATCTATCTTGACTTTAATTTTATTGCAATTTTAATCAAATTTTATTATAATTTCAAAAATTTATCTTGACTTTAATTTTCATTACTCATCTTAGAATTAAATTTTAATATTCAATTTAATTTTAAACTCGTGACAATAATTTTACTCAATAACTGGCCAACATTAATAAATTTCTGTTTAATTTATGCCTACTCTCACTTTTACATTTCGTTACTTAAAATATTTATACATTTAAAAATTTTAAAAATAAATATTCTGGGTGCGCAGACCCAATCTAACACCCTATGGAGCTGGACTGTCGCTCCTTCTTGTTGAAGCTTATAATTCGTATACTTTTCAAGATTTTCAGGGTCAGTCTCCTAGAAATGAAAACCGTTTGAGTCTCTATTTCCATAATATTAATCAATTTCACAATTATATATTATTTATATATCCAATAAATTTTATCTCCATCCCCCCCATCTGGTTTCAACAAAAACTCCCAATGAGCCGCACAGCGCCGTTATTATTATTGTTAGTGCCTGACTCGCCCCGTTTCCCTGAACCAGATGCCTCATGATACGTAACAATACAACAACATATATATATATACACATATTATACAATTACAAACATTTTTCAATAAACCATTATAACAAATAACCAAAGGAATTTTCGCATCTCACGAAGTCATACATCGAAGCAAACAAATGTGTGATTACAAATGTTTTCTTCAGAAAAAAATTTTTAACAAGTCAAAAAGTTCCAAAATTAAATGAACACTCATTGTAGTGTTTGACTTGGCTTATAACTTTTAAGCACCGCCCGAGACTTCCTTCTTTGCAATATTCTTCCGACCACTTGTTGGAAGATCATAAAAATGAAACAATACAACCTGATTTTTATATGTTTTCTCCCACATTCACGTTCAACGATGAGGTGTCATCACTCTTCATTCCTCGGTTGTACTGGAATTTCTTGTTGTAAGGCTTGTAATCTCCTTGTCGTCCTTTCCTTGACTTCCCAACTGTGTTCTTGGCTGGTCGGGGTTCTTCTGTTCTCCGTCTTGGTCTTAAGCTGTATCTTACTTCATCTGTAACTTCAGTGCACTCTCTTTTGTTCCTTTTCCTTCTTCTGGAAATAGTACTGGATGACATTTGTCTTTTATTATTATTATTATTACCCTTTCTTTGCCACTTTCTTTGTGGTCCACTTGCCCCCGACACACCTGATCTTTTAATACCTCTATTATATTTAAACCTTTTGTTTTTATTTTCATTCCCAACTGAACTAGGTAGTGATCTGACCAGTGATTTGTTTTTATGGGTCCTCTCTGTATTTTTATATTGATTTGATTGGTTACCAATCCCTTTTGCCTCTAACCTACGTTTCACCGCAGATTTTTCTTTCCCATATTGTGACTCATTTAATCCTTGGTGTACTTTTTCCGAAGTACGAGTTTCCTGACTTGATCTTATACTATTTGGGATACCTGTTCCTAATTCGACCTCGTCACATTTCCTATGACGATATATTCTTATTTGATCTACGTTAACTGTTAATCTTTTTCCTGATTTCCATATTACAATATTATTAAAATTCTTAACTTCTAAGACTCTATAAGGTCCCTCAAATTTTTGTTTAAATTTAGCGCATACTTTGTTAGCTGCTGAACTTACAGGGGGTGTTTCCAATAAGACCCAATCATTTACCTTTATTTTATGTCTTTTCTACGTCTATTATAATATTTTTCCCACCTTTCCTGTTTAATTTTCGTACTTAGTCTAGCTTCCTGAATAACTTCTCTATATTTTGGATTTTGAATTTTGAACTTTCCGATATCGTAACTAGTTTTGAAATGGTGTAATCAATTTTCGACCTAAAAATAATTCAGTAGGTGTTTTTCCCGTTGTTTCATTCACCGCGTACGAATAGGTAACA
>BMAV01006493.1:0-14383 GCA_019973955.1 Trichonephila inaurata madagascariensis
TTTCCTATATATTCTTAATAAAATTTCAAATCAATTTGTATTTAAGATATAGCGGGAAAAAATTACAACCTATGAAAAAAAAAAAAAAATGAATTAAATACACTAAGACAAATATTCCATCTTTATTTTAACCCTATGGGCAATGTTTATGATACCCAAGAAAATAAAACGCTTGTTCATTCATTTGTGGATATCACAAAATTTAAAGGTTTAAACAAAAAAAAAGACTCGACCCATTTCTTCGGGTTCAAAAGTTAATAGTTGTTTATTTTTGCATTTCATTTCAAACCATTATCGAAACATTTTTAACCACCCCGTTGTTAGAAACCGGGTTATCTTTTCCCCTTTATCGTTTTGCGCACCCGAGTTAAAACCGCCATCTGGGGAAAAGGTAGTTTTTGAAAATGGGCCCCTTAAAAAAATTAATTCCCTTTTTTTGAAAAAAATTTTTGTTTTTCTAATAAAAGTATTAAGAAAAATAGCTAACCCAAAAATATTTGAAAAATATAAATTTAGGATTTTTTTATTACATAAAAAAATGCAAGTAATTACCTTTCTTTTAAAGCACGAAGAGTGTCCTCATTATCTCTTAGTTCAGATGTGCTTTTATTTTCTTTCTCATGCATTTCAATTATTTCAGTTATAGTCATATTTCTAATATTTTCCAAAGGGAAAGTTTTTCCCATATACATTTTTGGATATTCTGTCACATTTCCGAATAAGGTATTTAAATATGTTTATATAAAAACAGACATTCTATTTTGAAAGCATCTTCCAATAGTTGGATCTTTTGATCAGAAAGGACTTCACATTTGGAGCTTTCCTCCCTTTTAGTTTTTGGATTTTAAAAGAAGCAAAAAAAGGAAAATAATATTTTTGAAATCATTAAAATTCAACCAAAACACAATTACAGGGATCACAATAAAATAAATTTTCCTAAATTTCCCCAAAAATTTTTGGGTACTTCCCAAATTATACTTCCGACCAATAAATTGAAGATTCGAAAATTTTCCAAACTTTTTAAAAAGATTTAGGCTCGAGGAATATATTTCTTGCAAGGCTTATGAACAGACAGCATTTGGCAATTTTTTGTTTTTTTAAAAATTTTTTGACAGGCTAGTTTTGCACAAATAAAAATTTAAATTAATAAATTCATCAAAGGTACAAACAAATTTTCGGGGGTTTAACTAAAGTTAATAAAAAAAAAATATTGCCTTCCATTATAAAACTTAAACCTTTTTTTTTATGAAATAATATCTTGGCGGGTCTTTTTTGGTGACTGGAATGGTTCCCAAACACTTTTTTTTAAAGCATTACTGATAACTTTATATTTTTCTTTTATTTCTCATTAAAATTCCTTTACTTCATTGCCAAATTCCACTTTGTAAATTTTAGAACACCACGCTAAATTAATGAATTTTGCCATTGTTAAAATATTTTATTAATTTTCTAAATTCCCCTAATTCTTTTATATGTTGAAAATTTTTTTTAATCAAATTTCGGTTATGACTTTCCTTTTTTAAAAATTAACAACCAGTACATATCGATAAGTCTGGTGACCGCTTAACAACTTCATCAAGGGACACTCTAATCTACATTTGAGCTATGAGAAATTTACAAAGAAACATAATTAAAATTTCTAATATTATATGTAACAACTAGCTGGTATACCCGTTCTTTGCACGGGTGAATTGAAAAATTAAATAATACAGACTGAAGGATAAAGAAGTTATTAATAAGTTAATTTCACTTGAATTGTAAATTAAACAAACAACAAAAAAAGCTTTTTGCATATCTTAGCTGAACAAAAACCATGTTTGCTTAATTTTGTCTGTAGATATAATATCTGATAAAAAGGATTTTTTGTTTTATTTATAATGTCCTGTAACTCTCTTTTTGGGTTGATTTTTTAAAACACCTTCCTTCTGTACAAAAAATAACACATTTTCAAATTTTGTGCAATAAATGAAAATAGTGTAAATTTGTATCTGGATGTGTAATACATTAATATTACTTTCTGATGCATTTATTTTATGTTAAATAGCTTTTACCTGTGACTTTGTCCACAAAGAATTTAACAAAAAAGTATTTATTCCATTCGCAGAGTTTACGAAAACTTAATAATTATGTATTCCATGTAAAGAAAAAGAAAGAAAAACCTATGCTATAAGCATAATGTCATTCTTCTTTGTGAAATCCCCCCCCCTTTGTTTTTTGTTAATTTTTGGTTTTTTGTATTATAAATTTAATGAAAAAATCTCTCTATATACAATATTAAATTTATCTATTTCAAAGTAAATAAAAACTGAACTATTTTCAAGAAAGAAAACCTAACAACGTTTAACATTGATTTCTAATTATTACTTAACCCCTTCCAAGACCAGCATAAGGAGAAAGAAGCATTTTCCCAGGCCCACACGTTCCGAGAGTATACGCACGAATGGAACCGGGCGAATTTCCCGGTTAAGCCTAATTTCTTAGGAAATTGTTCACTATTTCATTGGTTTTAATTTTGTTTTCGTGGAACCCTATTTTTTTTTCTAAAATAAAAGTAGCCTAAGTTACTCCTTAAAACTTTAGCTATCTTCCAGTGAAAGTTCCGTCAAAATCGGTCCAGCCGTTTCAGAGATTAGCTGGAACAAACAGACAGACAAAAATTTTAAAAATTGATTTTTTGATATAAGTACTAGATATACTTTTAAATGCAATTAGTGAAAAGCTGTTAATTTCAAATTACAGACATACACTTCAATTTTATTTATTTGTATAGATGCATATGGCATATAATAATATTAATATTGAATGATAGTTAATTTTGTCAATGCTTTCTTAAACTCATAACTTCAACACATTTCATAACAATACAACTATAACAAATATCGGCACTTGCGTACTATTGCAACCGTATTGGCGATATCTTATGAAATGAAGCATATGAAAACCAATTCAATGCATATGTTACCGTTTAAGTGTGAAATCCGTTATTTCAAAGAATAACTAGGTATTTCATGAAATAACTAGGCACACACAAGTCAGTTAAAGCAGATAAAATTATTGAATTCTATGACTGAACTAGGTATTCTATAGAATAACGATTGCTTGATCGTTAAAGTATGAAATACAGCATTCAAAATTTCTTTAAACCAATTTTAGCTGCTTTTAGTCAGTTTTGAGCTGCTTTGCAATCACATGCGTGTCTGTGCACCCTTCATTCCTTTACTTTTAAATTTAGACTGCATATTTATGTTAGCGTTTTACATTTTGGATTATTAACAAATATTTTTGCAATCTGTTTACAAGCAATAATTTCTGATGAAAGGGGAGACCAACCTGTAAGTAAGAAAATTTAATGCAAGGGAGATTTGATTCATTACAAAAGCATAGGACAAAGGAAAACAGAGCTGCACTTATTCATAAAAAAGTATTTACTTTGATAGCAGAAGTAAAAGTGCTAAAACAGTGCAGAAAAAGATACCATGTGACTATTGGTTATTCCAGCATCCTTTAAGTTCAAGGTATAGAAAAGTTAATTTTTACAGTAACAAATGCAAAACCCCCCCCCCATTCTGTTTAACAAATTTTAGCAATATGAGCAATAATAAATATCGGCAGCTTATTATTTATCAATAATCATCCACAATAGGGATAAAATGTATTTTTTTGAAGTTTTTGCAATTTATGAGAAATTAATAAAATAACTTTAAAATTGTTTATTTTTCACTTTAACGGTCTCTCATTAGTTATTTCATAGATTAACAAGTTATTTCATAAAATAACTAGGTAAAGAATGAAATTTTTCATCTATTATATACTTTAATTGACTTGTCTAGTGATTTCATGAAATACCTAGTTATTCTCTCTCTATGAAATAACTGAATTATACACTTTAACGGTAACATATACAAAATTGAGGTTGCCAACATCTTGAGAGTTGGTATTGTTGCATTTGTACCGAAATATCATATAACACAAGAGATTTATCAAAAATTACAATTAAAAAATATAAAAACAGATAAATATAAGTTGCATCAGAAGTTATTTTATAATACAAGGAATTGTTTTTATCTCAGTTCAATGTTCTTTAAATCAAGAGTGATACCAAAAACAAAGAAAGAATTGCATGTATATATTAACGGCAAAGTATGAAATGACGGACGTTTTTAGGCAAAGTATGAAATATGAGATTTATTACATACTTTGCCTAGGCATTGTATAGAATGTGTGTGTGTGACTAAAGCTTTTTAGGCAAAGTATGAAAAAGGTGATAAGGCTATTATATCAATGACCTACAATCCCTAAAAATACAAATGTTATTCTGACAAAATAATGAGAGAGAGTGCCATTAAAAAAATTATTCAAAATACGTAAAGGAAAAGGAAAGTCAAACAAAATTTGTGTCTTTCTCTTATAAAGTAAAACAAAATCTTCGTGTAGAAAACAAGAAATTAAAATTAACCTACTTGTTGTATAACAATGGAGCTTGAATGATAATTTGAACTATATATTTCACGCAATGACAATTCTTATGTTGGTACTTTGTTTTACCCATACATTTGACAAATTCTTTGCCACTTCTATTGGACTCAGCAATTGCAATTGACAGGAGAGGAATTTCATGGTCAGGAATATCTTTAATTTTAAGAAAGTTCTTGGAGCACAAAGTAAATTGTGATTTTGCTTATACTTGTTTTAAAGTTCCAAATAGACAGAAGTCTATTCAGACAGACAATAGAAGAAAATCCCAGGTTTCACAAAAAAATCTTTTTTTTTAATTTACTGTTTTTTTCTGACAAGGTTCACAAAGGTGGATGTACAATTCAATATCATGTGTAATGTCATCACAATGTGTAATATTTTTGTATTTGGTTGAAAGTTCTTCAGAATTGTATCACGTCCTCAGAATTCGTGATATAATAATGTATTGCAGTGCTTCAAAGCCGTTTTATCTTTCAGACCGGTCAACGTTTGAGTTTTACCAGTGTCCCCCAAGGGTGAGATGTTGATTATTTATATTTTTTAAATTGTTTTGATTTAATAATTTAATTGTATTTAAATATATCTTTTCAGAATAAAATCCAGTTGCACCAAAAAATGAATATAAAGGGATTTTACATGAAATGTAAAGCGATTTCCATGGAAAGTCGCACAAACACGAGAGAAATACACCCAAGAAAAAAAATTGGAAATAATTTAATGGTCCTAGAGTGGCCCAATACCATTTGATACACGAACCAGAGGTTGGGCAATACTGCTGTATGATACTGAAGTCTTTAACAGGTTAAATGAGTTTACTTTTATTTCCTCACAAAAAATCACATTCTAGCTATTCAACAACCAATAGTTCCTGGGTTCCTTCTAAGTCATTTTGTACATCAGTTATTAACTTCTAGAGAGTAATTTCAGTTAAGAAAAAAAGATTTCTTTTTGCAGCATTAACTCAAACTTTGGGCAGCTTGTTATCGAATAGTTCTTTTATGTCTATAGACCAAGGGTTGGCAACCTTTTAGTTGTGACATGTCAAACCAATCTACCAATATGATTCAGTGTACAACACAGTAGGGCATTTTTGAAACAATTCAAAACTGACAAATTTGTTTAGTAGTACAAAGTGCACACTGAGAATTGTACCATGTGCCATAGGTTGCCGACTCCTGCTATAAACTATGATTCCTCCTCCAACACAACAGCTTGCTCCTCCATTTTCATACAGCACAGGAAAAAATGAATTTTTTGTTGAACGGTTAAGTAAAATTGAGTATTTTGGCACTTCCAAACAGATTGCAATGAGCAACTGACAAATTCTAAGCCTGAGGGCATTAAAAGTTTCATGTTTTGCCAAGCAAATTTATTATTGGGAAAACATAAAATTAGAACTTTCATACATTGCTGGTATTTTTGGTTTCTTTAGAATGCCGGTTTCTATTGCTGGTAATATAAATTTTTACATAACCACTTGTGTTTTGGGGGGTTTTAATTTTTATTTAACAAAAAACTTTATTATATTAGCATCAGATTATAACGATTTAATATCATTGTTTTTTCTGAAACACATGCACGATCCAAGTTTTAGGCGATAATAACTGTACAAAATTTTGTATTTTGGTTAAAAATATTTTTTTTAAAAAATTATGCTATTTGAGTAAACAATTATTTTTACCTAGTGCACTTTAAGACATGTTTAATTTTATAGCTAGCCTGATTGGCACTTCTTTTACTCATAAATAAATTAGCGACAGCAAACAAAAATTAAAATGAAGATTTTAATGTAACAAGAATAAAATCATATTTCGTAAAACTTAAAACAATATTAAAAATTCCAATAGATGTATTAAATGGGCGTGTATGGGGGGCCAGGGAGTTTTTTTAGGCAACTAAAGTGGTCGAAAAAATTTACTTTTTGGGAATTTTTTTAAATGAATTTTATATCTCACCGCATAGATAAAACCGCCAAATCCGAAAATCACCAAATAAAAAATGGCCCCCTATTCAAAAACGAGAGAAAAGTCCTTTATTATTATTAAATATAAAAAGAATTTCAAAAAAAAAATGGGGGAGAACGAAGAGTAGGAAATGGCACATAAAAACAAATTAAAAATATAAAGTCTTACTACAATAAATTACTGGAAAACTTTATAAAGCAAAATATGAATAAAAAGCTACAAAGTATATCAAATAACCAAATTAAATCAAAACCGTAATAAGAAAAATACTTCACAAAACGGGTAACTCGTATATTTATAAAGGCGCGAAAACAAGTGCGTTTTATTAAGACCTGTTGCCATTTTATATATATAAACTGGCTTCGTAGAAAGTCTGTTCAACTGTCATACCATGGAGGGAAACCGTTTCTGATTCTGGTTTCCCCTGGTTTGGTTTAGAATTTTTGGGTTTTTGATTAAACTTTTTTCCTAAAAAAGGTTAAATAAAGTGTTTGATAGGCATTACCATTAAAAAACAAATGCATATAATTTATAATAAAGTTTTCAAGGGATTTTTTTTTTTATCATGAAACACAAAACTACTTAGTTATCCCAGTTTAGTTCTTCCTCGAGGATGGAAAAAGCAGCATCCAAGATGAGTTATTTTGTACACGAATTTGTTTGTAATAAAAAAGTAATGGGAAAGTGACAGTGTGGAGAGGCGTATATAATCCACAAAGTTTTTCTAAAGGTAAAACGAACGACAACAACATGCTGAAAAAAAGCCCTAATATTTTATAATTTCTTCAAATATTATTATTTTAAATTGTAGGAGACCAGGATAGGTGAGTGGTAATGATTTCGAACACGTGACCAGCGTTGTTGAGTTTGGGTCAGTTCCGGGGCTCCGAAGTTCCACTATGAAACCCCATGCTTTTTAAATGTATCGAGGGTCAAAGAGTCTTCACGTTGGACGGTATGAAAATTTGAATAGTGAGGTGCAAGCTAAGAAGTCACTCTCGTCTTTTGACGAAGATTTCAAATTATAAGGTCAGTCCCCAATAGCCCTAGTGTAGTTTGAAACAGCAACGTTAATCAGAAATCAAATAATTTAAAATAAAAGGAGTTTGCTTAAAAAAATTATAGTACTATTATTAATGTAATAAGCTACTTTTAATTATCTATTTGAAGACTGATGGTGCTCTAGGTAGACAGTGGCTATCAAGCACCAAAGGGTGGAATTTGCGGGTTTAAACCCGGTCCAAAAAAATCACCGATGAGGGCGGGGTCCCGTTGTTTTGGTTGTTGAAGTTCTTTTTTGGGTTTGGTTTAAGGGCTGCCAACTCAAGTTCCGTCTTTGTCACTTGACTAGTTGAAAATTACGAGGTCTGTCGGCAGTAGTCGGCGAGTTCACTTCACATTCTTCATAGTGCGACGTAAATTAAAATCAAATCAAATTGAAGACTGATGATTTTTTTGTTGATTTTGAATAAGATTTTCACATACAAATCAAGAGTTCCAAAACATTAATATTTTAAATATGTATGAATGCTCTTCCATCTCAAAGATATTACTATTAAAACCATATTTTAAATTTAAGAAAAATTTTTTTTTTAAAATTTAAATTTCCTTTTTTAATTGAAATAAATTTTTTTTTTAAAATTTGTTGGAATTTTTTTTTTAAGATTAAATAGTGGTAGGAAGGTTTTCTTTTTAAATTTTCCTACCCAAGAGGGTTTTTACTTTTTCCTTTCTCCTCCTACCAAAAGGGCAAAAATTTCCCCCAAAAAAACCCCGGTAGGGAAAGGGCTTAAATTTAAAACCCCCTTTTAAAAAAATTTTTTTGGGGTTGGGGGGAAAAACAAACCAGGTAAAATTTTGTTAAAAAGCTTTCGAGGGGTAAAAAATTTTTTGTTTTTTTTTTTAAAAAATTACTGATGCAACGTATTGTAAAACACAGGGGACGGATTCCGCTGTTTTCAGCTAATGTTAAAAAATAGGCTTGAAATTCGGAATGTTTTTCAGATATAAAGGTACTCAAACATCAATAATATATTCTGACTTCACTATCCTGTAGAGAGAATCACTTATTTTATCATACTACGCATTTTTATCCGAGTTTTGATACATTTTTTCTTTTATAAAATGCGTTTCGCATTTTTTCTCCTGTATCGTAATGCTAAATGAGTAATATCTTTGCACGTTAATAGAAAAAACTGATTATTTATGAAATATTTTGAAATTTTAAAACCACTATTCACAGTATAAAACCTGTTTTTGTGCTGCAGATAGGGGGACTGCATAAAAAGAAATGACAAACACAAAAAAAAAAAAGGGATTAAAAAAGGGGATAAATTCTTACATTAAATTTCAATTTTGTCGACAAAAACAAAATTTTTCACGGCGCAGAGGACCGCATGAAAAAAATTCACTTTGAAAATACGTTAAATTTACAAAAAATATTCCCCAAACCCCCCAAAAATAATAAATTAAAAACCAAAGGAAACATTTCAAAAAAAATTTAATTTTTTTTTTTCATGGAAAATTTTCAAAATGGAAAATACTAACACTGCCACCCCTTTTAAAAGCTTAAAGTTGAATTATTTTTTGGCACCATGAAGTAAGCGATAAATTTTTATGACGACGGTCGACTGGTCAGTTGCTTGTAAACGTTACGATAACCAGATATGCATGTTAGAAGCTCTTTTGGAATTTCAAACTCCTTTATATAGGAATTGTTATCCATTTTAAGAAAATGCTTTTGCGATTTGTTGGAAAGCTGGATCCCTTTATATATTTTATCGTCTCTCAAAGAATCCGGTTCTTTTTGTCCGTCTTCATAATTTATCAAATTATTAACAATGTCACTGTGATCGAAAGTTTTGTCTTCAATCTAGCGTGCTGCCAGTGCGTTGAGAGGAAACAATTGAATGTGCTTTGTCAAGAGACTGTTTATAACCAATGAGCATAGGGTCTTAGCCCTCTAAGCGGTCTGCACTTAAAGTCTTGCCATTCTGGAGATGCTTCAAAAATGCACCGCACATATTTTTTTGCTTTCAGGTGGGGTTCTCAAAAGCGGTTGAGCCGTATTTTTAAGAATGCGGCTCGGCTGCTTTTGGGAATCTTGCTTGAAGGCAGAAAAAGCATCTCTGGAATGGCGGAATTTTTCGTGCAGACCGCTTGGAGGGTTAAAGTGTAAATGTGTAGATTCATAGAAAAGATTACAGTGCCACCAAAGCCGTTAAAATTCATATACCGTATAAAAAAAAAGAATCGTACAAGAATGAAATTGCAGATAACACATTGCATAAAAAGGGCAGCTCACAAAAACAGGTTTTACTGTATTGTAAACAAATGCACGAGTTAGAATATCATAAACTTTTATAAAAATTGAGGCATTTTTTTTTCTGTCTAAAAAATGTGCTCCGCGTTAAGTTCACAGTCTTGTACATATGACGAAAACTGCCTTAAGAGAACTTAGTACACCAATCAAAGTTTTTGTAATGTTCAATGCTTGTTTCTACAATCTATTTTTCTGTTAAGGCTGTGTTCGGCTAATGTTAAAGAATAGGGACCGAATTCGGAATATTTTTTCAGATATAAAAGTACTAAATCATTAATATTATATTTCTGCTTCACTAACCTGTAGGGAATCACTTATTTTATCATACTAATAATTTTCATTCAAATCGACAAATTTTTTCTTTTGTAAAATGTGTTTGGTAATCTTTTTCGTATACCGTAATGCTAAATGAGCTATCCCTTTACATGTCAAAATGAAAAATTAATTAGTTATGAAATATTTTTAAATTTTAAAAACACTAATTATAAACAAATATATGAGTTACAATGTCCCAAATTTTTATAAAAATTGAGGCAATTTTTCTGTCCGAAAATGTGCTCCGCGTGAAGTTCAAGCTCTCATTCATTGGCGAAAACAGCCTTAAGGTATCCAACTACGTTCGGAACCGTGATTTTAAAAAAGCGCATAAATGGATAATTTTCATGATGTATAGTGTCACTTAGGTTAGAATACATGTATAAAATTGTTTTAAGGACATTTTGAGAAAAAAATATATTTAAACACAATATTTCGGCAAAAAATTAACTTATAATAACCTTTTTCAAAATGTTCTCCTTTGTGAAAAATGGGTCTATTATAATAATATTTTGTCTGTATACAGCTCAGACCTCTTTACAGAGGCTCAATTATGAATTTTGAAAAATTCACATTATTTTCAGAGTTACAACCCATTGAAATAATTATCGGCGTTTTTTTTAAAATTTCTCCCCTCTGTTGTTGTAAAACATGGATAAACCCACTTCTAAGTTATATATTTCAAAGATTCTAGTTGAGCCTCTGTGCAGAGGTCTGAGCTATATACAGGCAAAATATTACTAATTATAATAGAAGCATTTTCACAAAAGGAGAACATTTTGAAAATGGGTCCTTCTATGTTCATTTTTGTCAAAATATTGTACTTAAATAATTTTTTATTGTAATACTATTCTTAAAACAATTGTATATATATTTTCTAATCTAAGGGACACTAAATATCATAAATATTATCCATTTATACGCTTTTGCAAAATCACGGTTCCGAACGTACTCAGATACCTTAAAAGAGTTGATGGATTAATGATTCAGAAAGATATATACGTGCTTAGGTCATCAAGGGAAAGGTTACTGTTTTCAATATTTATATCCATCAGCTTTAGGTTTTGAAAATATCATATATTTTTCTTTTATTTGCTTAAGGTATCCGACTACGTTCGAAACCGTGATTTTGAAAAAGCGTATAAATGGATCATATTTATGATATTTAGTTTCACTTAGATTAGAAAATGTACAGAAAATTATTTTAAGAATAGTATTGCAATGAAAAATTATTTAAGTACAATATTTTGACAAAAAATGAACATAGAATGACGCAATTTCAAAATATTCTCCTTTTGTGAAAAATGCTTCTAGTATAATAATATTTTGCCTGTACATAGCTCAGACCTCTGTATGGAGACTCAACTAGAATTTTTGAAATATATAACTTAGAAGTGGGTTTATCCATGTTTTACGACAACAGAGTGGAGAAATTTTAAGAAAAAAAAAAGCCGATAATTGTTTCAATCGGTTGTAACTCTGAAAATAATGTGAATTTTTCAAAATTCATAGTTGAGCCTCTGTACATAGGTCTGAGCTATGTATAGGCAAAATATTATTATAATAGAAGCATTTTTCACAAAAGGAGAACATTTTGAAAAAAGGTTATTCTAAGTTAATTTTTTGCCGAAATATTGTATTTAAACAATTTTTTTTGTCAAAATGTGTCCTTAAAACAATTTTATACATGTATTCTAATCTAAGTGACACTAAATATCATGAAAATTATTTATTTATGCGCCTTTTTAAAATCACGGTTCTGAACGTAGTCGGATACCTTAAGCTTCTGATGTATAAATTTATAACAAATTAAGAAAATACTTCCATTTAATTTAGTAAAATTCAGAGACGTTATGATTGTACAAAGTTTGGATAGGGAGATGACAGATCAAGTATCGTCTTTATCACTTGAGCATGGTTCAAATTTACGAGGTCCGGCGTCAGTTGCCCTCAAGTACATTGGCGTAATGGAGAATATTAAGGCCTCCTGCAAAGTCAAGTTTTGTGCCCCGAGCCGGATCTTACAAAGGATACGTACTTGGTAGAACCGCCGAATATAGGGGTTGAATAGTTGAAGGTTAAATTTGTCGTGGCACAGGTTCTGTCAGTTAGCGCGGTGTTGAAGTTTGAAGAGTAGGGTTTCGGTTTAGGTGTCCTCGTTATCTGACTGTAGTTCAGAGTTTCTCAAACTGTGGGGCGTGTCCCTCAAGGGGGGAGGGGTTGATGGAGGCACGAGCACATTGAAAAGTCAAAAACAAAAGATTATTTAAAAAAATTATTAGTTTACTGAAAGTAAACAAACGAAATACATTCTTACATAAAAAAAATAAAATACACATTTACACTGATATCATATACTTATAAATGTATCAGTACTGCACAATGTGTATTTTATAATTAATTTAACTATACTAAGTTAAAAATAAATTTAATAATTACCAGCGATCTATGGGCTTGTCATATATAAAATTATATACATAAATTAACACTTATCTTGATAATTAATCCCTTAACTGCCGACTAAAATTTACACGACTCGCTCCTCAATGTAGTGGCGTGACGTAAGCCCTCGCAACCCCCACATCGCAGAGGGAGCTTGGTTCTAAGGGGCTCAAAGTCTGACTGCTGCCAAGGACCTACCCTTTGTAAAATTCGACATGGGAGCGCAAAACATGTCTTTGCAGGGGGCCCAAATGTTCTCCGTTACTCCACTGCCCCAATGCTACCATTTTCGAAGTAGACCCACGTATATGATGTATGGGGGAGAAGAAAAGGAATAAATAGGCAAATCCTCTGAAATGAGTAAATCCTTTGCCAACACTGTCAAGTTCCTTTTTTTTTAATTCCAAAGCCTTTGGAATATTTTTTTGGAAAGCAGTGAACAGAAAAGATCGTACTTCGGAAAGACGTATACATACGTCTGGGGAAATTAACGCTTTGGCTGAACGAAGACTATTATCTACGCCGGTGGCACTTGAGAGGTTAAAGTAGTACTGTAGCTTAAGTGTCAAAGTACAGTATTATTGAATTCAATACATTGTTATTGTTTGGAGAAAGGGACGAGATGAAAATTATGATTGGATATTGGGTCGCAAACATTGAAAGTCTGAGAAGCACTGCTGTAGTTTAAAATTATGAGTCCTTGTGCAGCTTCAAAGTGCGACGCTATGAAAAAATTAACTATGCATTTATTTGCGGTTTGTACGAAGAGATTTCAAATTTAAAAGCAAATTGTAAAGAAATGTTTGAAAAAAAACTTGAATTTTCAGAGGTAAAAATATTTCTTGGTGTAGCAGCCAACTGAAACTTCTACTGTTTAAAAAGTGGAACAATTTTATTTTCTTTAAGGTATCCGACTACGTTCGGAACCATGATTTTAAAAAAGCGCATAAATGTATAATTTTCATGATATTTAGTGTCACTTAGATTAGAATATATCTATAAAATTGTTTGAAGGACATTATGACAAAAAAAATTATTTAAATACAATATTTTGGCAAAATATTAACTTAGAATAACTTTGTTTCCAAATGTTCTCCTTTTGTAAAAAATTATTTTATTGCATTAATATTTTTTGCCTGTATATAGCTCCGACCTCTGTACAGAGGCTCAACTAGGATTTTTAAAAAATTCAAATTTTATTTTCAGAGTTACAACCATTTGAAATAATTGTTGGCTTATTTTCTTAAAATTTCTCCCTTCTGTTTGCGTAAACATTGATAAACCGACTTCCGAGTTATGCATTTCAAAAATTCTAGTTGAGCCTCTGTACAAAGGTCTGAGCTGAATACAGGCAAAATATTAATACAATAGAAGCATTTTTTACAAAAGGAGAACATTTGGAAAAGGTTATTCTAAGTTAATTTTTGCCAAAATATTGTATTTAAATAGTTTTTGTCATAATGTTCTTAAAGCAATTTTATACATGTATTCCAATCTAAGTGACACTAAATATCATAAATATTATCCATTTACACGCTTTTGCAAAATCACGGTTCCGAACGTAGTCGGATACCTTAAACTTCTCGATCATTACTGAAAAAAGAGAATAATTGTGTTTTTGTAGTTCTAATAATATTATGTTTCTCAGAAATGCATAAAAGAAAAGTGAAATCTTACTTTTGTTTATTTGTGATTTTAAGACAGAAAAAAAAGTCATCAAAATTCATTAATAATAATATATCAATTAATTATTCAAATACAAGGCGAGCACAAAAAATGGACCGATTGTAAAAATTTATATTATCGGAACTATGCAATATATAATCCCGTGTATTTATTTCTATCTCTTTAACCCCCTTTCCCG
>BMAV01006494.1:0-28919 GCA_019973955.1 Trichonephila inaurata madagascariensis
TTTCATCAGCGGGAAAAAACGGCACGCAAATTAAACTTTCAACCGTTTAAAATGCACGCTGTCCATGAAATGAATCCGCCCGATTTGATAAACGGCTGCATTTCTGCAGATGATTTTTTCTTTCCTAGGCATATATGACATCCGTAAACTGGATAACTTTTTTACAGATGAGGCGTGGTGGTTCCATTTGCATGGATACGTGGCCGATATGGTCCACCACAAATCCACACATTATGCAGGAATGACCTTTACATGATGAAAAACTTGGTGTTTGGTGTGATGCGTCACGCTGTTGAGTTGTAGGGTCTCATTTCTTTGGTAGCCCTGTCGATTCGGTCGTCTGCATAAACATCATTACGGAATTCATATCCTTACTGAACAGTGATGAACGGCACGCTTGGTTGCAGCAAGACGGCGCAACGTGTCACACATCACGTGTCAGTATGAAAGTTTTAACTGAATTTTTCGATGATCGTGTCATTTCCAAGACTTTGGCCACCTCGTTTACCGGATTTGTCAATTCAGGACTTTTTGCTTTGGATATATCTCAAAAATGTCGCCTTCAGAAATAATCCCCATACGCTTGATGAACTTAAGAGTAAGATCTTTCCTGCAATATCAGACATTAATTCTTGCACTCTTCGTAAAATGTCAATTAATCTGGTAAAAAGAGTTCGATTGTGTGTCCAGGAAAACGGACATCATTTTGAACATTTACTGTGATTTGACCATGTCTGACATCTGACAATAAATAATCGTTAAACCTTTGTTTGTTCTTTATTCTGTTTGTTAACGTAATTCATCTGTCTAAAACCTCGACCACAAAGGTAGATGTGCACGAGTTTTGAAACATCCGGTATATATATACACATATACATACTTTTAGAGCATTTACCACTTTCAATAACTTTAATAATTAAAGAACGAATAATTATAATTTTAACTTTTGCAATGGAAATAATATTCAATGACGCGTCTCTTGGTTTCATTGAGCATTTCATTTTCGGAGGTAACACAAATTATATATATAAATGCCTCTCTTCTACTTCTATCTTCTACTTGCGTTTCATCCATTGCAGAAAATACTGTAATTCATCCTTTACGCAAACGCTTACTTCTTCATGTCTATTGGGTAATATTTCAGTTTTCGTCAATGCTTTTTCATACATTTAAAACTCAGAAACAGATAAACCTAATCTAAGACCTTGAATAACAGGTAGCGTTCCTTATTTGTATTGTTCAAATTAACTCTGTCGTTTCATTCGATTGTTCCAAATTATCTATTTTCTTGAAACAGATAACGGTACTTTGTCCTAAATGTATAAGAATTTGATCTCTAATCTTTATTTTAAGATAAATATCTTTATCAATTGCATGGGGTTTGTATGAATTCTTCTGTGTACCTGTATGCGCTTGCAGTAGACGCATTCTTATTAAAATCTGGAAAAACCTATAGTTTTTTCCTCCTTGTTCATTTAAATAAATGAAAACAAACATTATTAATTCAAAAGAAATTTATTATTTTTAGCGTGGGGTGTTTTCATTTGAAAATCAACAACTAACTCGTTTTCTTTGCAATTAAAACCTAGTCATTTATTAATCATTTGAATTCATGTTAATGGAACCACACTGGTCATGGTAAAAAAAAACTTAATCGAAGATGCTTGAAGTTGATTTAAGGCTCGAACAACCCTAATTTCCCAAAACACGTTATAATGGGTCTATTCGCGAATCTCCTGCTAATCAATCCTCTTGGGGTAAAACTGTTTCTTTAAATATTATTCTATTGAAAACTTTTTCCCGAAGAAGACGTAACTTATGCAAATCAAGGCTTTTATTTAAGCATTAACTTTCAGAGTAGAGAGAGAGGTTAGGAGCTAAATGTTAGCGATTAACGTAAAGTAGTAGAAAGCTAGTCGAGAGTGATCACAGATTATTTGCTTAGTATTTAAGATTGATGATTTTTCAATTAGATATTTAAATTGGATTAGTGTCGGTTTAAGTATATGTTAATTAGAACGTATTTCGATTATTTGGAATTTTAATGCTAAGAGCCGTCAGTGTTTAAATTTTTATAATTAAATTTTAATTTATATCTTCTTCCTCGCTTTTGCCCCCTTTTTTACCTGGTTCATTCTCTTTTTAAAAATTTGTTGGCTGTTGAGACTTGTCAATAAATTGTATTTGTTTTGACTATGCCAAACTTTCTTCCTGCTAACGCTCGTACAATGATGGATGGGACAGCCCCATCCATTACAATGTAGTGAAGAATAATAGGAGATGCTTCACGTCAATTTTCAGAGTCTCGTAGCAATTAAGTTAAAAGAATTAGATGCCTGTTCAGGCGTTGTTGTCTTGTTTGGGTAAAAATAAAAAAATGATTTCATTATAAAACCTTATCTTACGTTTTTGGGTCCCAATCAAAAATGTGGGCATTAGTTGGTGGTCATGGTGTAAACCGGTTTAAGTTGTTTTTTTCATGTTCAATTTGGTGTCAACCCGATGATTTTCCCTTAAACATGGGTTTAAAAACTATTTAACGAATAATCCTATATTTCAAAAGGGGGAAACGTTAAAAAACAATGACAAAAAAATTTTTCATAGATTTATTCTTTTTCTTTTTTTTTTATTAAATTTTCCAAATTTTTTAATTTTTTAATTTTGAATTTAATAATTATCTCAACCGAACAATTTTAAAAAAAAAATTTTTAAAACCTTTTTTTTAAAAATAAAAGCCCAGTTTCAAATTGGTAACACCCAAAAAAAATAAAAAACAAAAACTAAAAATAAAAAACTAACTAAAATTTTTTAAAAATAAAAATTTTGGGGGAAATTTAGAAAAAAGGGTTTTTTCCTTTTCTTTAAAATTTTCCATAGAAAATCAAAATTTTCTGTTTCTTTTGTTTTTTTAAAAAAATTTTTAAAAACATTTTTTTAAAAAAATTTTTTAAACCCCTTTCCCTTTTTTTTTTTAAAATAAAACACAATGTTTTTTAAAAATTTTTTAAAAAACCTTTTTTTAAAAATTTTTTGTTTTATAAAAAAAAAATTTTAAAAATCTTACTTATGTTTTAAAAAATTTTTAATTTCGTTAAAAAAAACACCTTTTTAAAAATAATTTTTTGATAGATTTCTTTTTAAAAAAGGATAAAACATTATTTCTTTTGCATTTAAAAAGTTTATAACACTTATAATGTTTTTTTTTTTTTACTAAATGTAAAATTTAAAAATTTTTTTTTTTTTTTTTTAAAATTTGTCAATTTAGGGGAAAAAAAATATTTAAAAAAAAATCTCTAGCCATATAAGCTTAAAAATTCTGAAAAAACTGAGGTTTTTAAAAATTTGAATTTAATTTAGTTTTTTAAAAAACTGGAAAAAGCGAATCATAAAATCATCATAAAAAACATAGGTAATTTTTTTACATGCATATATTTGTTTTATTTTTTTTTTACTTTAAAATTTTGAACGCATTGTTTTTAACTTAGTCGGACTTTTTTTTTGTTGTTTTTTTTTTTTTTTACTTTAAAAAAATACTCTAATAAAAGAGAAAAAATAAATTTAACTTTTAGAAAAAAAAAAATTTTACTTTCGGATAATTTGGTATACGAAAAAACATTATGAAAAATTCTGAAAATCTCGAGTGTTAAATTAAAGCCTGTTCGAAATTCTGAATGCGCTCCACATTGTTAGTTTAACCAACCTGAATGGAGCGAGTCCATTAAAAATCAATCATAAAATAATTTCGAATAGAGCTTTTGAATTTCGAAACTTCTTTTCTGGAACAGTGATCGAAGATGCGAATCGCTGAATGATCTATTTAACGAATAATGCGCTTCAATTTGTTTTTGAAGAGCGGAGATTAAGGACTCAGTGCAAACAATGACCACAGCCGATGAATCGCATTTCCGGACTCGCTCGGGTTAATACTTTAATGAAATGAACCTAATTCGCTCGGTTTTGCCTACAGTCAAGTGGGAGCGGGTCATTATAGTCAGACCGTTCGAAGCTCATGATGAGAGTTAAAGTTCGAGAGGTCAAATCGAACAGACTAAACAAAACATGATTTGAAGACAAGGCACATTTTCAGTATAATTTTCCAAAAGGAATTTTGCTTTTGTCATTTGTTTTAATGTCATGGAATTGCGTGTGGAGTTTTTAGAGTAACTTGTTTGCTCATTGAGAATTTATTAATCCGATGAATATGTGAAATTTTAACGTGAGATTATTCTCAAACTTTTGTTTGTTGTTATTTATTTTTTTTTAAAAAATAATAAAAATAGTCAAGGGATGGCTTGATTATTTTTGATTTATTTAAATAATCGAAAGGTGTCTAACAGAGTTTACAGAGAACTAGAAGAGCTTTCATCTTTTATATATGATACATTTCAAAATAAATTACTATAAATAAACAGATTACAATTTTACGGTACATTTGTGTCAATTAATTATACAACTAATTAGCTGTAAATGTCTCAGTAAATAATAAATACTATATATCTTTCATTTTCTGTGGAAGATTTAATGAAAATTTAATGAATGTTTATTCAACTTGAATTTTAAATCTTTTCCTCTTTGCCAAAATTTTTTTAAATGCAATATATAGGGATATTTTTCAGTTTTATTTCGGTTTTGAAAAAAAAATTTGGGGAATTTTGTTAAGATAAAAGGCCTTTCGGAACCAGATTTTCGATAAATGGAAAATATTTTATTTTAGTGTCATTAGGTTAGAAAATGTATAAAAATTTTTTGAATAGTATTAAAATAAAAATTTTTTAAGTAAAAAGCTGAACATAGAATGTCCCTTTTTTAAAAATTTTTTTTTAAAAAAATGTTCATTAAAATAAATTTTGCTGTCTATATCAACCTCGCACGAGACTCAATAAAATTTTTTGAAATATATAACTTAAATGGGTTTCTCCATGTTTTACGAAACGAGGAAATTTAAAAAAACCCCGGAAAAATTTTTCTAGGTGGCAACTTAAAAATAAAGTGTTTTTTTAAAAATCATAACTGACCTCTGAAAGAGGTCTGAGCCAAAACAGGAAAAAATATTATTATAATGGAAGCATTTTTACAAAGGAAACATTTTAAAAAAAAGGTTATAAGTTAATTTTTGCCAAAAAATTTTTTTAAATAATTTTTTTTCAAAATTCCTTAAAATATTTTATACGTAAATATTCTAATCTGTGACACTAAATATCAAAAATTTTCCATTTATCCTTTTAAAAAACAGGTTTCAAATAGTCAAAACCTTAAAAATTTGTTGCTAATCCCAGATTGTCTAGCAATTTTGGACAATCTTCTTGAATCCAAAAATTTTTAAAAATTCTAAAAGTAGAAGAGGGTTTTGAATTACCGCGTCCTTTTTAAAATCCAAACAGCCAAGATGTGGACAGGGGATACCAGCTCTTGGAATAATGCCTATGGCACTCCGGAAATATCTTCTGACTCTTACGAAAACTGAGTGTTTTTATGAGTGAGGGCGAAAAAACAGTCAGATATTTTAGGTAGAAGGACCCACGTTTGGAACCGTGTTTTTAAAAAAACGCAAAATGGATAAATTTTTTGATATTTTAAACCTTTGATTATAAAAGATGTAAAAAAAGGTTTAAAGGGTTTTACAAAAAAATTTTAAAATTTTTTGGGAAAAAAATTAGAATAACCTTTTCAAAATGCTCTCCTTTGTAAAAAAAAATTTTTATTAAATAATATTTTGCCGTATATTTAACCTCTGTAAGAGGTCAACTTATTTTTTAAAAAAATTTTTTCGGGGTTACAACCCATTGAAATAATTATCGGCGTTTTTTTTAAAAAAGTCTCCCCTCTGTTGTCGTAAAAAAAAGGATAAAACCCCTTCAAGTTATATTTCAAAATTCTAGTTGAGCCTCTTCGGGGCTGAGCTATATACCAAAATATTGATAATAAATTTTTTTAAAAAGAAATTTTGAAAAAAGATTATTCTAAGTTAATTTTTCAAATATTTATTTAAATTTTTTTGTTCCCTTGAACAATTTTATACATGTAGTCTAATTTAAAAGACATTAAAATCATGAAAATTATCCATTTATGCGGAAAAAACACGGGTTCCGAAATAGTCGGAACCCTTTAAAAGGACCTCCTTATTTCCTCAGAAGTATCAAGAATGACTAGAAAAGTTCTTCCAAGTTGATTGAGATCAATCTTCTTAAGAGAGGATAATTCACTAAACGTGTAAGAGACCCAGAGTAGGGCTCCTCCCTCCCCAGTCGCAGTCTTGGGCAAAAAAAAATCGGCTTTCTCATTATCATCAATCCCCCCGTGGGATGGGACCCACTGAAAATGCACACTATGACTAGAAGAAATCCATTGAAGAAGATATAGGATATCAAAACTGGTCTGGTCCCCAATAGATGTAGAATTGGAAAAATGCTGAACTGAAGTACGACTTCAGTCAGAATACAAGCGTCATGAAATGGATCTTCGGCTTCGCATGCGAACTGCAAACCTCTTCTGATATGAATAAGCTCTGATTTATGAAGTAATACGTACTTTGTATCATTACGATTCCTTTTTTTAATTTGGCTTTGTGTGATTTATTGCTGTTTAACCCTTTCGCAAGCACAAAGCTAAAATTCACTTTTCTGTGATAAAGTACTTGATAAATGTAATGTTCTCATCCTCTGTAAACATTATTTAGTCACAAAAAAAAATATCTGATCGGGTTTTTTTTCCCTGAGAGGTGGCTGAATGTTATAGCCACCGCTCACTTAATACATTCAACTTACTTTTCAGGAAAGAAATAATGAATCCTATTACAATAAACTTTTTATGAAAAATTAACATTTATGCAAATCTTTTCAAAAAAACAAAAATACAAAGTACATTTAATAAAATAATAATAGAATACTTGTACAATATAGAATACTTACTAAAATGTACATTGAAATCGGTATTATTCACATTTTATATTTTATTTAATTTTAGTATAAAAAGTTTGAAATAAAGTAACATTTTTGAGAATTTAAATTAGTTATTTCACAGATTTGATGAGCTATTTATATACTGTGGAACTTTTAAAGCAAGTAGGACCATTTGCTTGAAGGCACAGTGCAGGCGTTGCAGGACCGACACAGCCATCGAGAGCAATGAACGTCTTTTCTGGTATTGAAAAGAAAGCATCTCCTGTACAAACCACCTCCTCAAATGGAGGAGAATAGCGAAAATTTCAAGGCCATTTTTCTGTTCTATGTGGGCAATGTTTTATGTGGGCTCTATCCTTATATAAAAGCTTTCTGAAAACCTAAATAAAACTTCTTTTTTTTTCATTGCACGTCGTTTGCTTAATTCCTTCAGATAAGAGAAAAGTATACTTAAGACTTGTCGAAAGTTTTTTCACAGATCAGAAATTTTATTTATAGTAATTAAAATACAATTTGTAGATTTACACAGAGAAAAACTGTTTTTAACTATCCATCAGAGGGCATGAAATGAAAGAAATGGTATCGTAATGTCACCTGTATTCATTTATAAGCGATTTAGCTTCTGTTAACGCATGTGGATAGACTAAATATCCACCGCCCGCTTAGAGAAAAAAATTGTGTTGTGTGGCTAGATCTATTAGCCACAGCCCGCGAAAAGGTTAAAGGATAATGTGGCTTTCTTTTATCATTTCTCTCTCTTGAATGTATTACTTTTAATATTATTTACTAAAAACAAAAAATTACAAACGTTAAAAACGTGATTAATTGAAAATGGATTAATTTTTTGACGAAAAGAGAAAAGATTTTAAAATTTTAATAAAAATGAACTCTTTTGATTTTGAAATTTAATTACAGCAATTAGAAAGGGAAGGGAATAAAGAAGTAAGCATAATCTAAAAATCCCTCCAGTCATGTAATATGGTAAAATATACTTCTTTGATCATAACGTTTTGTGAATGTTTGAACAAATTAACCAAACGATTAACTTGTATCATTTATGATTCACCGATGAAATGGGGGGAGAAGGGTCATCGGTGCATACCAGGATCTTTCTCTTCAATTGCCTTTCTCGCAAATTTGACATTACTCTATGCGAGTTTTTTTTTTCTTTTTTGGAGCTGCAATAAACATCAAGTGTTGATCCCCCTAATGTTTCTTAAAGGGGCTGCTCACATTGAACAGTTGTAAATGGGTTGAATTTAAACTTTAAATATCATTTTTCCCATGAACATTAAATTTAAATTTCAATTAAAAGGAAAATTAATTAGTTAAAAAATTTAAGTTAAAATTTCTCAAACATTGTTATTGCAAAAAATATCTTCCAGAAAGGATTCCGGAGATTACGCGAGAATTCGAATAAGTGTATCAAGTAAAACAAAGTTATTTTGAAAATTTTTCTTTGTAGGTATTTTAGAATAACGATTGTGAGGAACTTTAAGTCGCTGGAGCTTTTGAATGTTTACTTGTATTTTTAAAGAGTAATTCTATTATAATTGCATGCAAGTAGAGTTATTTGTGTTTACAGAATCATTTTTTTGAAAATTTTCTGACAAAAAAACTTAAAAAAACACAAATAAATTATTGAATTTCTGTATAAGATTATTACTATTATAGTCATTTGTATTTTGTTTCAGTCAAAAATAAAATGTAGTCACTTAATTGTAGCATTCCTTATAGATTTTAATGACCTTAATAATGACCTTATATAAAGTATTCGTTTAGTCACATTTCTTCTTCTGACAGCTGTTTAATATTTGTAAATTATTCGAGACCTTCTTGATCTTTGTTCTTTTTTCATTTATCTACTAATTTTAATGACTTATATTTGTCTGTTATTCTTGACAAAAGACATTGGGTGAAATAAATTAACTACCTTTTTTATCATTTTCTTTTTTATTATTAAAATATCAAAATACTTTTTAACACCTAATTTTTTACTTACATATTTTGCTTGAATGAATAAATATAACTCCAATCTAACTTTAATTTATCATGGAACAATCCATTCTGTAAATATATTTTTGGATCCTTTTCATATTATAAATTTAGATATATGTCACATTTATTAAAATAATCTTATACCTTAATTGAGTTTCAAGTAAATAAATTCTCTTAAGAGAAATATAAGTTAAAAATAATTTCTTTGAAAATTAATGGTAATCTACATCGTATAGTTTCATATAATGTTTTATACGAATACTGTTGATTTAAACCCCCTTTAAATTTTCCCAGTATACGGTTACCTCCCCTCCCCACACACTCAAAATGGGGATTTTCGAAAAATTGCAGTACTAGGGAACCTTGTTAAGAAACATAGAACTAATACGAAACACATACTTAGTTTCCAAAGTTAAAAAAAAACTGCTATTATATATTTATATACATAGAAAAAGTTTTTGGTAATGATTTAAAAAAATTTTTTTTTATCACCCACGAGGCAAAATAAAAAGAGTGCCCTTTCAATATTTGGTTAAATTACTGCTGGTAAAATTTTTAGGGAAATATATAAGAGGGCAAATTGTTTTATAACAAGTATCGCACTGGACATTTAATCACGGAATAAACGCCCCTATTCCCACGGGGCTTTGGGTGACGCCCCCTGAATTTTGAACCATGGTTAAGTGACAAGGTCGACACTAGGCTGGCACCCCTCATTTTCTCCTAACTTCCACACCCCACCAATAAGAGGACTTTTGAGCTTCAACATAATTAACGTGCATCTACCCCTCTGCACGGAGGGTTTTCAGCTGTACAAGGCTCGAATCGGCCTACTGGACACTCGAGGGGTCTTGGATGTGCCATTCGTACTAAAACGTACGGAGTTCCCTGTAAGATTGCCATTTGCCATGACCATTAATAAATCACAGAAGAAGTGTTTTGTTAAAAGTCGGTTTATATGTGTAACATCGAAGGAAACAATATTTACTCATGAACACAATTGTATGTGGCTCTGTCAAGAGGCAGAAACAAAAAAAATAATAAATATCCGTGTTTAGAGGAAAGGTGATTGGCATTGAAAGGCACTAAGTTGAAACAAAAAATGGGAGATGAAGATTTGAATTTTTTTCCTGCTTACAATTTATTGAAAAAAAGTAGAACTACATAATACATGTAAATTACAGTTTTACAATATGAGCAATGAGTATGAACAGTTGTATAATTTGTACAACGGGGATTGGTCCACGGCGGCAGAATCCCCCCTAATTTTCTAATTTAAAATAAATATCCTTTTAAAAAATTTTTTTAAGTAATATAAACTAACATGAATCAGACAATGCTTTCTCATCATCACTTAGTGCTATTAACCGTCACTGTTTATCTTTTAAGTAACATTTTTTTATTCATCAGACATACTTAAGGGGACACGGTACGATTTACACAAAATTTTTTAATTTAACGATTTTCAAATTTTTTTTTGGCTGTTCCCTATTTTGTATGTATTATGTAAAACAGATTCTGTGCTCAAAATTTCTTAAAAAGCTAATAATTTAATTTTTTAAGGAAAAAATTTAAAATTTATGAAGTGATTTTAAAATGCTACTATATGAAATTTGATTTACAGGTATGTCAAACTATGTGTAACTAAAGTTGGTATGGGTTTTTCGATAACAAGATTGGTATTTGTACAATACTTCTTTTTATGAATGCTTAATGAAAATACCTTAAAAAATGTGTAAATTCTAAATTCAAATTATTTTTTTAAAAAAAAAAGTATCTCTTTGATTGAAAAATATAAACTTTTTTCCTATACTATTGCAAAAATGAAAAAGTTTTCCAAATATTAGGAATAAAAAAAGCCTTAGCATTTTAAATGAAGTCAAACTAATTATTTTATCTTTCTGAGATAAGTCAGTTTAAAGTTTTGATTTGCCATTGGGTTGTGAACAAAAACGAACGTAAAAGTTATCACAACTTGGCGTTTTTTAAACTTAAAGCTTTCAATTTTTGTGAGAGTATAGAAAAGTATATAAAAATAATCTAGGCTAAAAAAATTAGATTTGATTTTTTTTATCGATTTTTGTCAATTGAATCGTAATCAAAAGAAAACATAATTGTTATTTATTTAAGAAATTGCGAACAACTTACCCGAAGATTTTTAAACTAGAGATAATCCAAAAGAGAGATATAATTAAAGTTTTAAAAGTGGACTTAAGAAGAAGAGTTCACAAAAATACTGCAATAAATCTGGGTACATATGCGCTCAAATGAAAAATGTCAAATGAGGTATCTTTCACACTTAAAAGATTTATCAGCTTATTAAGCGGTTTCACGGGAATTTCCCTAATTTCAAATTTGATAACGTTCGCTTTTAATGTTTTTATTACATGCCATGTCCTGCGGGAGTTCTACGCAATTCTCGATCAATCTTGAAGTAAATATATGCTTTAGAAATATTGTGTTATGCGGAAATTATTTGTACTTCAATTTTTATTGTTAAGTTAATCAATAGGTTTATATTTTATTCCTTTTTTTTTATATTTAAATCGACCATTTGATTTTAAGATCTTATGAGGATTTTTATCTTCAATTCAACACACACACAACGCATTACTAAATAGAAAATTTACACGATTTCAGTGTTTTATTATTTTGTGTCATATAATAATTTAAAAAGTTGATTTTTTATTTAAAATTTATACTTAAAAGAAAGAGAACTCCACAGATGACATTACGACATAATCATACAACTGCGAAAAGTATCGCGCAACTTGTATAATTTGTGAACAATAGATGGCACCACAAACACTGTGAAAGTTTGTAATTTATTATTTGAAGCTGGGTTTGTTTGTTTTTAAATTTATTGTTAACTGTTACTTATCATACTTTAAAAATCCATAGATGGCACCACAACACTTTCCTTACAAATTCGAAAAAGATCATAAAATTTGTGTTCGAATTTTTAAATTATAGAAGGCAGCACTAAAGTTGGAAACTTTCTTATTCATTGTGTTTGGTTGTAATCTTCCCCCCTTCTTTTGATAATATGATTTACTTTTAATTGTTTTTGAAGAACCATAAATAAATTAAGACCATGAAATATCTTGAAGAACAATATTTGACTTCACTAAAAGACGATATGTCGAAACTATGTGTAATTGTAAGTGTAGATGGAGTAAAATTTATTTCAAAATGTTCGCCTATAGTATTCTCTTTTTCTTTTGTCATAAGGATTTTAAATTGTAATTTAACCTTGTATTCCTCACTATCTAACGAAACTAAATACAAAATGAAATGCAGGTAGAGAGAAATGAATAAAATAAAGAATTTGAAATATATTGTAATTAACGAATATTATTTACTGTCAAAAATAATTCGGTGAAAGAAAAGAAAAAAAATCAAAAATGAAATCGTTGATAGATGGCGCCATGTAAAATTTTAAAACTAAACAAAATGTACATCAAAAATTTTTTTTTCCTGCAAAAACTTGTATAGAGCATTCTCTGAAAAACTTTTTTAATGTGTACTATTACATTTTTTCATGATTCAAAATAGTGATCGGTAAATTCTGATACGGTAAAATATTAATTTACACAATTAAGCGACGCTGAGGCTTTAATAGGACAGCACACAAACATTTTGGAAGAAAAAGGGAAACTTTAACTACGTTTTAATGTTTTAAAGGAGACTAGGCTTTATTTATTTAAAAATTATACAAAACTTTTTGTTTTGTTGCATAATTACTTTTCCATTCAATTATTTAATTATTAAAAAAACTATTTCGCGGAAATTAATACGAAATAGCATGTATCACACATAATTATATAATCACACATATATATATATATATATATATATATATATATATATCATCCAACAGTGAAAGAATCTCGCAGTATTCGATTAACGTAAGGACGAAAAGATTGGGCCACACCCTACTTAAAAAATCCTACGACATGAAATTCGTAATTGAATAGTTATAGATTTCAAGACTGCCTCGACCACTTGTCGAGTAAATAACTCGATGGGTGTTCTGTTTCATATTAAACAAGTAAACAAAAACGAAAAGTCACTTACCCCCATACTGGTTAGTGACGCTAACTGCGTCCTTCCCTGGGTTCGAATCGGAAAGGCATGGTTTTTGAAATGTACAGTGCTTTTGCGGCCTGGGGGCACTCTAAAAACCTCGGGTCACAAGTATCTCGTGATTTTTTAATGGGGGGAAAAAATGGGAAGACTCCGCCCACCCGGGAATTTTTTCCTCAAATCGAGGTGAAAGGGGGCCAAACAAAATTACACATTTTGGTGCTCAACTAGAATAAACAGAGCATTTTCCCCTTTTCCTGAATTTCTAAACTCTTTCCCACCGTCAATTCTTAAAAACAACAACACAACATAATTAAAGAAAAATTTAAAATATGTGTGTTTCTTTTTAAGATGATGAAGTAAAGGTTTTTTTAAAAAATCCTTTTTTTTCATTTTTTGTAATTTTCTTTTAAAAAAATTTTTTTAAAATTACTTTTTTAAAATTTCAAACCAAAACAATATTAAAAAAAGAACAAAATTTAATTACGTTGTTTTGTTTTAGAAATATTCCATACATATATTATCGGGAATACTAGAAATTTGACATGAAATAAATATATATTAATCTCATTAAAAACCCTAAGTTTTAAAAAAATTCAAAATTGACGCGCTTTGGGTTATATTAAAAAATTAATGAAAATTTTGGAATAACCTGCCCGGTTTTTGCAAAATTGCATTCAACAATTAGCTATGGTACCATTGGCGTTTATACTGTCTTGGGTTATACATCTAATTATTGAAACTTTAAGTGTAGCAGAATTGCAGTCGCTCTGATTTTTTACATTTGTATAATCGTTTTCATTCAATGTTCAAATGATCGTGTTTTTGTGATGTCTGAATAAAATTGTGTTCGTCCATAAGTTGGCTTTTTACCCGACCCTTTTTGGCAGGTGCTCTTTTTTTAATTCCAAATTTTTTTTTCCCCCCCCTCTTTCTCTCTCTCTCTCTCTTTTATATATATATTATATATATATTGTGTGTGTGTGTGTGTGTGTGTGTGTGTGTGTGTGTGTGTGTGTGTATAAATTAGTTTAAAATTAAACCCCCTATAGCATTTTCTTTTTATTTTTCTTACATCTTCTCAAGTACACTCATAAAATCAATCTTCTCACTCGGGGTTTTTAAGTGGAAAAAACACTTAGATTTCACTTTGACGTTTTTTTTTTCTTTTGCCTCTTAGCGCCAGAGCATACAGATTTCATAGAATAAAGATGTTTTTTAAAAAAAACTAAAATTTTTTAAAAAAAAACTTAATTTTTTAAAAAAATTTTAATATATATATATATATATATAAAATATAAAATTATTTTTGTTAAATTTTTAATCGTTAAAAAAATACTTTCTATTCATCCATTCAAGTTCAAATATTTTTTAAATTTTTGTGGAAAACCCCGGGATGTTAATACATTTTTCAAATTTTAAATTCATTAATTGAATTAAAAAGAATAAATAGTAACAAAAAAAAATTAACCCCCTAGCATATATAGAAAGGAAAATCACTCCTTGTGTCCCTGTTGCGCAATGGTTATCGCTTTGTACTTCTAATCCAAAGGCCGTGGGTTCAAATTCCTCCTGAAATGGCCCAATTCTCAGAATGTGATTTATTTTTTACTATACTATTTTATTAAAATAATTAAATTTAATTAGTGAATAAATAGCTACAAGCAAAACAAATAGTCCAACATCATATATTTAGAAAGGAAAATGGAAAATCGCAAGAATCTTTTCTACTTTGTCTAATATTGTGATTCTGTCATATGTACATACTTATTTATATTTATTGTAACTTGGCTGTGTGGCGTGGTTGGTTTTCCTGGGGCCCTTTTGACCCCAAGGGGTTTTGGTTCGACCCCCCCTAAGTTGATGGATTTTCATGGTTCAGAAAATCGACAGCGGCCATGTCGTGTGGTTATACGGCATGTAAAAGTTCCCTAGGGGGTGCTCTACGGAAAATTAAATCCTAGTACAGGTTCGCATCGCGTCAAAGCTAAGGTGCCTCCCTCTAGGGGGAAACCGGACGTTAAAATTACCTGCGGTGATTGGTATCCGCCAATATGGCACCGTATTAAAAAGAGATACCTGCTTTCGGTGAATGTACTGGGTAGATGGATGAACTCTGTCACAGTAACTGTTCATAATCTATCATTAGAAATAAAAATATATATTAATTTAAACTATTTAATAATAAGTAACTAAAGAGTAAAATTTTTCTTTGTTAACCTATGTAAGAGAATTGACTTATTTTTTTTAAATATTGATTGTTTATTTTTTTCATTTAAACGAATAATCCTTCGAGAACGATAACCAATTACTTGATTATGGATTGTGAGATTTCAAATCAATGCGGATCACGTGAAGTAGCTTAAGAGACGATTAATGCGTGATGTTTGCAAGTAGAAAAAACCCTTCTAAAATAAAAGGGGAATAAAATTTATTTATTTTTCTTTGTCAATTTACCCGGTTTACAACCAAATTTTTCTACATTCAGACAGTCTACACTACAAATTCTTTTGGGAATCTTTTTGTTTTTATGCAAAAGAGAAAAAAAAAACAAAATTTTGGGAGGTAAAAAACCGATTACAAGGGCCTTGGTGACAAGTTGAAAAAGGGAATTTCCCTATTTTGAAGAAAAGGAATTCTCCCGGAGAAAATTTTTCCGCATTTATTTGTTAAAATCGATAATGATCTTAATGTTTTTTGGTTTCCCATATCCATCCCACTCATTCCCCCCAGTAGTAGGGGAATTCCTTTTTTTCTTTTTTTTGTACCCTCAAAAATCCGGGGGAAGTTTCAAAAAAAAATCTCACCTTTGTAGAAACCTTTATATGGGGCATTCGGGGATTATAACGCTCCTCTTCATTATCCTCTTCAGGATCACACTCGGAAGCAGGCGTCGTAATTCCTTTCACTTTTGGGGGAAAAAATCCTTTTAATTTTCCCGGTCAAAAGGATAGGGTCTTTTCCCGTGGGGTCGTTGCCTTTAAGTATGCTGAAATTTTGGACTTTCCATTTGTGATTGGATTTCCCAAACAAGAAGACAAGATCTGCAAAGAAAGAATAAAAAATATGTTGAAATTTTCATTTTTACTTAGATGCATGATTTGATTTAACAACATTGGTTTGTTTGCAAGGGATTGGCAATTACTTCCAAAATTATTTGTTTTGGAACATTTTAAGGGTTTGGTATGCTAAGTTTTATTTTTTCCCTTTAAAAGGGGGGGGATCAAAAAATTTTTTAAAAGTTCAAAAAAAAAAAATGAAAATTTTTACCCTTTTTTTTGGGATTTGCCCAGTAAATTCTTTTTATCAATAAAAACCAAAAAAAATATACCCAGATTAAATAAAAAATGAGCTTATAATTTTTTTATTTTTAAAACAAATTAGTTTTATTTATTTCCCAATATAATTTTAGTAGGTTGATTTTCTTTTTATCAAAATTAAATTAGGGGAAAAAAAATTTTTGAAAACTTTATTTTTTTTGTTTTTTGTTTTTAAAAAATTTTTCAAATTTCCCAGCATTATAGCCAAGTAAAAATCATTGAAATTGATTAACTCGATGAAATAAAATTGTTGGGGAATTGGATCCCCTTTTTAAATTTTAATCCCTTGGGATTCTTGTCACATTTGTGTTAGTATATAAAAATTTTTTAGTTTCCCTTTTAATATTTTTTTATTTATTTTGTTGTTGTTGACGTGTTTTTTTTATCCGGGGAACGAAATGAAATACAAGAAAAGGAAAAAAGCAAAAATACAACAAAAAAATATATACTTTTTATTACAGTATGACCCCAGCATTTTAACAAGAAGTGGTGTGCTGCTTTTTTTTAAGGGGGGAATCCATTACTGGCAAAAGGCCGGCTTTTTTTCCCGAAGAAGATAAAACCATTTTTTTACTAGATTTCAACCCCAACCCATTTCCGGTTACAAAGGGCCCTTTGGTAGATATATTGGGCGGGAGCCAGAAATTTTTTGTTTTAATCAACAAAAATTTTTTCCGAGTTGAAAGACCGGTTAAAAGTTTTAAATTTCGATAATTTTAAAGGCCATTATCGGGAGATGATTGGTTTGTTTCTCAGGAAAAAACCTTTTTTAAGACATCGAACGTGATCGAAGAAACCCAAGTGGTCCAAAGGGAACCCTCGTAGGTGGGGAATCCCAGTTCAAGCCCAGTACCGCTGGAAACTCGCCATGCAGATGGTGCCGGCGCACATTAAAAAATGTCGGGGCTTACCCTCCTCCCCTTGGTGGGTTTAATTAGGAAAAAGGGTGCTAAACCCGGGGGTTCGCTGGGGCCTTTTACCGTTTAAAATTATGAGATCCGTCCCTTTGCCGTTGTGAGGTTTATAATTGACGAAAATTTTGTAAAAAATCTAAGGGTTTTCCAAACGTTGAAATTTCCCCAAACCCCGGGCGAAAGGCTTTTTTCATTTTTTGAATAGGCTTTTAAAAAGGGGTTTAATGCTCTTTTTCAAAAAACCTTTTTTGGGGGATCTTTTTAAAAAGAATGGCATTTCATTTTCCCAAAAAACCAAGAAGAAAACGCGATATGCAGATTAGGAATTATTTTTGGGGCTTTTTGCATTCGCGAGAGGCTAAAAAGGGGTCTTAGAAGTCTTAGGAAGTATTATAAGGCATATAAAAAGGGGGCGAATTTTCCTGGTTTTCCGGATCAAATTGGGTTAAAGTATTATATAGAAAATATAAAAATTGGTAGCTGTTCGCCGTGGGAAAATCGGTAAAACATTATAAATTAAAAATTAAGGACTGACTAGTTAGTTAAGGGAAACAGCTTTTTAGATATAGATTCGGTGCCTTTAAATTTTTAAAATAAAAGAAATAGGGGCTTAATTTCGATTTGGGTTTGCTTTGGATAAAATTTATTGTATCCCCACTCCTGATCTTTCTAAGACTTGTTTTGAAATTTTTAATATAAATTTAGATAATAATAATTTTATTTGGGAGATTTGATTTGGGCAATTTTCTTTATCCCTACAAACAGGTCCGGGGGTTTAGGGAAAGGAAAGATCCCCCAGCCCGGAGGTATCCCAAACTATCTTTTTAACCTTTTCGAAACATACTTTTTCTTCTTTCTATGTTCCCATAGAGACCAAGGGGCAATCAATTTTTTAAAAATAGAAAAATCGGGAAATTGGTTTTTTATCTACCAGAATTTGGGGATTTAAAATTTTTAAGGAAACCCCATCATGGCGATCTGGGTAACTCAAAAGATTTTAAAATTATTTTAAAACTTTTTAAAACCCGATTTTATTATTTTTTAGAATGTCCCAAAAATATTTTTTTGGGATGAATATTTTTTTGAGTTATGGTTTTTTAAAATGGTTATAAAAAATTTAACATTCCTTATAATTTTTTCCAATCAGCTCTAAAAAATTTTAAAAATCCGTGGCCAAAAATCTCGGTACTGAATATTGCAAGTTAATACCCCAACCCTCACCCTAAGACTTTTGAATTTTAATAAAAAAGTAAAATTTTAGGAACATTCTCAGATAAATGATTTTTAAATTTGTTTTAGTAATACTTATATTGATATAATGGGGGTTTAAAATTTTTTTTTTAATTTTGGGGAAATTTTTTTTAATAATAATTCCTTTTAAAAAATTTCACTTATTTGATTTTTGAAAAAATTTAAAAAATTTTTTTTAAAAATTGTTATAGTTTAAAAATTAGTATTTATTGGTATTGATTCCTAAAAAAGCATTTTTTAAAGTTTGGAAATAGATAAAAATAATTCCCAAAGTATTCGTATTTCCCAGACCAACGATACTCCCCCCGGCCGCTGGCCCCTATGGGACGGATTTCCTGAATGGAGTCGGGCCCCTTTTAGCCAAGAAATTCAATTTTTTTAAAAACAAATTTTTGAAAACTTGGGTGAAAATACATTTTAATAAAAGGGATTCAAATCTATAATTTTTTGTCGATGTCCTTTTTGATTTTTATGGCGTAACCGGTTGTAAAACAAAAAAAGGTTTGGGGTAACGAGAAGGGTTCCCCCATGCGGGGTTTCTCCAAAAAGGGGGGGCGCCCCTCTAGGGGCGTGATAACCCCACGGGGGGCGGGGTGTTTCCGGGAAAAATCGAAAAAAAGATTTAAAAAAATTTTCCCAAATTTTCTAAAAAGGAAAAAAAAACCCAAAATTTTATTTGGGTTTAAAAAAAAACCATTTACTCTGATATAGTATAAAATTTTAAAAGTATTAGGCGGCTAATTTTGATACTAAGTTAAAAACGGGTTTTAAAAATTAAAAAGAATTTTTAATGGGGTTTTTTAAAACCAAAAAATTTAATACCTTTTCTTTTTTAGGTTTAAAATTAGTTTTTGGGATTGAAACTTTGGGGTTAAATTTTTATACATTATTTTTCCCTTCATTCATTTTTTTTGCATGGGGAAGGGGGGGGATAAAAAAATTTGGGTTGAAAATTGGGTCCGGAAATATAGAAATTTTGAAAACACCCCTTTTTTTAACTAGAGGGAGCGGCCCTTTTATGGGTGAAAATGGGTTTTAATTTTGTATTTCCCAAGGGGAAAAAAATCCGAAGAAACGATAACGGTTTGGGGGGTTGGGCTATTTTTTAGTGAAAACAAAATGATCAACAACTTGTTTATTTTTTCCGAAAAATAAAATAAATTAAAAAAAATTCTTTTTATTTTCTTTTAAAAAACCAAGATTAAAAGATATTAAAGTAAAATTTTTTTTTTTATATTAAATTAAGCGAATGAAAAAAAGGGTGAAAAAGTTTTTCCAATTTAAAAATTCTTTTAATTTACAAGGGATTTAGAAAAAAAAAACAATTATGTTTTGGGTGTGTAAGAACCCCATAAAATTAACCAAAAAAAAAACAAAAGTTTTTTTGCTTTTTTTTTTATTAGTCCAACCTGTCCCCAAAGTTTCCTTGGAATCTTTATTTTTTTTTTCCCCTCAAGCCCCCCATGTTTCGGCCCTTTAAATATCTGCGATATAAGGGGGGTCCGGCAGGAGAAAAAAGGTTTAATATTTTTCCCTTTTGACTCTTTGACATATTAAATGTTTCCCAGACAAGCTTTATTTTATAATTATACAACTTTGTATCACTATTAAGATCCGTCTTGGCAATAAAAAATCTTTAAGAGGCCAATTAATAAACATTATAATAAACTGAATTAATTACTAATTTTTTAAAGATTTAGACAAACCAAACAAAGAAGTTAAGCAGATAAATCTTAAATGATAAAGAATAACTAACTATAACTAACAGGAAAATTGTGTCTTCCTTTTATGAAGAGATAAATTCATAAATCTCAGAATAATATTTTAATCAAATATCCACGAATCTCATTAGGTTTTCAGGTTCATGAAAGAATGAAACATCTTCACAACAACTTTTCATTACATACATTGTTCGCAGATTAATGGTGGGTCTTTTGAGAGACAGAACTTGAAAACACCACTCAACAGAAACAACACTGGTTTCTGTAGAGCCTGGGTTCGAATCCGGGAGAAGGCATCGATGTTTGTAAATGTATAGTGCATTTTCGGCATGAGGGTACTATAAATAGCTATAGAGCCGCAAGTCCTCTCGTGAGGTTAGTGGAAGGGGAACGAAGGAGGCTCCTGACCCTCTACAGGGTGTTCTACCTTAAAATTGGACTGAAACTAAGCTGAATCGTACTGTCACTTAAAGCTACGGCTAACGACAGGCGTACATGTAGCCCTTTGACGTGATGAATTTCGTGAGCCTCGATCTGACACCGTCAGCAAAAGTGGCATTAGCAATTAGAATATCAGACATAATTTTGCTTCGTGAAAAAATCCCATAATTATACTGCACGTGTTTCAGTTTGGCATTTCATGTTTATACTAGTAATAAAATTGATTTAGGTTTTTCTTGGGCATAGTTGTTGGGAAGCTTATTAGACGGATATATACGTTATCTATCTCTTCTTTACGTACTATAATTTAAGCTGGCTGTTCTTGCATTTGTTCATTTATTTTTCATTTATATGTATTTATCAATTTTTGTTGAAACTCTAAATTTGTTCAGAAAATTTGATGGCTTGATCTGATAACTTTAAAAAGAGATTTAACTTTACTCGCAGCTTGAAGGTCAAATTACTTAATATTTTTTCATAAAATTTTTAAAACGTTACTAAAAAACATAATGTAATTTTTCCTACTTCAAATATTTTATTTATTTAAACATGAAATTCATTTCCTTGCTTTGAACTTAGAACGATCATTAAGGCATCCGAATACTTTCGGAACCATGATTTTAAAAAAACACATAAATGGATAACTTTCATGATATTTAGTGTCACTTAGATTAGAATACATGTATAAAATTGTCTTAAAGACATTGTGAAAAAAAATTATTTAAATACAATATTTCAGCAAAAAATTAACTTAGAATAACCTTTTTTCAAAATGTTCTTCTTTTGTTAAAAATGCTTCTATTATAATACTATTTTGCCTGTATATCGCTCATACCTCTGTACAGAGGCTCAACTATGATTTTTGAAAAATTCACGTTATTTTCAGAGTTACAACCCATTAAAATAACTATCGGCGTTTTTTTTCTTAAAATTTCTCCCTTCTGTTGTCGTAAAACATGGATAAACCCACTTCTAAGATATATTTCAAAAGTTCTTGTTGAGCCTCTGTACAGAGATCTGAGCTATATACAGGCAAAATATTATTATATATATAATAGAAGCATTTTTCACAAAAGGAGAATATTTTGAAAAGTGGTCACATTCTATGTTCATTTTTTGTCAAAATAGTGTACTTAAATTTTTTATTGTAATACTATTCTTAAAACAATTTTATATACATTTTCTAATCTAAGTGACACTAAATATTATAAATATTATCCATTTATACGCTTTTGCAAAATCACGGTTGCGAACATAGTCGGTTACCTTAATGTATTTGTATCTTAGAAATTAGGACTAAGTTACGAATTTCTAATGTAGTTGTACTTATACGTGTGGTTCATATTGTTACGGACTCCTTTTTTTCTTTCTTTCTCTGCTGAAATGGTATAGTAACTGGAAAGATCATTTAAGGGCCAAGGGAAATTACTCTTCCGATAACAAATAAAGTGTCAGCAACAGACTGGGTGACAAAATTGGTCGCCAAATCCCGCCAAGATGCTAAATTTGACTTTATAACTTTATAATAAAGTGTCTGTTTTAAGTAAAAACATTCCTGAGTCTTTTTAAGAAATTGCGACTTTTATAAGGGATTTTTAACTCACTGCGTGTCGATTGAAACTTTTTCAACCGGATAAAGGTAAAATTACATTTAATGCTCATACATTTACTTTATTCACAATTTGATGTCATGCTTAATTTTATGTTGGTGACAATTGGATAACATGTTATAATTTCTAAGTAAAATTTTCAAAATTTTCATTAGTGTTTTACGGTGCGGAAAAAATGAATTCTTCTCATTTCGTCATCTAAAATTTTTCTCAAAAAAATCAAACAAAGTAATTTTTTTTTTTTTTCCTTTTTATATTATTTATTTAAATCACCATGTAATACTACAGAAATGATCACGTGTTTATCATAAAAATGCTTTATTTTGTACTTCAACCTCTTTAAAAATAAAAGCTTATTTTACATATTTTAAAAAAAACATCGTTCAAAATTTTCTTTGATGGCATACCTTAGGTATGTGTTATCTTTAAGTTGAAAAATTACTCAGTAAACAATTTTACTTATTCAATGTTTGTTTGCTTTTTTATCGTATGCAATACATAGGAGTATTTAATTTACTTCAAATGTGGCAAGAAAATCGATAACTGCAGAAACATGATTACACAGAAAGTAAAACGTTTTTCCAGAAAATTAATGAGTGTATTCTGTATAAATAAACAAGTAATAAAAAAATTTAAGTCAATTCCTACTTAGATCAACAAAGAAAATTTTTATTTTAGTTGGTTTTTTATCAAATAATTACAAGTAATATATAAATATGTATATGCATATGACCGAATCACAATATTAAATGGCTATTAATTTTTATTAATTATCATTAAAGTATCGAAATGTCATCCAAAACACAATCGTTTATATAAAATTTGAATTCAACTGAAGGTTTTAAAACGTAAGAAAAAAAATTATTTTAAAGTTTTGACCGTCGCTAAAAACTAAGCCAATGTGACTCTGTATCTGGAATTCATTAAATAATTAGTCTCATTCAATTAATTTTAATTAATTATAGTTAAACTATCGTATTTTCACCCAAAACAATCGTGTATAGAAAATTTCAGCTCAAATGAGCACTTTAAAATGTGAGAAAAAACCTTTTAAAGTTTTGACACAAGTCCCCAAAACGGTCACTAAGTCGTCAAAAATATGCCAACGTGGCTGTATCAGTAATTCAATCAGTAGTTTTAATCAATTAATTGTTATTAATTCTAACTAAACTACCATATTGTCTTCCAAAATAATCGTGTATATAAAATTTCAGCTCAATTGAACGCTATAAAATGTATTTTATTAACGGATGAAAATTTGAGCAAGATATATATAGGGAGAATGTGAACTCTAATAGTATGAATTGAAAAAGAAAGTATTCCTGATCGTACAGACCAACTGACCGTCCTCGTTTTTGAACAATCAAATACAGATAAACTTGAAGTATTAAAAGGAGAAAAAAGTAAATCATAGCACGATACTATTACTTCAAAGTTATCAATATTTATCTATTCTCGATAACAATATTAAAATTTGAAAATTTTCGACATTAAGTTCAGAAACACCATTTTAGTAAAAGCAGAACTGTACTTACCAAAATGCAAATAGCAGCGGCGAATACCATTGAATACTTCATGTTGAAGCTAATCGAGGATTGTCCAATGGATCTAAGAGCCAGAAATATTTTGAGAGAGGGAGAAAAATTTCCCTTTTTATATACACTAGAAAAAGTGTAAAAACATCTGGAGAGAAACGTTTGGGTAAAGCTGGTGTCTGATTTACACTCACGGATGTAATATTGTTCTCTTGTTCCAGTACTGATTTATTTTTAGGGCCGTTTTGTAATTAGACCTTCTTTGATTTTGTAATAAAATTTCCTTTTCTAACTAATTAGGTATAGTTGGAATGCTAACAACCATCTGGCAGCTAGTAATTTAGAGAAGACGATTAATTGGTTCTAATTGAACGGATCATGGCGGTGATAGATTGCATGTTTCATAATAGGACAACATACTTTATACATAAACGGCAAATGGCAGGAATTAATCTAGTAGAACAGAATTGGGAATTTTTTGTAAGAAATACAGCAAATTAAAATGCGATGATTTTATATATTTCTTCCTTCAATACATTAAGGGGACATGGTACGACTTACGCAAAATTTTTTAATTTAAGTATTTTTAAATTTTTTTTGGTTGCCTCCTATGTGTGTATACTATGCAAAACAGATTTTGCGCTCAAAATTTCATAAAAAGCTAGCCATTTAATTTTTTATAAGGAAAATAAATTTGTGGAGTGATTTTAAAATGCTACTTCTCCTACAAACATTTACGTACACCCATGAAATTTGATTTACAAGTACGTCAAACTATACATAACAAAAGTTGGTATGGTTTTTGCGATAACATGATTGGTATTCGTACAATACTCCTTTTAATGAATGTTTTTTGAAAATTCCTTAAAAATATTGTATAAATTCTTAATTCAATTATTTTTAAAAAAATAAGTATTGTTTTTTACAAAATTATCCCCAACTTTTTTTTACATTTACATTAGCAGTAGGTAAAAAAAATTTAAGCATTAGGCAAATGAAAAAAAAACCCTTTGCATTTTAAATGAAAACAAACTAGTTATTTTATCTTTCTGAAATAAGTGTTTAAAGTTTTTGGGTTTGCCATGGGGTGTAAAAAAAAACAAATGCAAAAGCTATCATAATTCTGCATTTTTTTTAAATCAGAGGTTTCAAATTTTTTAGGTTATGAAATGTATATAAAAAAATAAGGTAAAAAAATATTAGTTTGATTTTTGACGATTTTTTTTCAATTGTCGTACTGTGTTTCCTTAAGATCCACAATCGGGCAAAAAATAATGCGCTATTCATTCTATTAATTTTAAGAAAGATTATTATAATATATAAGCTTTGATTTCTTTCCCCCGTTTTTTTAAAATGAATATATGATAACAAAATGTTTTATAAATGGTGATATTTGCAATAATTCGTTTGAAATTATTTTCTAGAAAATAATATTCAGCTTCTTTTAAAAGTTTCAAAGAACTTAGAGAGGGTTTGGTTATTTAAAGTGTAATATTAATATGTGATTTTTAGCATTCTCACCGGATTTGAGATATCTAGAATACTATTATTTAGGGCTTATTTTTGTTATATTCAGTTTTCATTAAAGTCACTTACTCTTTCAATCTTGAATAGTGACTATCTTTAATACAGTGTAATATTCAATGAGTATCTCAGAAGGGTATTTCTAAATTGCAAACTTAGTACGTGCTGTTCCTTACAGTCATTTTAGTTTCTCAGTGATTAATCTTAAGTTCTTTTTGAATGAATGATCAAATTTTTCTTCTGTTCATACCTAGAAGATATTTATACTTCAAAAATATTTCATGTGAAAAATATCTCCTTTTCATACCAAAAGAATTTTCCATGTTTGCATTAGAATGGCAGTACTCTGTATTTTTCTTTTAAATTCTACAAGCCATTAATTGGAACAGGTGTATTATTTACTGTTGTAACGGCTTTTATATAAGTCAGTAACAGCCTCGCCATAAAAAATATCTCGTTTGTTCGCCTATGTAACAATTCATACATAGGCCAGTAACAGCCTCCGGACGGGGGTGATTACTTTTGCCTAATGGTTAAGTTACTCGGCTTCAGATCCACAGATCACGGATTCTATCATCGACACTGTATTAAAAATATTTTTCGTTCTCTAATCTTTTCTCTAGAATATTCTTCCTGTCAGTTTCATTTTTTTTCGATTACTTACATTCCCACAATTCAAGCCCAACTTATTTGAATTTGTGTGGCATCAAATGAAAAAGGCTTATTGATAAGAAATGAGTTCTTTATTTGTATATAAAATGTCATAGAACTGTTTTTCTTATTTTTTTTCTTTCTTTTTTCATTTTTTGATTGTTCGAGATATAATTATTGTGCCTTTTTATTGAAAAATTCACAGCCCTATTTAATTAGAAGAATTTTAAAATATCAATTGTCATAAAACTGTATTTTTAAACTTTAAAACATTATTGATTATTATTCTTTGATTTTTTATCTTTATTTCCTGAAAGATAATATTTTGGCTTTAATCAGCAATCATTCAAAAGAGTTTTCAGTGGAAATGGTTTGGATGCGATATGTAACAATACAAAATGATAAATGATTATGACCTTACAGAATTACAAAGAATATTTATTCCATAAAGGTTTATAATTATATATTAAAAAGTGAATGCAGAGCTTTCACCCTCTGTTTAACAAAAATTCTTTTTAACAGATATTTAAAATCAAAATGTTTACGGACAGTCAATTTAATCTGAATCCCAGTGTTAACTTTATTTTATCGATCCCCCTACTATCATTATTTGGGAAATATGCATGAGAGATGATGAATGTAATACTATTTACATTTCTAAAAATAACTTTATATTGATTTTTGATTTTAAAAAAATCTAAAAAATAATCATGGATGTATACCAGGAATGGCGAACCAGTGGTGCGCGTGCCCTTGATGGCACGCAATACAATATTTTTGCTGGCGTAATAAAAATGGTTTGCATTTTTAAATTTTCAAAGTTACTTAGTATTACGAACAAACGGGATGTCCCCGGGGTTGGAAACACACTCGTTTGTTATTCTTTAGTTCTTCGTGACTAAAATTGTTTGTGATGTAAAGCTTCTAAGCCCCCTTTTCAATTTCATTGACACAACTGTTTTTTAAAAGTTTTCTGCTTATATTTACGATTTTTTAAATGTTTTTTAAACATACTAGTTCAGAAAAAGAACAAAAGTGCAAGAAAAAATGTAACAGAAATTTCAAATTTAGTACCAGAAACATGCTTAATAAAAAAGGCGACAAAGCGGGTGTCTTTTTAAATTTTTGGAACGGGGATGCGGAATATCGGCTGAAAACGGTATTTTGAAAAAAACCCAAACCCTCTTTCAAACAAAATGAACCATAGTAAAATAATTTTTTTTTAGAAACCTTTGGAGGGCTCCCCATTCAGGATGTATTCTACAAGAAATAATACCTTTTCCTATAAGTTATTTTCACCCAATCTGCAACCAAAAAATTACACTAATTTTACTCTTTAATTTGAATTGATAAATAAAACATTTATAACTTACAAACAAAAAATATATTTTTCGAGTAAATGGTTTTGTGTTTTTTACTTTGTTTTATTATTTTTTCCCCAAAAATTGCAAATAAAATTTTTTGGGGGGATTTTACCTTTAAACATTTCTTTCGAAAAATGGCACTTTTATCCATAAAGGTTCCCACCCCCGTCTATAAAATGTCTGTCAGACCTTTGTCTAATTACCTTCTTATCACTTGTCAAAAAATAAGTAATATTTATATTTTTAAAAAAAGATAAATGGAGGGTAATATGGAATAGGTGGTTTAAACCATTGTGAATTCAATTAAGACTTCGTAAATGTGGTTATTTTCAACACTATAAAACAATGTTTTTAAGAATATAAAAAATTTTTTCTTTTTCAATTTATTACAAATTCAAAGTCCAAATATAAGGGGGGGCCCCCAAATTTAATCCCAAAATTTTCCCCCCTTGATCTTCCCGGGGAATTTTTTCCTTAAAAGAAAATATTCAGCGTCTTTATTTTCTGATTTTTAAGTTGACGGCATGAAGCCTATTACAAACGATACATCAGAATAGAATGAATCGGGTATTACGGAATATCTAGTATTCCATAATACCCGGCATGCTATCTTGAAAAATTAACCTTTAAATTGAAAGACAAAACATTGTCGGCTAAAAGGCGACCACAGTATTGCAAACTACAATTCTTTTTTTTTGTACATATGCAACAACCCATCACCGCGGGACTTATAAGTTCCTCTCACTTTTTAAAAATTTCATAAAAACCATTTTTTCGAATACTCTGACGATACTTAGCAATATTCTTTACACCCCTTTTCCAAAATATTGACAGCATGGGTTATATGATGAGTATTTTAGGGGGAAAGCAATAGTTTTAGTTTCGTTTTCAGCTGACTTTTGTCATTGCGAAGATTGTCATTTTGTTCTGAAAATGTATTTAATTTAAAAAAGTATCTCATTCTTTCCGGCTTCATTAGCAAACCCGAAAAATGCCCCTTTTGTGACATTAAATCTTTTCAGAACAAAAATGCACCCCCAAACATCAAAATTTAAATCTTTTTTAACGATTTGAAAATTTTTTTTAAATGAACAGGTGTATAATTAACACAGTTGAATATCTTTAATTAAATTAAATTTTCTCTAAGCATTAAGTTTCCAAATTATATTTTGTTTATGTATATCCCTTAATTTTTTAATGTTGATTCAGGAAAAAAAAGTTGCATGAAAAAATTGCAGTAAAATAGGTGATAAAAATATTCAAGTGTCATGTGTACTAATAGGTTAAAATATTGGAAAATTTACCTGCAAAAGTTTTTAAAAATCGCAAAACACACTTTGTTCTGTAGTGAGTAGTATGGCAACTGTTCAACTCTGTCAATACCGAGAGTCTTTTTTTTTCTTAAGGTTTCCCACGCATTCTGCCCAAACAGGCCAAAAAAAGGTATTCCATATTACCCGACTATTCCATAATACCCGAATCTCATTTTCATCAAAACTTTAAAAGGAACAAAAAAGAAAGGGAAAAATAAAAAATACGACAGTTAAACTTAAAGAACATTAAACTATTTTATATATATCAACCTCTCTTCTAACTTATTTTCTA
>BMAV01006495.1:13158-23789 GCA_019973955.1 Trichonephila inaurata madagascariensis
TTATGGCTTCATATTTTCTTGATAAAGTTCTTAATGTAGCTATTGAAAATTTTCCTTTCGTTTCATGTTTATTGCTTTTCTCAAATTTACTTTCGCTAACATGATTAATATGCATTATTTCAGCAAATGTTTCCCTTGTTTGATCAGCTTCAATTTACTTTCAGAGAGATCACAGATGCCCAATTCTTTTTTTATATTCTGCTCATTTACATTTATAAACCATAATCAGTCGTACAACATCACAATTAAAACCACTAAGTTATTCATAGGGAAAAATGCAGCATGTTCAAGAAAATATTTTTGAAAAATAGTGGTCGTGCCGGGAACTCGGTCTAACAAGTACCTTAAGATTCTAAAAAAACGTTTGCCACTCCCAAAAAAGGAGATATGTTATCAATTCATTTTAGCTCCCATTAAGACTGTCATATTAGAGGATTCTCTGTCAAGGTCATTGGTAACAAATAAACAGTTTTCCCAGAATTAACGATTTTTGTATTATATGTTTCAGTATACTCATAAAAATAAATCTGGGTCAATTAATCCTCAAAGTGCTCAATATGCTTATCCATGTATCATAAAACTCTTTCACATTGTGAAAAAAAACGCAACAGAATTATATAATTTACAACTTCCTTAAAAAAGGGATGTAGGTAACCATACCAGTAAGTTTGAAAGCCAGCAAAAGTAATATTTTAGATTAAAAGAAACGTAATAAAAAAAATCTCTCATCGTAGTATTACAGTAAAGCAAACAAAATATTTTTTTATTTAGTTATAGGATCAAAGATAGCTAATGAGATTTAAAGTAGAATATTTTATTTTTGATGACCTTTTTTCACCAGATGATATATATAAATCATATTAATGTAAATCTGTATTTTTTTATTATATCAGAAAGTATTTTTTTTTTCATTCCAGTAAATTAATTTTTTTAACCTTTTATTTTCGATATGCTCGCGCCCCCCAGGGGGAAGCGCCCCACAGTTTGAGAAACACTGCTTTAGTGTCATCATCATCTTCCATAACTGTATTGAATTCTTCTGAATGGTAATACATTTGTGGGTAAAAAATTTCAGAAAATTTACTATAAACTTGATCAAATTCAAATTGGTTAGCCCCTTTTCTCAATTTTAATTTTTAAAATTATTTTAAATATGTAAATACCACATAAGACATTTTCTCTTTCGGAGACAATTTAAAGAATTTCTAGAAAATACCGAAAAAACGGTATTTAAACTTGTGAATACCGGTATTGCAAAATTGTACAAATGGCTCAAAATACCGGTATTCACTATCCCGTTATACCGGTATTGCAATCCCTAACCGTTAGGTATTGGGGTAATTCAAAAGAATCTGAGGGACATGGAATTCATGACAGTTCATATAAACAATAGTATTGCTGTATGTATAAGTTTGTTATCTTGAAAATTATGTCATTTGATACATTTTGCTATAATTTGAGCAAAAATTATAGTAATCCATTAACATTCCCCATATTTGTGAAAATATTAAATATAGTAGTTATTTCATTCAAAATTTTGTTGTTGTTTCTCTTATAAAATATTCTATTTCTAATATTTTAAAGATATAGTAAACAAAATTAAAAATAATCCCCCCCCCTTTGGCATGTTTTTCTTGAATATCTTCCACAGACAAGGAGTTAAATACTGCTTTTCGATATGTAATATTACTTTTATGTTCTCTAAACTTAATCGTTTGTTTGTATTACTGCTGGATAATTTCTGAAATAAATGCCATTTAACTGTAATGAGTCCTTTTTGCGGTGTTAAAGGTTTTACAAGCATGTTTCCGTAAAAAATATTTTTATCGTAAAGTTTGAGCTGGATAATTGTTACATTATCAAACGTTATTACTTTTTTAAACGGTTCCAGTTTAGGTGTCATTTTGTGGAGATCCATAGGTTACGGGTGTGGGAGGGTTCGAGGAAGAGAAGCAGACCAACTAATTTTATTCAACTTTTAACACTTTATGAAATGCACTTTTATAAAATGCACTTTACCTTGGGAGCAATAAGAAATGTTAACCCGAAATCGGATAAGAAAATTATCGAAACTACTGATCTTTTATAAAGTTCATTGAAGGATCCTTCACACAGCTTGATAGCTCATTCAGTTGCAAAGTTGATGCCTTCCACTATTCCGATGGATTCGCTTTTTACTGTTAAGGTATCCGACTACGTTCGGAATTGCGATTTTAAAAAAAGCACATAAATGGAGCCAAAAAACGTACTGTCACTTGCATGGTGCTCAATTCTACAGCTAACGACAGACGTTCCATCTAGCCCTTGGTCAAGATGAATTTCATTCACCTCGATCTGGCAAATGCCAATCAGGTAGCATTAGTAATAACAACAACATTGCATTCAATTTTAGCGATTATCCTTGGCTATCCTTCTCAAATTTCCTGGTCATAATATTAAAGCTCGTACCTCATTTATTTAGAAAGGGGAATAAAGAAAGATAAATAAGTCGTCTTTGCATATTGTAATACTAGTATTTCAACTTATTCATATTTCTATTTCCTTTTCTTGATGAAGGTGGATTTCAAGAATTTAAAAATCTATTACATGAAAGAAATACGAAGCCCAATGATTGCCCCAGTCAATTCAGACATAGCTCTTGCCTTGAAAAGCGTAAGTATATTATATATCCTTATTCATTTTCCTATGTTTCTGCTATTATTTCTTTTACTATCATTAAATGCTCGAACATACACAATTTTTCTCTATATTCTTATTGTTATGAATTGTATGTAAAATAGTGTAAATAATTTGTATTCAGATACGTAATCCTTTATCTTACTCTAAATTATATTTAATTTGCGTTAAAATTGTAACATTGACAAGCAACGCCGTTCCTTACATTATAATGAAGATTCAATGAGAACTCGGCGAGATCTTGGCGATAGACCCAAGTTGGCATCATAGTTGGTGACCAAGTTGGCCGACAATTTAGCAACTTTGACGATCATTTTGGCAACCATGTTGGCGAGTTCGGGACCCTCTGGATTGTTCTAGAAATTTGTGGAGAAATACACTAATTTCACGTTCTAGAATGCAAGCGGATATCTGTCTGGAAGTTTCTGCCGCGTCTATAAATAGAGCGGTGCTCGCTGAAACGGTCAGTCTTGTTTCAACCAGTGATTAGTGAGCATTGTTTTGACTAGCGATTAGCTCGGCTGTGCTTGTGAATAATCTTTTACATACGTGTATTTTAAACACTGATAATTGTGCTTCAGTGCTGTTGAAGGTGTGAAGATCTTCTTATATTTATTCTGCGAATATTGCTGTTGAATCCTGTATTTAAAGGATTGGATTTTCGATAATGAATTCTTATCGCTCTTAAAGAACTGCCTTGTACTTTGTGGCTGATTAGCATAAATTCCTCAAACCCCGATCAACGTAACATTATAAAACAGTGACAAAATGTGTGATAAAGTAATAGTATATTTATATAAAATTTTTACTGTACAAGTGTTGTAAAAAGTAATTATTAAGTTTAATGTAGAGTTTTATAAACAATATAAATAAAAAATATCATGCTTTTCATGCACTTAAGTTATTTCTTCTTCTTCTGCGTAAGCTTCCTCTGGCAAGCCAAGGCTGACTCGCTGGTACTCCTTCAGTTGACTTTATCAGTCACGATGGCCTTCCATCGGTTGATTCCCATTAGTTTGAGGTCCTTTTCAACATCGTCTAACCATCGTGTAAGGGGTCGTCCTCTACGTCTGATTCCTTCAATTTTCGAAAAAGTTACTTTCTTGGTAGGAAAAGCATCGGCATATCTGTACATATAGCCCAGGAAACCTAGTACGTGATGCTTTTATAGTTCTCACAATGGGAATCTCGCCATATTTCCTGTAAATTTCATGATTGTAGAGAATTTTCCACTCATTGTTCTCTTGAATAGGTCCGAAGATTTTCCTAGAGATTTTTCTTTCAAAAATGAGCAACTTTTCTTCCTTTGCTTTATTGAGGGGAAAACATTCGCTTCAATACTGAGCAATAGGCCTGATTTAAGTTTTATATATGTTCAATTTGGTGTTTATAGAAATAAACTTACAAGGGGAGGGCACGAATAAGGAAATTCATTTTGTTACGAGACTTTGTGTACTAGTAGTACTCCTTTGGAAATGTTCATCTCCAATGTAATAGCGCCGAATGGCCAGTCAATTCAGAGAAAATAGCCTTCAAAATTCATGTTTAGCTTTTATACAATTAAATTTCTATTATTTTCAGCGATGCAATGGCTTGATTGGTAAAGTACCTGCTTACCACGCGACCGGCTAAGGTTCGAGTCCGCAAAAGAGTTTTTTGTTTTATTTTTAAAATTCATTTAATTATTTTTACAATTAAATAAATTTATTTAAAAAAGACTTATTAAATATTTATATGATTATAAAACAATTAAATTAATAATATATGATATAAAATATATATTATTTTTATTATATTATTTATACATTAATTTTTTATAAATAATTATTATAATATATATTTTATGTATCATTATATTTTTTTACAATATTTTATTTAAAATATATTGTATTTCATATTATAAAGATATTTGTAACTAATTTTTATATAAAATATCATTTAATATTTATTATAATATATTTTTATAATAAATATTGTTTATTAATAGTTACATTTATAAAATAAAATATAAATATTTATATAATAACAGCAATTATTTTACTTTTTAAAATACAAAATAATTATCTAAAATATCATTTATGTTTTTTGACTGTAAAATATTTTCAGTTTTACTTCAATTTTCGTCTCAGATATGCCGATATTTTGATGATACAATGTTCCGCCTCAGTTTGATATTTCAAAAGATGAATTGCAATTTCTTTCATCATTAGGTTTTAGTTTGCTTTTCTCAATTTGATTTTTCTTGTAACTGAAAAACTTTCTCTATATGTCGTTAGATAAAATTATAATGCGATATCTTCTTCTTTGTTAAAACGAATATTGACTTTTTATTTTAGTTTTAATTTCAATCAAAAAGTTAACCAAAAATTCAATACTTTACTTTGTATTGAGTAGAATTGTATTGATCATTTTACCTTTTAATTTGTTTTCATACGTTATCAATGAGGCAAAAAATCTTTCTGAAAATCATTATATTCAAATCGAAATATATTTTATATCAAAATATTCACATAAAAAATATTGACGCAAGTTTGGTGAAAAAACTATTCAAATTCCACTCATACACATACATACATACAGGTATATTCATTTTAACAAAGTATGCTGTAATAAAATATACAGAGTCATTTTCTACCAAACCGATAAAATTGTAGGGTGTGTAGACAAGATAACTTGGAATCACATAGGAATGTAAGGTCGCAAATACCGTAGTTGCGAAGCATGGTGCAAAGAAGCAAAGAAAAAGAACAGAAACAGCAACACATTATTGGACAAAAAACATTTTATTAAAGGAATGTACTACAACAGGTGCTCGAAATTACGACCAGAAGTCGTCTGGCAGGCCTGAGAGGTGCATTACATGGAATTCCTTACGTTCTAGAAAATTCCTTCTGGCAGTGTTGTGGAAGATGGAGCTGAACGGAAGGTTTCGTGAACACCAATCCCCTGCTGGAAGTAGTCACCTGTGATCCGTTTCTCGAGGTGATACTGCGACGGGTCAGCTAATCCTCAACTGACAACAGCTAATCCTCTTGGGTGAATCCTTGGGCTAGCATTCGCGTTTACTTCACAGTCATCCCTCTGAATAAGAAACCCTGAGATGCAAATGAGTTAGTGTATATAAAGTTATATTTCAATAATCGTAAGTCAGAAGGAGCTGAGCTTCTGAACGCGAGCGCAGTGTTACTATGGTAAGAATAAGAATTACGCATCTTGACTAAAAGATGGATTTTGGCTACTAGACTAAATTAGTGAATCTAGAATTATTAGGATAGGATTGATTACAGCTAAAATAAGCTGATTTCGTGCACTTATTCACATAAGGTAGTTGCTTTCTGTATATCACTCTTTTAGGATTCCCTTTTATAAATTACTTGTTCTGGAATATTATAGTTGGTAATAATAAATTAGATTTATCATGGATAATATGTCTTGGTCATTCATCGTTACCTCCCACAGCTCTTTAGGTAGACAAGATGATGAGGAAGCGACTTCAGGGGTAAGATCATTACAATACGAGCGTGAACTCGTATTCAAAGGAGGAACTGCTTAGATGTTGATAGTGTATGGAACTGCGTTGTACCTGCTCGGTGGGTGCACCAGGAATGTTACCCAAGCATGCGTGTTCCACATCAAACGACCTTCACATGTGTGAACAGTACTTCTCAGAGAGTGTACATGGGACTGGTTCTTGTTGGTGCACGAGACGCCCATTCTTTCCCCCCGTTCTTTCCCGATCTCATTGCTTAAATATCTGCAGCTATCGGAAGGATACGTGACATGCCAAGAATCTTCCAGAACGTAAAGAGTTCCTTACAGAACCGCTGTCAGACCAGTCAAATGACTTCTGGTTGTAATTCTGAACGCTTGTTGTAGCACAAACTCACACACACAATAAAATGTTTGCTGTCCCATTAAATCGTTACTGTTTCTGTTCTTTTTCTCTGCACCATAGCTCGCAACTATGACATATGCGACCCTGCGTTCCTATGAAATTCTGAATCGTTTCTGTACCTCCTACATACCCTGCAAGTTTATAGGTATGGTAGCAAATCACCCTGTATAGATAACGGTATTTACATGTATTATATACTTTCGACCAATTACGCCAAATCAAAGTGAGTGAGTGAGTAAATATTAACACACGAGCTACACGAGGGCTTTTAGGGACGTATCTCATAATTTTGAAACAAGGTTGGGTGACAAGGATGACACCTGAGCTGGCCACCATCGGGAGAACGATTGAGCTTTCGACAGATTTAATGTGCATCGCACCCCTACACGGCAGGGTTTTAGGCGTACTGGGCTCGAACTCGTGACATACCATCCACGATCCGATACCTTGACCACTAGGCTACCACGGCCACTCGCCAAATTAAAAGGATTGCCAATTAAAAAATGTCGCCAAATGCTGTCAACGTCATTATTATTGCGTTAAAACAACTTCCACTATTAATTGTCTATAGCGACATTTGGCTTTTGATTTGACGAAATTGGTCAAAGGTATCTATATATTAAAAAGTAATGTTTGTATATATCACCTCGCTTTACTCTCCAACACCGTTCCACCGATCACTATGAATATATATGTAATTTTTTGTGGAGGAAGGTTTTGGGCTATCCTCTTTGTTGCAGCTCCCCACCAGGTGGAGATACAACATATCAACTTCCTCATCGTCAATCAATCGCCAAGTTGCCAACCAAATTTATGCCAAATTGACTCGATCGCCAACATTTCGCTATGTTTCCATTGAATCACCATTATATTGTAAGGAACGGTGTTGCTTGCGAATATTACAGTTTTAACGTAAAATAAATACAACAGAAAGTAATATTAACGTATTACACATCCAGATATAATTTACATACACTATTTTTAGCGTTCATTACACAAAATTTGTAATAATATGTTACTTTTACTGAGTAGATATCAGCTTAGGAAGGTGTTTTCAAAAATTGACCCACAAGAGAATTGCGAGGAGAGAGAGTTATAAATAAAAAAAATTCTTTTCCTCAACCATTAGATCTACAGACTTAAAATTTAACAAATTATTTTGTTCAGCTAAGCTTTTTTTTGTTTGTTTAGTTAGGAATTTGCGTAAAATTAACTCATTAAAAACTTTTTTATCTTTCAATCTGTATTGTTTAATTTTTCAATTCACCCGTGCGAAAAACGGGTATATCAGCTAGTAATTCTAAAGGCTACACAGTACTCTAAAAAATTCCTTTTTATGAAAAAAAAAATTTTTTTTTACATTTTCTAGTGGCCCATATCATTGAGAAGCTTGGCAAGAAATTTCAGATCTGTTAGCAAAATTAGTTTTTAAGATATTTGAAGTTTTATGAGCTATCGTTTTGGTTTCGGTTTCATTTTATAAAGCATTTTTCCACTCTTAAATTGAATTAATTAAAAATATTTTTGAGCTTTTAGTTTGAAATGGTTATTAATTCCAATTTTCATCACAAAAATCATTTTTGCTAGATTAGGTTTTGAGTTTTTTGGGTTCTCATAATTAATTAATTAAGATTAATTTCAATGCCAATTTTTCTTTAAAAATAGTTTATATAACTTAAAAGCTTCATCATTATTTTTTTCCGGTAGAGCAGTGCTTCTCAAACTTTCAATGTTTGCGACCCAATATTCAATCATAATTTGCATCGCGCTCCCCTCCATACAATAACGATGTATTAAATTCCATAATACTATACTCTGAGGCAAAATCCACAATACGACTTTAATCGCTATAGTCTCTCCGACGTATATAAGCGTCTCTCTCAGCCAGTATGTTAATTGTGTTATATATACGTCTTTCCGAAGTACTATCTTTTCTGTGAACTGCTATTCATAAAATTATTCCGAAGGCCTTGGAAAGCAATAAAATGACCTTGATAGAGTATTTGCGAAAAATTTTCTTGTTTCAGAGGATTTGATTATTTATTTCTTTTCTACCCCCTCTCAATACACCACATACGTTAAGTACGTGGCATTAGGGAACGAATCGCTTTAATTTTTAATTGGCATTTAAGGGATTAATTATATAAACCGTACAAATTATTCAGGTAAGTAATATCGTTGGCATATAATTTTATAAATGACAAACCCATGGGTCACTGGTAATTATTAAATTTGTCTTTAACTAATATCGTTAAATTAATTATAAAATAGATTGTGTTGTACTGATACATTTATAAGTGCATTATAGTGTAAATGAGTATTTCATTTTTTATTATGTCAGAATGTATTTGTTTACTTTCAGTAAGTTAATAATTTGTTTAAATAATCTTTTGTTTTCGACTTTTCAATATGCTCGCGCCCCCCTCGAGGGTTATCACGCCCCGTTAGGGGGGGCGCCCCACAGTTTGAGAAACACTGCTGTAGAGAACATGCCATGGTTAATGCATTCTCAGGTTGCTGTGAGAAACAATATTTCGAAGAGATTTAATACTACTGAAAATCATATACCTAAAAATCTGTCCTCTGATGATTCTGCAATTAGACTTCCGAATACAAGTATTCTGAATTCAAAAGTTTCAGATATAACTGAATATTTCCTTCCTTAACTACATTATACTAAACATATTGTAGTACTATATTTTAGTATTTTACAGTCGTACGACAAGAGCCAAGACTTCCTTAACTGCCCCAATTTAAAACTGAAAAGAATTAAATTTTATGAGCAAACCTGATTTTTTTTAACTTAAGTTAGTTTCATTATTATTTTGTACATAAATGCTTTGTGTTTCAAAACTTTTGTGAAAATATTAGGTTAAGATAAAGCTGAATAAACTGACGTCTTAACAAATTCTATCAATATTATGCAAAAATATATATTTGAATTAAAAATATTAGTTTCAGTCATATTTAATTAAATTAGAGTTTTAATGCAGAACACACACATACATTGAAAGACAACATATTAAAAAATTAGAGCTTTACAGGCATTATAAGTTTCTGTTTTATGACTTCAGAAACTTTAAATACGTTTTTCTCAGACTTTCAACTTTGAAGGTATAAGTGTTTTCTAATTCCTAAGGCTTTTTTCGTGTTCAAGATAAAGCCCTGAATTTTTTTATATATACTCCCAAACGTATATTCTATAAAGGTTAGTATCAATTTAGGGCTGAGATCTCTAGTTGTTTTTCTAAAAAATGCTATAGTTGCTATTTTAAAATTTTCATGTTTTTTCCAGGTTTTTCTAGAAAAATAATTATTAAAAATCAACAAGGGAATAGACTTTCAAATTCATACTAACTTTTCTTTGCAATAACCTAAAAAAAATAAATAACTTAAAATGAATAAAGATTTTAAAAATTGAGTATTTTATAAGAGTTTGAAATACTTCAAAAATTCCTAATTTTTTAAAATTGTAAAATAATGGCTGGTCAAACTGACTTTTTACTTTCGGAATCAACTTAATAATATGATCTAAATATAAAACATCAATTATTTTTACTATAACTGTCTCCAAAAAATTTTTTTGAAAAAGGGTACCGTGTAGTCTTAAGCACCAAGTTATCTCTGCAAATTTTTAACAACATTCTTGCAAACCTTCATAAGATAGTGAACTTTGTATAACCAAATATATTGTATAATTAAGTCCTGATATATAATACAAACTTTAAAAAAAAGACAAATAATTTCAACATATCTTTTTTTTCACTTCCAGGCTGTTTCCTACTTCACCAAAAACTATAATTTAGAGGCCGAAGAAGTGAAAATGAACTCTCTCTACGATGCTAATCGAGCTGTAATTAATCTCATTTATAGTCGTATGAAAGACTTCAAAGCCACGCTCACAGCTGGAAAAGGAAAATTCATAAATGAAAAACTGGAAATGGTCAAATTTTTATTCGGCAAGTCAACTCTATCCAAAGGTCCTCTTGTAGCGCTAAATGGTTCCAAAATCAAATTATTTCTTCCAGACAGAAGCAGAACTCCTTACTATGAAAAGTTG
>BMAV01006496.1:19485-30187 GCA_019973955.1 Trichonephila inaurata madagascariensis
AACCTTCCAAGCCGCAAACAATGGAATACTCTCTCATCAATCAATGCGCAACAGTTTTATGCTGAAAATGGTATTAGGTGAAAACTCACTGTACCACGCGCGGCATTTTGGAAAGGATGGTGGAAAAGGCTGGTTGGAATAATTAAAAAATGTTTACCAAAAACTCTGGGGCGAGCATTGTTGGACGAAGAGAAATTTTCCACCGTGTTGGTAGGAGTTGAAGCCACTATCAACGATAGACCTTTAGTTTAAGAAGAGAGAATTGGTGATACCAAAGAAGCTTAACCCCGGTCACTTCTTAATTGGTCAAAAATTGACTAAAATTCCTTCAGTCCCAGAACCCACAGAAAGGAGACTTGCGTGCATCTTTGAACAACAACAAGATTTATTAAATTAATTTTGGAAGAAATGGTCGAAGGAATACTTATTACAAATGTGAACCTCTCAACAAGTGCATGGTAAGCCAAACTCTTCCAAAATCCTGATTGGGGACGCTGTCTTTTTGCAAAAAAACGTCACATTCCGACACACCTGGAAAAGAGCACAAATGGTGGAGTTAATCCTTGGTCACAACAAAAAAGTCCGTACTTAAGTGCTGCGTACTAATGGACTCACCACGTCACACGACTTATACAGCTGGTCATCCCCTTGGAGGTTGACCAGGGAGAGTAAGATGTTTCACGCTTGAATTCCACACGTAGTCTGAAGTAATTCCAAACAGTGACGTCATCGTGCATATTTTATTTATTTATTATTATAATGATGTTTAAAAATGAATATGTCTTGTTATGAGTGGGGCAACAGATTTGTTTGTCTACAAAAAATAATAAAAAGGAAAAGAATAGATAATATGTAGCTCTGTTGGGTTTTCTTTAAAGGCTTACTTAATTTCTGTTTTAATGTTTACTTCCCTTTTGCCCCTGTTGCCTTCCCACATATGGTCGAACATGGCAACAAGGTCACTGCTGTTTACCATTGGAGCAATAGGGATTTTTGCAATTTGGAAAATAAGGGTTAGAAGAAATGTTACATTCCTTCGCGCCTGAAAACGACAGTTTGGTCAAGAGTTAGATGCTTAAGGATCGGAAAGATATGTGGTGTTTCGAAAGCAGTCCGACAATGCAGCTCCAACTAAATGTTTTCTAGGGGCTTTTATCACCAGAGGAGACTAAAACAGTAACTATAAGCATCCTTAAGATACTGATAGCTTGCTTACTAGTAAGCCTACAAATCTTCAAAAATCTATTGGAATTTTAAATGAAATTATGTAAACAAATCTGTTATACATTTCTAGGTGTGAGTCAGCATAAAATCTTATTGAAGAAAGTAATTGAGTAACATTTAAAAAAAATGAAAAAGTTTCGAATACATGCTGATACATGTACAAATAGATTTACATTATTTAGTTTGTTTTTACAGTTTTCTTTGATTTATTATGTTACTACCATAAATATTTGTACATTTTAAAAACTTTTGTAAATAATGTATACGATATTGGATACTTTCAGTCATACTTCTAAAAATACAAGTGGCCACGGTAGCCGAGTGGTATAGGTATCGGATCGTGGCATGCCTTGTCACGAGTTCGAGCCCAGTACCACTAAAGACCCGCCGTGTAGGGCAGCGATGCACGTTAAATCTGTCGAGAGCTGAAACGTCCTCCCGTTGGTGTGGTAGTTAGGAGAGGGGGTGCCAGCTCAGGTGTCGTCCACGTCACTTGACCATGGTTCAAAATTACGTGGTCCGTCGCAAAAAGCCCTCGTGTAGCTGAACAGTGCGAGGTTAATATTCAATCAATCAAAGAATACAAATGAATTTAATTCACCAACAGACAGTGCCAATCATTTATTTTTATGAAAAAGCAAATTAACATTCTTATCATAAATTTAAAATAATTATCTTCATAAATATGGTTACGCCAATGTAAATTGAAAGTATTTAGCTATATTTTAATTTTCTTACCTCGTTTTAACAAGTAAAATCAGAAAATACTTTGCAATAAATTTAAAGGATTAAATTAACATAATTTACAGTAGAATAAATTTTTTCCAAATATTGAAATGATGTAAAAATGTCACGCATGACTTTATTAAAATAAAGCTAATATAAAATAAGTTTTGCACTGAAACTTTGATTTTATTTTAAAATATAATTAATAGTAAACCAAAAAAAGTGTTATTGCGCTAAATTTAATGAACTATGTCATTTGAAGATAATTTGATATATAAATTATTGTGTTATATCATGTATGAACTATAATTTTTCTTGAGCAATTAAGTTAATTAAATGAAAAATATGAATTTCGAAATTTTTTCTTGAATATAAATGTTTCAAAAATATAGCCATCCAATTATTTCAGAATTTTAATTAAACATAGCTATTTTCTTGAACTCTTCTTACTCCCCTAAATCTTATCTAAGATTTATTATTATTGCTTTAATTATTATAAACTACATTTGTATATAATCATTAATGAAATAAATTTTATGCATAACATAATTTAAGCAGAATATGGCTTTTTTTTTAATTTTACATTCAGTATTTTTTTTAAATCACCGAGTATCAGAATTTCTTGGGGGCCCCTTTTTGAAAATTGAATAAAAATTAGCGCTTTAATAAAATTCACTTGAAAGTGTCAAAAGTGTACTTAGATATATATATTGAAAACCACTATTAGATAAGAATTTGCCTAATTGTTTAATAAATACTTTTCTCAATTTTTGTGTGTCGATAATCGCTTTAGTTTTTCAAGTTCTTCTGTTTTTATTGTAAGTATTGATAAGTCCGATAACCGATCTTGCTGTTGTTGCTAATGCCACCTGTCTGATTCATATCGAGACCCTCGAAATTCATCGTGACAAAGTGCTAGATGTACGCCTGTCATTTGCCGTAGCTCCGATAACCGATATTGTGCTATAGAAGTTCCGATAATTTTTAATAATTCTTAGCTTAGAAAACCTTTTTTAGCTATTGCAGCTGTGATAGGAAAGATAAAAAGGTAGCAGGCATGATGTTATAACATCCAAAAAACTGGAGTTTAAACCAAAAAAGTCATCAACAATTGTTCAACAATTAAAATTAAAAAAAAAAATAAACATGTATATCTATCTGAGGCTATCTTCTAACGAACCGCTGAAGGCAGAAACGTGCTGAAGGTACCAAAAGATAGGAAATGATCTGTGCAATCTATTTTGACCATTTGAAATTACAATTAGTTAAAATATATTATTTTAAAACAATAAAATACGTCTACCTACCATGCAGATACTCCGAAGAACTGAAGCGAGAAAAGTTTCCAAAATGTCCGCGTCTATTTTAAAACTGCAATGCTTCCCTTCCTATCAAAATCAGACAAAATGTAATTCTGTTCAATCTACCATTCTCATATCGAGTTTTGACCAAGGATTCCCAGCCACTTTGCAAAATGGCCAGCCAAACTAGAATATACAATATTAATGGCAAGTACTTCACACTTCGGCCAAAACGGAAATTGGCCATCCAATTCGCGAACTTCGGGCTTTGGCCATAATACATACATCTATACATTTGAAAATTGCTGAACTTTCTACACAGTTCAAACACAACTAATGTGTTATTTATCAATTTTTGTAATATGTATATTTTCGAAAGATGGTGAAGTCTGATAATTATAAGTTCATATACTTTCCATTCATTTGAATTATTAATTAGCGTTTCTTAAATGATTTTATAGATCCAAGGAATTTGTAATAAAAAAGTAGTGCTGCAAGAAGTGTTTTTGTGTATTTTCCAAAATATTATCAAGGAATTTGTGAAAACTGAAACTCATTGCTAAATTTACTTATTTATATTGTAACTAACTTATTAAAGGAGTATATAGAACAGGGATGGCGAACCAGTGGTACGCATACCATTGATGGCATGTAACACAATATTTTTGGCACACCAGTGATCAAAATAATTAGCATTTTATTTTTCAAAATTTCCAATTTCACTATAAAGTATTACGAACAAACGCGAGTGATTAGGGAGCAAACTCGTTTGTTAATGGCCTAGTTACGTTGTAGACTACAATTGTTTATGACGTTAAGTTTGTCTACACATAGCACAGTCAATTTCATTGACACAACTGTATTTTAAAATTTACCTGTGTTATATTTACGATTTTTAACTGTTATTTAACATGGCTAGTTCAGCACAAGGACAAAAAGTGCAAGTGTAACAGAGAATTTAAAATTTGGTGGGCCGAGAAACATGGGATTATTAATAAAGACGACAAAGCGGTATGTCTTTTAAGTTCTGGAATAGTGGCATGCAGAACATCGTCTGTAAAACGGTATTTTGAAACAAATCCCGTACCCTCTTGTCAAAAATACAGCAAAAATAATTAATTGCTAAGAAATCGTTTGGCAGATGACTCCAATTCAGCATGTATTCTACAAAAAGTAACATCTTGCAATTCTAAGGTAAGTTATTTGTCATCCTATCTGCAATAACAGAAGTCACTCTAATGTTACCTTTAATTTGAATTACACGAATAACTAAAATATTTATAACTATACAGTGCAAAAAGTATTTTTTCGTAGTAAATAGAGTTTTGTGTTGTTCGTATTTAGTTTTATTATTTTCCCAATAATCACAAGTCAACGTTATTTGACGGAAAAACTATACCTCATTAGACAAATCTTTGGAAAAATGGCACATTGATCCATAAAGGTTCACCACCCCTGGTATAGAAGAATAGAAAGAAATAACTATTGAAAAGTTGATTACATCTATTTATAACGCAATTTTAATAATTACGATAACCAAGTGATCATGCCTTTTGAACTCCTGGTCACCATTGCTTTTGTGGATTCAAGTCTTGTTTACAAGACTCGTCATGTGTAGATGGTTGATATGTATTGAATCTGATGAAGCTTGAAGTCCTGGCAGGGTGTGGAAGTTTGGAGAGTGAGGTGTTAATTTATAGATATCATCTTTGTGAGACTTCACTGTGGTTCAAAATTTCGGTTTATCACTTTGTTTTAGATGTTAATAATCAGGCAAAGTAATTTTTTTTCATAAATAATGGTAATCGAAATGTGCATTGTAGATACATGTGAATGTACTTATAAATATTCAAGAAGTGCTTTTAAAATACATGTAATTTAATACCCCTTCAGCAACAAGTTACTGACAATGAAATGAAACCATATTTCTTTAAAAAGTATATTTTTTGAGCAATATATCAGTATCATAAAGAGTTTTTACTCCTATTTTAGTTGCATTTCCCGTATTGCAAATTTTTATATCCTCCACACAAATTTATCTTCTGTATTTCTTTTATTAAAGAATAAGTATTCTATATTTTTTTATAATACCAAATAAAATATTCACCATTAGAGTTGTACTAACCTGTGTTGTGACACTGAATAGAGTTATCGTGACCATGATATATTTTATATCTGTGTGGAGAGGATGAAAGCAGTTTAGTCTCTCATCACAAGATTGGACTATTAGACGTACATACTGAAAGTATGGAAAATATATGATTCTGTTATCGATTAAAGAATTATTAAGAAAAGATTTTGAAAATAGAACATTTATAGAAGTAAATTTAATTTGGATTGATACAAACAAGCAAAAATTCAATTACCTTTTAAGTTTAAAAAAGCTAAGCTTTAATTTTTTAAACGTGTATCATATATATTTAGTTGAATATTATCCTATATTCATAGTTAAAATATCGCAGCAACTTCATTTAGCTAATAAATGATTTTCCTTTTGTTGTTTTATACTGTCCCAAAATGCATTTGTTGATTCTATTTTTTTAATTAAATCATTCTTTATATATTTGTTATGTAGCAAAAGGAAAAATTTATGGAATGTTATTAGAATGTAATATATATATATTCTAATAGAAGGTGATCTTTTTGTGATTCCAGATTGTATCTGTATATTTGAGTAATCTAACATTCAGCATACTCTCAATTACCTGTACACAGTGACGTAAGGCATGGGTCAACTGGGCCCAGGCCCTGGGCTTCTTTCTTGGTAGGGGGCATGGCCGCGGTAGCCGAGTGGTATAGGTACGGATCGTGGCTGGCTTTGTCACGAGTTCGAACCCAGTACTACTAAAGACCCATCGTGTAGGGCAACGATGCACGCTAAATCTGTCGAGAGCTGAAACGTCCTCCCACTGGTGTGGTGTGGTAGTTAGGAGAAGGGGTGCCAGCTCAGGTGTCGTCCAAGTCACTTGACCATGGTTCAAAATTACGGTCCGTCACCAAAAGCCCTCGTGTAGCTGAACAGTGCGACATTAACATTTACTCACTCACTTGGTAGGGGGCTCGTTCTTCCTTCTCCTTTTAACCTTTTAATAAGGTGATAATCCAAGTAATTTAAATTGTCAAATAAAACCGGACATACTATTCTCCGAAAAACTGGAAATTTCGAACTATAATCCGACTATAACAGTGGTAAGACTGCATTATGCCATGAACTATATGCCAGTGGTAATCATAAAATAACTATCATCAATGTCTACGCCTATCACCAAACACTGTAATTATTTATTTAATTTATTTAGTCAAAAGGCAGTTGTTGATACAGCCGGTTTGTATCAATGTTTGGGAGATTGTGAGCCACACACATTAGTTTTAGATTTCCGTTTGCGCGAGTATTGGAAAATTTATGCTATTTACTGTCTACTCTTAAGGGTCACAGATAGGGTCTACTTTTATATAGAGATCCAAGGCCTCACATGTCTTAAGACGTCCTTGGCTGTATACATTCTACATATATATTATCTTATGAACACTACATACCTATATCTTTATGTTAGTAAGATTCTTGACTGCATACAATTTGTTCAACTCCTTCCTGTTCTTTGTACACGTTTTTCACTGTCATCTCTAGTTATGGATATTTTGCTTTCATCACAGCAAATAATCTGTTTGGATTGTTCATCTGTGTAATCAGTATATTTTTTTAGCGTACCACAAATTATTTTCTGATGCTGCAGTAGATTAAAAAAAGATTTTTTTCTTGGAGTTCAAGCTCCTAAAAGTCCTCTAAGTCTAAATTTTGATAACCTTATTGTGTGTTCTTGAATTTATAAAAACACAAACTTTTAAAGTATTTCTGATGATTTAGGGTGGCATTCCTACATATATATTTATATGCATTTTTAGGATTTTATTATTTTAATAATTTTTTAATATATACTGAGATTTGGTAAGGTTTAGCAAAAATCCACTCTTGCGGTATTAAATCCTACATTCATTCACTCTCTCTTATCCGGGTGACATTTTTGTATCTATCAGGAACATTATTTTATCCTTTCATAAGCAGCCTTATACCCTTTTTCCTTCCTTACTTTTTTATTCTCTATCAGTTTTATTTCCAATGTAAACATGCTTTATATATTTCGGCAGTCATATGTCTATACATATATTTCTTGAAACTTCACCGTATGAAACTCTTTTTAGCAATACAACCATCATGGGTTTTTTTTAAAGGATCCACTCTGTTTTGGGGTTATTTTTCAATGTTCAATTATTTATAATTGTTTAATGCACATAACACTCAACAAATTTGCCAAAGACAACATGTTAATTTATATAAAAAGTTAAAGTGTTCTGACTGATTTAAAATAACATGTGTGAATGTCTTCTATTTTTTTAAAAGATATTGCAGACAATCTCTAAAGATGAAATTTAAAGTCCCCTGCTGCGTTTGAGTCATTATATACGATCTCAAGTTTTTGCACTAAAACTTAAGGCACAACAAGAATTTTTATATCTACAAACTATTAAAGATGAAATTTAAAGTCCCCTGCTGCGTTTGAGTCATTACATACGATCACAAGTTTTTGCACTAAAACTTAAGGCACAACAAGAGTTTTTATATCTACAAACTATAATACCACAATCACTGCTCTCTATAAAAAAAAATCAAACTAGCATTCACATCACGAATTCATGTTAAAACTGTTTATATAAATATATTTTTGGAAATATTAATTGAAAATATTTACGAATATTTCTCAATATTCTTATTTCGCTTCGAAGAGTAAGCACAGAAATTGTTTTGCAAGAATTTTAAAGAATTTAATTGATGTAATTTAGAATAGAGTAAAATTCCTAAAAATGTAGAGAGAATGTAAAAATTACAGGCGTGTATTTATTTAAATAAAACCAATATAGAATAATTTGTAAAAGTTTACAAAATCATACACTGAAAGTTTGATTTTTCTTTAAAGTATTGATTAGATGTAAAGTTATTACGCGAAATTTAATGATCTACATCACTTAAAGATAATATGATACAGAATATTTTATATCATTAATGCAGCGTTTCTCAAACTGTGGGGCATGCATGATAACTCTACGGGGGGGCGAGTATAATGAAAATTCAAAAACAAAATATTATTTTAAAAAATTATTAATATTCTGAAAGTAAACAAACAAAATGCATTCAGACATAATAAAAAATAAAATTAACATTTACACTGAGATAATATACTTACAAATGTATCAGTATTGCACAATGTGTTTTATAATTAATTTAATATTACCAAGTTAAGAACAAGTTTAATAATTATCAGTGACACCAAGGACTTGTCATATATAAAATTATACAAAAAAATTAACACTTATCTTGATAATTTGTACAGTTTATAATTAATTCCTTAACTGCTGACTAGAAGTTACGTGATTCGCTCCCTAATGCCTCCCTTTTCCATGTAGGATTGCTTATGTGATCTATTGGAGGTGGGGAAAAAATGAATAAATAAAAGAAATCCTCTGATGTATTTTTCAGGGAATCTTTCGCAAACACTCTCAAGGTCCTTTTATTGTGTTCCAAAACTTCGAAATTATTTTATGTATATCAGTGCACAGAAAAGATCGTACTTCGGAAAGACGTATATATACGTCTGATTAATTTAACGCACTGGTTGAGAGAGACGTATATATACGCAGGTGGCACTTAAAAGGTTAAAGTCGCATTGTAGCTTTTGCGTCAAAGTGTAATATTGTTGAGCTTCTGCGTTGTTAGTTGTATGGAAGGGGGGCGCGATGAAAATTATATGATTGGATATCGTTTCGCAAATATTGAAAGTTTGAGAAGCACTGCATTAATGAACTATAGAGTTTTTAAATGCGATAAAATTAGTTAAATGAAAAAATTTGTTTCGAAATTTTAACTTTAATTTCAATTTTACAAAAATGATCATCCAATTAATTAGTTGAATACACTAATAAAACACATAACTATTTTCTTCATTTACAAAACTTACCAAACAGTTGTTGTTATTATTATAAATATCATATATTAATTAATAGATATTTTATGTATTATTATTTTTTCAGATATATATACATGTATATATAATGTCACACTAAAAAGCATCAATACAGATATTGGTGACGGATCTCATAATTTTGTACCCTGCTTAATTTAGGTTTGTATATATGTTTTAATCATGATTTTTTAAACAAACACTTTTAGTGAAAAATTATGTAAATTTTTTCAATATCTTAAAGTACTTAAATTTTCATATGTATCTCATTAGTTTTTTATGTATTATTGTAATTTATCTTTAACTTGAAAGTTTTGTCGATTAATAAAAATTATTTTGCTAAATATACAGCAATTAATCAAAATTATCTGAGAAACAATGTTTAATTTTAATTAACACACATTAAATATTCTAAAGAGTTAATAAAATAATATGGGACAATATCACAAATCTATTAAATTCCAAGAAAAACAAATTTATTCTTGAGTGTTTCCACTGTTCTGCTTCAAATGCTTAAAAAAAAAAATGCTTCAAAATTAAATTCAGAATCTCTCTTCAACTTCTTTTCATTCCACTTGCTTTAATTAAAACCATTATAAGGTTATTAGTTTCAAATTTTCAAATATTTCTTTGTTTTGTTGGCATTTTTGCGATACAGTTTCTTCTCATATATTGATTTGTATTTTATTTGCAAAAACTTAAATCCCTAATGCATTAAAGAAAGAATAAAAGAACAGAAGTTTCCATTAAATTGAATAAAACGTGGAAAAATAATTTAGTTTAGGAGAAGCATGCGATATTTAATACTTAATTAAAACATTTTATTTCTTCGTAGAGAGCACAGATAAAACATTTCATTAAAAATAAATTTGTTTTGTAAGACACCTCGATAAAGAGAATCATAATAATGAATAAAAATAATTTATGAATTAATTTAATCCTGTACAACTAAATTTTTATTAATAAAAAAAACAGAAAAGATTTCATTGTTGTCGTGTCCTTCACGAAGGGAAGGAATGCACAAGTTGCCAGAGCCTGAGACAGGTTGGACTTCTATAATCCATCCCAATTTTGAGGGAGAACACCCTGGGGGTGGTCAGAGGCCTCCCCTCTCTTCCCTTCACGAGAGGACTTGCAGCTCGACGGCTACTTATAGTACCCCCATGCCTCAAAGGCACTGTACATTTACAAACGTCCATGTCTCCTACGGGATTCGAACCCAGGCCCTATGGCACAGCAGTCAGCGTTGCGAACCATTATACCGGATGGGCGAAAGCAGATTTCGTTAAAATAATTCAAGTGAGAATTTTGTAATATTATTTAATCAAATCATATTATTTTCAAGTACCATCATATTATTTTCAAGCGGCGTATAACTCACACCTATACTTTCAAGCTACAATCTTTAATTTTTTGGTATATTCGCAGTATATAACG
>BMAV01006496.1:46215-71318 GCA_019973955.1 Trichonephila inaurata madagascariensis
GATTTACATATCTTTTTATCTTTAAAGATATACCTATATGTAAGATGCGAATATCTTTTTAATGTGAATGGAGAATTTTTCATACATGAATAGAAACATTATATGTATATAGCTGGCTGGGTTGCTTAGTTGCTGGCCTTGTATGCCCAGGTTTGCGGGTTTGACCCCTGTTCAAGTCGATGGATTTTAATGATGCAGAAAATTGACCCTGTCCATATTGTAAGATTATGCAGCATGTTAAAGATCCATAGAGTGCCTGTTTGCTCTTGTCAAAATTAAATTCCTAGTACACTTTCGCTTCGTCAGAGCTCACGTGCCTGCCTCTGGGGAGGAAACTGGGCATCAAAGTTACATTGCTGCAATTGGTATGTACCTGTATGGTGCAGTAATAAAAAGTGATACTAGCTCCCAAGGAATGTACTGGATCTGCAATGGTAAAAATACCAATCTGCAGCCCCATTTGAAATAATACATATATATAAATTGGTAGTTAATTCCTTTTGTGGAAATAAAGTTACTCTTTTCTATTGTTCTACAAAATATTTAATCACATTAATAAGCTTTTTATTTAAATTATTTAACATAATTCTATTGAGGAATTCTTTGTGTAAGATAAGAACTGAAATAAGTATCATTAATTTTCTTTTCTAAAAATTATTTGTATTAGATATCTGTATATGATACATTGTATGTAAAATGGTTTACAAATTGCTATTTTCGTTATAGGTTATGTAGTATAAATATTTTTAAATAAACTTAAAGCATGATCATTTTTACTTGGAATTTAATATTTAAAATTTTTAAACAAGTTTTATACATAAATGTTCAAAGATAAGGTAATTTCAAATATTTTTTTTTTCATGTAAATGTTTGATGGAGCTTTTATTTCTCATAGATTTTTATTTCTTGTAATGATAGTTATATGGCATAGCAAATACAATTTATCCAGAAGTAATAGATTAAAAAGTTATTGTACATAATTATATGAAGAAAATTTTGTGAAAAAACTATATAAATTTCATAATTTAGTTGATTTTTCTTGATTTGAATACCTCTTTTAAAATATTTAGGGAAAATCTTGGTGAAAGTATTCTGTATCAGTGGATAGTGAAAATACAAGATTTCATTGAAGAATTGGAAGATAATAATTTAGATACAAAAAGTACAAGAAACTGTGATTCAAATATTCCTGTTGCACAAGAAATAGATACCTGTAATATGCAAAAAGGTATAATATTTTATAGAATTATTTTAATGTAGCATAAAATTAATAATTTTGCATGACAACTTTTGCCTCCCTTAAAGTTTTAATTTTCTAGGCGATTTAATTTATGAAAATGGAAAAAAAATAATATTATCCAAAATCCATTGAATTCTAACTCACTTAAAAAAAAAAAAAAATAGAATTTATACTTGAGTAATTAACTTAAAGCAAGTAATTGTGCTGAAAGTGAAGTTTATTATTTTTGAAATGAAATTTTGATAAAACTTGTTAAAATTAAAAAAATTACTACGAAAATGAATTACATCACTTTGGATGTGCAGTGTTTTTTTAAAATTTGTTTTTATGTTTGGGATATATCCTGCTGTTTGATAGAAAAAAGAAATTCTAAATTTGGGCTCAATGTTTGTGATTTTTGGTTTTTGATCAAATTCTATGTTCAATCTGTTTCTGTATTTATTTTCATGTAAATATATGTTGAAAATCCTTTCTCACTTTGATATGTTGTGTTAAAAGTTATAGAAATTAAATAACTATTTTTTAAATTTAACTTTTTAGCAACATATTTGTTTGTAATGTTGAGCCAGAAGTAATTTAAACAGTAATCTTTAAAAATGACTATTGGAGAACTGTCGTAGGTCAAATCAAGGAGTTTTTCTTTTTTTTAGTAAATTTACTGTTTTTAAACTTGCATCTCCTTGAAAAGGATTACAGATTGGTTCATAAAGGTTTATTGTGTCTATTATATGTAGTTTGACGGTGCATTACACCAGTGGTTGGCAAACCACATGTGGCTCTTCAGACTTTTGACCATATGCATCAAAGAATAATAATGTTTACTAAAAATGATTGCCCCCGTTCCTCTTTTCTTTGTAATTATGCTTTTGAAAAATATGTACCAGTACTTGAATATACATTTAAATATTTAACTGGCTTAAGACAATTACTTCTGTATTACATTGCCTTTCATTAACAAAGTTTATTGACAATTGGTGAACATATTAGAATTAATTCTTATTTGGTAAAAGTCCAATTCTTATTGATAAAAATGCTTGTTGACTTATGACCAAGTGGTTGAAGATGGTATAGGATGAAAAAAACCATATTTTTAAATATAGAACTATATCAGATTAACTGCTTTCATTTTTTTTATTGTGTACATTGTACTTATGTTGATTTAAAAAAATTATTTTATGAAAATTCTATTTTTCTGATTTGAATTTCTGTGCAGTTTGAAGAATTATGTATGAATTGTAATCAAACATTTTTTTTAATGAGATGTAGAAGAATTACCTACAGTTTACCATGGTGAAACTATAGTAGATAGAAAGAGTGTATTTCAAGGTCATGCTGCTACAGTTGTTTCCTTGGAGCAAGTATGTATCTTGAATATTTTCTAACATAAATCTTTAAAAATTTTAAGACATTCTTTTATGTATATAAATAATAGATTTCACTTACATTTAAAAAAAATTTCTAACTAAAATGTTTTTTAATTTAAGGTTACATGGAACTGTTTCAAAGAAATTTTTTGGAGACAGTTATATTAAAAGTAACTGAACATTTTTTTTCAGTAGAGAATTACTATTTGAATAGTAATGTAGAAATTCAACTAGATTTTTTTTTAAAAAGAAAGATTAACGAACCATTATTTTAAATTTTCTTAAAAATTAAAATTTGTAGCTTCTAAAATCTTGTTGTAAAATACTTAATTTTAAATATTTTTTAGTTGTTCTAAGTGAATTATATTTCTTGAATTATTAAAAGCAAAGGTTAGTATGAAATTAAATAATTATTTTTGTTGCCAATGCTCCACCTTAAAAAAATGTCTACAAAAATTCTAAAAATACTAATTTGGGGGATTAAAAATAAAACTATATATATATATATACAGGATTCTCAGAATTTCTATTGAAGATGTATGTGGAAATATACATGCAAAATTTCAAGATTCTTGAATTAAAAAAAATAAAAATCCTAGAAAAACTCATTTAAAATTTGCAATAGCATAGATTTTAAGATTTACAAAAACTTGGAAAACTTCGAGTTTCTTTAAAATTTATCAATTGGATACCAGATCTAATATTTAAAGCCAATCTTCTCAAGTGAAGATACCACTAAAAATAGAAATTATATATATATATATTTATATGTATTGGCTTTTTTAGGGTATTCTGTACTTTCAATGAATTGTGTTATAACATGTAAAAAAAATTTAAGAATGTGACTTATGAAATTTTTTTTTTTTTTAAATCTGTCTCCTCACATCTGAATATTTAGTTTGAAATATTTTATTGTTTTTAAGAATTAATAGATTTTTTAGATTTATAAAGAATAGTCTTTTCTTATTGTGTTTATATTAGAAGTTTTATGACAAAAGAAAAATAATTATTTCAAAAGCAAAAAACTCATTAGTTTATAATGATGATTTATTGTATCTTATTTACTTCTAGTAAAAATGAATGTAATATATGGATAAAAAAGAAAAAAAATTTCCTGTTTTAAATTCAATACTAGGTTAAAATTTTAAGTTATGACAGAATAAAAATGAAAAAATATAAGTGTCTCAAATGTTTAAATGTGAATCTCAAAATAAGAAATAAATTAAGAAAATCTTATTTAATTCATAAAAGGGAAGATATTGTACTGTCATTATTAAATGTTTTAGTAAAACCTTTTCTCAGATTCACTCAAAGAAAATTAGATTTAGTTTATTAGACATATCTTTTTCTATATATTTGTATATAGTAGCTGAAAAAAAAAGACTTCTTAATGTCATGGAAAAAGTATAGTTGAAATACATAACATTGATTAATAATTTTTTTAAAAATTATAATTCTTTTTTATGTAGACATAAATTCAATAATTATAGATCTATATGCTATTTTGAACATATATGTTTTTTATATAAATCATAAGATAATAATCTGTTTTCTTAAATCTTGCTTAGTATGTGTGATTCATATATACTTCCTTTATTTATATAAATTTTTGCTACATTAAGGCATTAACGTTTCTCTTCATTATTTATACATTCATTATTCATACAATTTCATGTAATTAAGTGCTATATAACATTCTTATGTTTTAAATATTTTCTTCTGAATTTTCACCTTTAATTGTTTGAAATACAACATATTTACTGCTTTATGAGACCTATGGGAAATCAGTATTTGCAGAATTGTTGAATGCCTTAAAAAATTCTAAGTGAAATAAAAATTTTCAGATGTACACAGAATATTGTAAAAAGGTTTGGTAAAACAAGGGAAATTATGACAATTTATTTAACACGAAGAAAATAAAAATCTATTCTCTTAAATAAGATATATTGTCCATATATCAGTATTTATACCAATATAATTTAATTATGATTCATAAAGTATACATTTTCTGAATGCTTTAGCAAATTTTTTTTTTAGTAAATTCAGGTATTTTTAATAATTTTTTTCTTTGTGTGTAATCTATTTTTTTAAAATTTTTTACTAGTCTGTCTTTAATTTTTTTTCTTTTAAATAAAGACATACTAATGATATATTAAGGAAAAAAAATACTGTGTGTATCATTCATTTGGTTTCATTTATTTTACTAAGAAAAGTTATTGAAACCTTTTTAGGCAAAAAAGGTTTTGATTGAATTAAAGAAGAATAAAAAAATAGTCAATGCTACCCACAACATAATGGCATATAGGTAAGAGTTATATATATATATATATATATTTTATAATTTAACACAATATATACTTAATATATTTTCAAAAATTGAATTATATTTTATAATGGCAAATATTTTTTTAAAATTTAAAAATATTACATTGTATATGCATTTTTTTTAACGGTAGATACGTTCCTTAAAAAACCGCACAAAAGAAAAAAAATCATGTAAAAAAACACATGCCACATTTGGTAAATTTGGGGATATGCTCCACAACTTTAAAAAATCAAGCAAGATGAAAGTTATCTAAATATTTTCCCAGAAAACTGTGTAAAATAAGTAATTATGAAATCCATGTTACATGTTTATAAAGCAAAAATAATTCATTTTTATTACAAAATAAATAAATAAATAAAATAAAATTAGTGTACAGTGAAAAATTAGACTTAAGTACATACAAGATATGAAAATTCAAATTGAAATTAGGAATAAAACTACTAACTATCAACTATTCATGACTACTTGATAACAAGTATGCACATTTATTGCGAACTAGATAAAAAAGGCTATCATTAGTAGATGTGCCAGATATGTCTATCGGCTTTGATTCAAATGAAGAATTTCGTTAATGACCTCAGGGTTTTTTTTTTCTTTTTGTTGTTACAAAACCTGTTACTTGTAGCTGTTTTTTTGGTTTCTCAAGTTGCTTATCTAATTCTTGATATCCCACTACACAAAACTTAAGATAATGGTGAAATATTAATGCATGCTCTATGTCAGGATCATGAGTAAGATTCTGTTTCATATTTGTTGTAAATTTCAAGCCCTCGCAAATTAAATCAACTGTTGATAGCTGAATTTCACCTTCGTCATTATTGACTTCTTTATTATCATTAACTGTAATAAATTTGATCACATCATCCTCATCCAAAGGGCATGAATCCCCAAATTATTTTGGGATTTGTGCTAGAACAAAAAATTTGTTAAATTTGTGTACCATGTTATTTCAAAATCGTGTAAAAAAGGACTATGTAAAAAAAAGAGTTGGATGTATTTTAAAATATTAACATAATTAGTTTTCTTGAGGAAAATTTGTCAAAAAAAAAATGTTTAATTTTCACAATAATAAAAATGTATACTAAAAATAATTTTCTTCGTCCCCCTCCCTAAATTTTTGATTTTAAATAAGAAAATTTGTAAAATATTTGAAAGAAATGAAATTGTTGTAATCCTTTAATTATTATTCAAAGCTCAGTGGCTGAGTAGTGCCATATTGCGCTCCCATGCCACAGATCCGGACTTCAAATCTCAGGAAGGGGCAAGTTTGACTCAACCTTTGTCCCTTCAGTGGGTCGATAAATGAATACCAAGCTTGCTTGGGAATTAAACACTGGGGGTTTCGCGTCAGACTCACCTCCTGACCAGATCATCTGCTCATCAATTCACTTAGTACCCATTAGTAGGTCTTGATCTCCGTGGGCTGTTGTGCTACTAAATTTAGTTTTAATTATTATTCACATGCTTGATTTCCTTTAAAAATAATTTAATGCCTAAAAACTGAAGAATGTAGTACTCTACAATGATTAAAAACATTTTTGCTTATATTTGTGACGAACAATAATGGCCAACTTTTATAATTCAATGTCCCAGAAATTTGAAAAGATGATAAAATGTTTATATATACACTCTGTTGCCAAGGAAAGGATTTCAAATGTGTATTTTCTGAGCTACGATTTTGCCTTACTTTTTATAGAGAAGTATAGATGCCTTTTGTATAATTTATGTTTAGTATTTATGCATTTTAGTCTTTTCTCCAATTTTCAAAATAAATAAATTTCTGGAGACAAAATACTAATAATTTTGCAATATAAGTTTTTTAAAAAAAGGAAGGTGGATGTTTTTTTTAAGACAAGGTATTTGTGTTGAATGTCATCAAAATTTATCAAATTGATAATTTATTTTTATGGTGAGGGTGATTGAAATTTTGTTTATTGATGTATATTTTTAAACTACCTTAATTTAAAAGAATTTCACCTGTAAAATGAAATTACATACCAGATTTTATTATCATTTCTGTAATACTTCAAAATCAAAAACTACTTTATGCATTTTTTAGAATAATTAATGATTCCAACCTTGTAATCCAAGATTGTGATGATGATGGTGAATCGAGAGGAGGCTCTACTCTTTTACATTTGCTACAAGTTAGTTATTTTGTATTTAATCTTCTTGTGTGTGCATTTTATTTCAAGTTTTAAGAAATTTATCTCTAATGAAGAACAATAAAATTTTAATTTTAGCCTAAGTATTTCAGTTAATGTTTTATGTATTTGTGTCCAGAAGGCAAAAATTTGAGTGTTTTGAATCCCCTATTGTTATTTGCTATTGAAGCTTAGTCTAATAATATAGTGTAAAGCAGCCAAATGCTCCTAAATTTGGAACTATTCGCTCAAAATTATGTGAAACATTTTGAAAAATTACATATTATATATATAAACTAAGATTTAAAATTCTCTAGTGTTGCAATATTAAATATTAGAAAGTGAGATTGCCTTTTTAGAGATATTAGAGCATGGCTTGAAATTTTTAGTTCTGTTATATTTACATAACTAATTAATTAATTGAGGAATGTGTATAATAGGAAAATCACAAATGTTTAACTATATTTTATAATTATTGTAATGATTACAATGCAACTTTTCTAAAAGGTGTATTTCTAAATAGCATTATCAGTAATTGCAACATGAAGATGTAAATAATTTGATCATGATGCCAATAAAACAGTATCTTCTTGTGGCATTAAGAAAACTTTTTAGCAAAATATAGACTAATATAGTGATTTTTTCTACAAATCCTATTTGCTTATAAAAAAGCTTATTAATTTATATATAAATTGTTAAAAATGTTAATCAAATTAAAATTTTGGTATTCAAATTTTTTCTCTTCAGATATTAGATGTGAAAAATGTTATTGTTGTTGTTTCTCGTTGGTATGGAGGCATTCATCTGGGTTCAGACAGATTTAAACATATCAGTAATGCAGCAAGAATGGTCTTAACATCATCAGGATATATAACTGAAGTAAGTAGAAAATATATTTCACTTAATTTTCATGTACTTTAAAGGAAATATTTTAAAAAAATCTAATTAAAAAATTAATACTTTTCAGAAAAATACAGAAAAGAAGAAACATAAAAAACGCTGACATGACACTTGATGCCAATTTTAATGAGCTCATTTTTATATGGCTTATTTTTGTATATACATGTTGATTTTGACTCCTGTGACTGAATTTTTATATAACTAATGCAAGTTGTTTCCCAGATCACTCAAAAAGAAAAAAGACCAATCTCTTTAGATTGATGAAATCCAGTAAAAGAGATAGGGAAACTGAAATAGATAAATATTGGTATGAGGAAACCGACTATAATATTTATCTGTTTCAGACTGATTATGCACAAAAATTATATTTTAAGCTGAGTTTTAAAATGTTCCAATAAGAAAATTAATTGTGAAGAAGAAATTTGATACATTTTTCATTTGCATCTTTTGAACATTTCAAGTTTCTCATGATGTCTTCCATTTTTTTTTTCTCTCTGCAAGGTACATTGGATGTACTTTAAAAAAAAAGCCTATAATGTATACCATTTATGCCTTGAATAGTCCAATAAAAGTGAAGGTGTTGGGTAAAAGTGTTTTAGTAAAAAGCATACAGAGTGGTCTGAGAAACTGCTCACAATAGTTGAAAGTTATGTTCTTGTAAATTTTATTTTTAATAAAATTATACTATTTTCTTGTGTCTGATAAATTTTCTTTATGAAGTTTTTTAATGTTTTTAGAAAATCTGTACAATACATTAAAATTTTTCAGATTTTCCTGTAATACTAATTTTTTTAACATTTTGTATGCAAAACTTAACTATGTTGAATTAAAATTAATTTTTAAAGGTTCAATTATTAAAAAATTGATTCTTTAATTTTTATCAATAAACAAGTTTTTCTGCTGAAGCTAAATTAGAAGTATTTATCTCTGTATGCATTAGTGGAATGCTTCGGAAAGCTTTTACTTTAAATCACAATATTTCAAAAGTGTAAATTTCAACAAAAAAGGAACAGTTTTGAAAAATTTATCTTGTAACTTGAAACCGAGTGCACAGTAATTTTTGGGGGAAATTTTAGGGTTTAAAATAAACAAAAGTTTTCAGTTTTGGAATTCTCTTAATAACAATACAATAAATGCACACAAAATATTTGACTGTATAACCCATCACTTTTACAAAAATGTTCCATGAACTTCAACATTTTTAAGATTACTGAGATAGCGAAAATGCTGCATAAGTGACCATAAAAGATTAGATTTTTTTTACAAGAATTTGTTATATTGAGGACTTTAAAATTTATGTTATGATTCAGTTTTAAAGCTTTTTGCAGAGTAAAATTTTCCTTAGGATGAAATATTCTGGATAACATTTTACAACTAATTCTTATCAGATATACATAAGAAAATATCAAAATTTATATATTTATTGATGTCTCCTTTTGAGCTATAAAATTGTCAATAAATAATTGTAATTCTGGTCCTTTTTCACTAAAGGAAATTTTACTTGACAAAGGTTATTGTTGTTAATTAACATGATTTTTAACTTTTAAGGTACTTGACTTGATGTGGCTCAACAATTCCTTGTTCCACAATGTCAAAGATGGTATTATTTTGTGAAGATAGCATAAAAATAACTTTTCAATTAGAAATCATCACAAGATTATATTAAGCTGTCTAAACATTTTAGATTGATAGTAAGATTTTTATTACAAATCGTTTATTTGTTCCTGATAGTACATAACTAGTGGATAGCAAATTTATTTAATACCCATAATTCTGAGATATGTTGTGTCCTTCCCAAAGGGAAGGAATGAAAGTTGCCTTAGTCTGAGACAGTTTGGACTTCTACACGATAGATGGCGACACCACTTATCTCCACAATTTAGGCATGGAACTGGAGGGAAGGGAAATTTTCTCCAGCCCCCTTCACCTGTGGTTTCTGCTGCGACCGCATGCAAGACTTTTGGATCTACTGATTCAACGATCATGTACTCGGAGAGTATTTGGTGGCATCGGGCACTGAACCCAGGTCCTCCAGTCTGATGCTCTACCCACGGCCCCTCCGAGATGTAAATAGCTTTTTTAAAGTTATTTTATGCGATTAGTTGAAGCATACTACAGTTACAATAATATTTGTCCTACCCTTGCTTTCAGTTCCACAAGCTGATCACTGTTCTTTTAGATAATGTTTAAGTATTCACAATTTTTTTATTAAATGATTGAAACTTATAAAAAGTTTAGTATTTTTATGCCTAGAAAAACAAGGATTAATAAAGCCTTTATCTTGAAAAGCAGTATGATTAACACAAATACAAGCAAAGCTTGTATGAATTAGTTAATCTGTGGTTTATAGGGTTGTTCATTTTCCTGGGTTTTCACTTTTTTTTCTTGCTCCCTTCCCAATTGCTTATTAAATCAAATGATTTGTTAAAATGTAATTAAATTTTTGACAGATATGCCTTTTAATATATTGTTTTTATACCTTGAGGTATAAAAAATTTGTGACATCATAACAGTTAAAACAAATCTTCAGCATACCTTTATGCTGTTGCACCAGGATTCAAAGCATCAGTTTCTCACCAACACTCTTGGAAGTTCTATGAGTTATTAGGGATATTTGAAATACGTTCACCATTTTTAAACATACCACCATGAAATAAATTTGGAAAATTATGCATTAGTTAAATTCTATGTTTTTTATACTGCAATTTCACAACATGAAAGAGACATTTTTTTTTTTAAACCACATCTATAAGTCAATTGGATGAATTCCATCAAGGTGGTATTACATGTTTTGCTACTGTGAAATAAAGTTAGAAAAAAAAACTATCATGGAGGAACCTTTTGTTTTATACAGTTTTTCAAACAAATCTCTTTTTAAGTATTTTTGTATCTAAATCTAGTTTCTTCAGTAGTTAGTTTCTAATGTGCCCATTTAATCATTCTACTACTACTACTAATAATAATAATAAAAAACACATATTGATCCATTCAATTGAAAAATTTTCACTGTATTTTAAATACATTCAGAATCAATCTCTAGAATAATGAATATCAAGGTAAAAATTAAACTTTGTTTTTAAATAAGTAAAAGAACTTGGTGGAAAATGAGAAATTCAGTGAAATGTTTAGCAAATACATCAAATTTGCAATGGTTGACAATGTATATTAATTAGCAGTTAAGCATTATATTACCATAACCTATATAAGCAGCATATTTACCATTTTTCAGTAATTTTAGTCGGATGCTAACAAAGAATGACACTAGTAAATTTAACTGATTTGTGAATGAAATTTTAAAGGGAAACATTGATTTCTTAAAATGAGTATAATTCATTTATGTTTGTTATACAGAGAAACAAATTGTGACAAAGAAAAAAAATATTCTTAAACCACTTGCCTGATTATCCCGAGTTATCTTAGGTTTGTATATATTGCAGTTAATTATTAACCTGAGAAAACTCTGGTGAAGCTGAATTTGTATGTTTTGTTTTATCACAGTTTTACTCGGCCTGGAGAAAATGAAAGGAAATATTCAGCTTTCATTGGCAGTATGCCAAAATTTGTCTGTTTCCCTGTTTTTTTTGGCAGGGCTGGTCACATGTTTTCCTTATTGTATAGTATACATCAGCTTGTGGATTATTAATGTATAAAGAAGGATAGTTGTGTTGTGAAAAAAAGTAAAATAATGGTGATGATGCAAGATAACGAAAAAAAGCGATGATTTTTCAGATAGCGATTATGAAGAGGTGGACATTTAAAATAGCAGAAGTGATTCTTATGTATGTAGCCTTATTGAGAGAGTGTGCTCCCGTAAAAGCGATTCCAGAGGTAAGCCAGTAAGAAAAGAGACCAGATACCAGTGTACAGAATGTCGGGTATCACTTTGCATTGTCCCTTGTTTCAAAAACTATCATACTAAGACTAATATTTAACTTTTTTCCATTTGCCAGAGATACCTCGGGATAGTAAACTAATATTACAACTGTTAAAAATTCAACTTAAACCTACATTTTTTGTTTTATCTCATTTCCTTGTATTTAATAATTAAATAAAATATGATTTTTTGCAATTCTTCTAAAAAAAAATTTGTACGGGAAGCGGTTAAAAATACTTTAAATTACTCCCTTCATTATAGGGCAGCAAGTAAAATACAATTTAAATTTTGCTTTCTCAATGATGCTTCACAGCTGAGATACAGCAAATTAAAAATAAACTTTCTGAAAAATAATTTACACTGCATACATTTAAGAATAACAAAGTTAATTTAATTCAAAACATAATTGTCTATTGAGAATCTTATGTAGAGGCAAAATGTTGCAGCATATATTTTATAGTTCACACCTTATTACAGAATATTTACAAAATTGTATGGCTTAATATTTAAAACTGATTCTAGACTATTTTTAAAGGAACCAGAATTTAATACTTCAAAATTCTGATAATTTCTTTCCGAAAAATGGAGGAGTAGCATTTTTTTTATTTTTACCATTTATAGAATCTTTATTTCTATAATTTGAAACTCCTCCCTGCCCATAATTAAGAGAATTGTATGTTTTCAATTTTTAGTCACTTGTCACCCAACAAAATACTTCTTCCTGATACATGTGCTAGATGTATAACAGAACACCCCACAAATATAACTGAAAACTGCAATTTATTTCAAATAGACTGTCATTAGTGACTAAAGAAAAATTATCTACAAGAGTACGCACCAACCAATGTCTGGCGACTAGTGGAAATATCTGTATATTTTCTTTTTTAAATTTCTTACATACATGAGTCATGTATCATGTTTTCTGAACATGATTAAAACAAAAGCTTGTAGTTTCAGGCACAGGGTCACAGACAGAGATTTGCACATAAATTTTGAACATGTGTTGATTCTGTAAAAACATTACTTTTCAAAATATTCTAACACAGAAGTTCAAACAACTGATGGCCTTTGACTGTGATTTTTAGTGAATGCTAGCAAGCTCGATCCACTTAGGCACCGTAAAGATAGTCTTTGTCACCAGAAGTGATAACTAAGATGGCAGGAATTCCTAATTGCAGGCCCGCCTCTGATGCCAGTCAAGGTTGGAGATTGCTACAGAGTTCTAGCTGCATTGCATGTTAGTCAATACACTGGACCTAAACTCCCAGAGCCTTTGGCAATGTGCTACCACAGAAGCCTTCAAAATGGAATCTAAAAAAAATTAGCGCATCTTTTATATATATATATGCATTTATCTAAAAATACCTTTCAAAATGACACTCTAAGCTATTTTAACATTGCAAGCTATAGAAGAAAGTATTTTTTCCAAATTCAATAATTTCAGAAATGTCTTGTTACATATCCAATGTTAATGTTAAAATATTCGAATAAAATCAAAAAAATATAAATTGAACACAATATATGTATATTTCTAATTTAAAACTTGCAAGTCTGCTTGCTAAAATATAAAATGATTAGTTAATACCAATAAATATAACAGACATTTCGTACAAATGTAGCAGAATAAAAGTTTGTATTTCTTGATGTTCATAGAAATTTAAAAGCTATTATATAGCATAACATAATTATGGAAATTTTACATTTCAACATTTGATAATTATTAAACATGTTGCAAAAAACAAACCCAAAGTTTTCTGTTCCCGGAGTGGATTCGATGTTAAATTCTGCAACTGGTACTCCTCTGTCAGCAACACCAGGTGCAAACATGGCAGCAGGATAAACAACAGATGATGTGCCAATCTAAAAAAGCAACATAAAACTCTTTCATAATGTTTTTATTCATACACAATTTTAAAAAAGCAGTATACATACAAAAATGTATCAATCCTAAATTTTGAAAATTTATTTTAAATTCTCCAGCCACAAGGAATAATTTTATCTTTTATGAAAAATAACACAGACAATTTTTTATATGCTATTTATAGTAGAATTTATAGATCCTGAAAATTATGTGCAACATATAACATGACCTGTCAGATAGTATAAAAAAATTAAATGGTAATGTTAAGATTATTTAAGAATCTGAAATATTTTTTGAGGAACAGATATTACTTTATAGGGACATAGTGCAATTCAATTGACAAAAATAAAAAAAATAATAATAATCAAATCAGTAAAAATTATTCATATATATTTCTATAATCTTAAAATTTTAAGTCAAGTCAAGTAAAAAAAAAAGGTTATGATAACGTGTTTCTACCCTTTCAAATTTTCATTAGAACAAAAATAAGTATACAATACCATATGGTACAAGAAGGTCAATGAAAGATGAAAAAAAATTACCATTTATTTTCTCTATGTATAAGCCAATAATGTTTGGAACTTTTTTAAGTATAGAGTCAAATTATATATGGATATACTAATGTTGAGAAAAAAATACAATTTAAGAAAAACTTTCTGTTATACATGGTGCATGCAATTTTAATTTTTTAAAAACTTTTTGGGTATTTTGAATGCAATCTTTATTCTAAAAGAAAATATGTCTTATGTGTTTCTTTCTTGACATGTTTTCATTTTTAAAATATAACTTCCAAGTATTCGATTAAGTCTAAGTTTTCTCTCTGCCATTTTGAATTAAAGAAAATAATTTTGATGTTTTTTTAAAATCTAAGTTTTCCATTAAATTAATTCATTCCACACTGAATATTCTGTTTTGTATGATTAGATTTATTTAATTGTTACATATAAGAGAATTTTCTTAAACTTATATTGTAGGAATGAATTGTATGTATTCATAACTAACTTAGAATTTATAATTGTAAAATTTATATTACACATTTAAAGTTTTGAGAATATTTAATTCCTAAATAGAATTTTATTTGAAAGACCTGATTAATATAAATAATTAACAAGTGATATAAATCCTATAAGAAATAATGTATGTTTCAAAACAATATCAGTGACAAAAATAAAATTCTTAATAATAATTAAATGTAAAGATTCAACATAAAACACACAAATTTGTTCACAAACTTACAACTAGACACAAGTCACACTGATCTAATTCATGTTGTGCAGCCAATAAAACGTCTGGATCAAGTGATTCCCCAAACCATACAACATGGGGTCGAAGAAGACCAGCACATTTTACACACCTAATAAATAATTTGGAAGTAAATATCAAATACATTTTAAATATAAAAAAAAACTTAGAATTGGAAGAAATATACTATAATTCTGTGTTTGATTTTGGTACTAAATCTTTTAAAAAAATAACAATACATATTAGAGAATGTAATTAATGTTTTCAAAATAAGCAGTTAATGCTGCATATAATCTGCACAGAGACAACTTTTATGTCTTACCAAAATTCAATATATGATAACTTAAAAATTTTATTGAACTATTTGGAATTTTTTATTTGAAAAAATGATAACAATTAATTCTTAATCCTATTAAGTCACAGTTCTTTTGTTTTCATAATATAAAATTAATAAGAATTAAATGTGCAATACTTCTGATAAATTATATATCCAACATTAATTTAAATATTCTAGTTTCTATTACATAAAGATTAAAATAAAATAAATTGTGCAATTGCATTTTTAAAATAATTCAATGAAACAATAATTTTGTTTTTTACATTAATTTTTATTCAATGAAAAAACTTACTTTAAGAAATTTTATTTTTAACATAAAGTCAAACCAGAAATGTTCATGGAATATGTTATGTATGATTTAATAAATATTTTATAATGACTGCACACTGGATTATTGGAGATAGATCATAAGACTGTTGAGCTATGATTTAATGTTTACAATACCAGAACTGACTTTCACACCACATCTAAGACATGCAGTAACAGTATCATTTGGCATGTAACAAATTACATTATTTAGCTTATTAACCCAGGGGGTTATTGTTTAGTCTTTAAAGCTACTTTTTAGCTCCCTGGTACAGTATTTGACTTAAGAATATTTATCAGAATTAAAATGTTTAATTCTACAGTAATCATATTCACTAATTAAAAAGCAGACAGTGTTCTTATTCTACTAGACTTATGTGAAATAATAAGGCTACTGTATGCAAAATAGATACAGATTTTAAATTTTTTCCAAGGTGTGCAAGCTAAGAGAATGGTTTGTCTTAGACAAATAAACTACAATTTAAAAGTATGAGACAAATTTTTATGCAGTACAATGTTTTTTACTAACTTAAATACACTTGTAAATGCATCATCAGAATATAGTAATTTAAGTGTAATTACAAATATATATTCTAAAATTCATTTCTTTAATATAGGAACTTCAAATTTTACTTTTTCCTTCCTTTCTTAGTTTTTTTAGATATACTATAGATAAAGGACAAAATATATTTTTCTAATAACTTTATTTTACTGAACCTTCAAGGATCATGTCACACTCAAAGAAGGAAGAATTGTTTCAATACATATTCATTTTGAAGGTTACTTTAAATGCTAAAAGAATAGACATTAAAAAAAAAATTAGTTACACTAAAGATTATTAAAATGCTATGCCAAAGAAATAAATATAGCTTCTATTTAAATATTTTAGTGGTTCCTAGAATAACTTTTTTTAGCTTTGAAAATTGAAACATGTTTTTACCTTGGTAATTCTTGTTCTGGAATTCTTGCATCAAGTATATCAGGATCGGGAGCACTATTAAAAATACACACACTTTTAGTATAAATTTTTTTCCCAAATAACTTGGGTCAGCAATTATTTTTAATACAATATAGAATAATAATGTCATCCATAAATATATGTTTATTACTAAAAACTAAAATATTTTTTATAGGAGAAAACTTTTTATAAAGAAGCACTGAATAATTTAAAATTTGATATAAGAATACTAAAATTAACTTTTAAAAAGTTTAGAATTAATTTTTGAATTTATTTCTTGCCACTAGATGTAACAAGATTTATAAAAGTCAATCCTTTACCTTCTTTTAATCAAGTAAATATACATTAAAAAAAAACATCTGTAGATTTATTTTTTATATAATAATCAATAAAGTATTTCCTCTTTGTAATGTTTTAGAGTTCTATAAGCTTAACACATCTATATGTTTATTAATTATAAATACAATTATTAATTTGTTTCACTTGATACAAGTCAAAGCTTGCATATTTTACCAAACATTGTTACAACTGCTAATAAATAAAATGCAATTTCAGCATATTTGTTCATTAAAATAACTCATTCAGAGTTACTTTACAGAATTATAAAAAAATATTTATTTATTTATTTTTTTACTCTTTAGTAAATTTTTTTAATAAAATTTACCAGTAACAAAGCACGGTAAGTAAATACACAAACCTAGTACATCTATATGCGTAGGGGGAAAAAGGAAGGGGGGGAGCAAGTTTCTTTTAAATAACATTATTAGATGCTCTAGATTAAAAAAACAAAAGGCTAAAATATATTTTTTAAATGTTTTAATTTTTTAAAATGGCAATACATATCAATAAAATAAATAAATTTCAGATAGTTACTTGACTTGAATTATTATATATATTTTCATGAATTTAAAAAATAATTACATTTTACATACCCTTTACCAGTTAGTGCAGGACAAATTGGGCTCTCCCTGTTTTCTGAAATATGTCCACATTTGGTACACCTAGTACGAAACAAAGTGCCTATATGTTGAAAATAAAAATCAGAATAGCATAGTATATATCGAATAAAAACATATTATAAAATAAAAGATACAAAGTTTCTTTTTCAAAAGATTGAAATCAATAAAAAACCTTTCATAATACCTCCTCCCAGGAAATTTGGAATATTAATTCAAGAGGTAGAATGCTAATGAAAAAATAATGAATTAATGCAATGATTGTATATTAGCATTGCACTCAAATACCACACTGGCATTATTGGCAATGGACCTCATGATTTTGAACAATCAAACAACAAGGGCAACACCTCAGTTGACATCCCACTCTCCAAACTTCCATACCACACCAATGCAAAGATGCTTTCTACAACTTTTTGAGGCATCATGATTTGAACTCACAATTTGACAAAAATATTATTGATCACAAGTTCACAGCTATAACCACTTGGCTTACCTACCTACAAAAATATAATGAAACAGGACAGAAAAATAATGTACTTTTACCCATGTGCTTATAGATTTACATATATACAGAAATTCATATCTTCAAAGGACATAAAAATAAAAAAAAAATTTTTTTCAATGTTGAACAGTACATTGAGTTAATATAAAAATTCAGAATATTTCACAATTTTCTGCAATTATATATCATATATATGAGGAAAAAAATAATATTCTATACCATGAAGTTCTAGAAGATTCTTAGTGCCAGCATCTCTGTGCAGTTCATCTATATTTTGAGTAATGACAACAAGTCTTCGACCTTCTGATTCTAATTGTGCTTCAGCTTTAGCTAGAGCATGGTGAGCCTGAATAAAATATGCTCCGTTAAATAGAAAACACTACAAAATATACAAATGAACAGAAAAATTAAATGACACAAAAAAAATTACTTACAGGATTCGGTTTTTTGCTCAGCACCAAATCTCTTCGATAACTGTAAAATTCCCAAACAAGAGAAGGGTTTGCTAAAAATGCACCAGGAGTTGCAAGATCCTAAAAAACATTAAAAAAAATTTTTTTTAGCATGTCCATTAGCTTAAATGTAGCTGTACATTTTTAATGACAAACATGCCAACTTTTGAAATAAAGCATAAAAGAACATGGTATCAACATTTTAAATTTTATTAAAAAAAAGCGAGGAAAATTTTACAAAAATATTTTGATGAGAAAAGTATTCATAGGAAATCTTTTATTGTATAAACTTGATTGATACAAACATGTACACTAAGGTAAATTTAAAGGAATATATATAATAATAAACAAGAAAATAAGGACTTTACAGTAAAGATGCTTTTTATAAAAAAAAATCAGCAAAATTATTACTCAACTATTAGATTATAAAAAAATTTACACATACTGGTGTTAAGGTTCAAGTCCAAAGGAGGTGTGACGTCAACACTACAAACAGATAACCATCCAGAACATGAATGCTTTAAAATGTCAGAAACTTCTTTATTGTGCAAACTTTGAAAGTTTTATATAGATACTAGAGTATATATACAAGAATATCATCAACTTTTAAAGATAAAGAAGCAGCGCCTTTTTCTATAACAAATTTATTTTCTTAATTTCTATTTAAATAGGTAACAATTCCATTCCCTCCCAAGTATTACTGTAGAATTATACGTCATAAATGAAACTAATTGCTCAAAAGGTATATCCCACATTTTTCAAATTCTTCTAATGGAAGCAATTCAAAATCAAATTCGGAATTGAAAAAAGGACATATTGAATGATACATTCTGCAAAATCAGTTAATGACTACAATGATATATAATTTGAAGTTTGTATTTTTTCTTCCATCAGATGCAGTTACAAAAGGACCTTGTTTCACACATTTAATCATATGCTCTTTCTGATTAGAAACTAGTTCAATCATAGCAGATGTTTTAATGCTTCCACATGAATACTTCTTGGTAATATCAGATTTGGTAAGCATGGATCCCAAAAAAGAGAACTGGGGTAATCGACGACAATCAAATGGTACATTATGTTCTACAAGAAAAGTAAACAGTTATTCAGCCAAGATTACACCTGATTGGACATCATCCATGAAAAAAAAAAGATCCAATTTTGAGCAACTGCAATTTGCTTTATCATTTGCAATGAGTTTTAGAGTTTTCATACAACGGCAATATGACGAATGCATACATCACAAAATAAATATATCCTCCCCTTTTGGTATGCTTTAATACAGACATGTAATGATGAATATTATTGAAAGTGAAGCTAGCTTATTGACTGAAAAGAAAACACTTTTGCATTAGAAGTACGATTTTGCTGCATGAAAGCTCAACTCCACATTGCCATTTTAGAACTAAAAAACGTGTGCAAATTCACCTAAAAAAGAATATCTCCCTTAATGTCCCAATTTGTCTTCATGCAATTTTTATCCCTTTGTACTGCTGAAAGGGGCTTTAACACGTTGTGCAAGTAGAAACATTAGTACTGCAATGGTTTCAAGCTCAGCTATTATATTTTAATGACTATGATTTTAAAAAGTTGTCTAAACACTGAGAAAAATCCATTGGTAAAGCAGGTCATGTGAAAAATTTTTTAAGTTATTCTATATCTTCTTAAAGTTTTTAGATAATAATCCCCATTCATTTTTTTTATCTACTCTCAAATATTTGCCAGTTTATAATAAGACTTCAACCACTTTTACATAAACCTTTTTCTGCATATAATTTTGATTTTTATATATATTAAAAAATATGACTTCATTTTTGTATCAATTTCTTTGATTCCTCATAATCAAAACTAAAAAAAAAAAAATTTTTTTTTTTTTTCAGTATTGCATTTCTAACATTCAGAAAATCATCTTACACAATCAAATGATTATGTGACATTTTAAACTTGATACTTGATTTTTTTCTTTTAACTGTTGATAATTTCTTAAATTTTAAATCTAATACAAAAATTAATATTTTATCTTAAAACTTGCAACTCAAGTTTGCTATTAAAAATGAAAAGTACTTTTTCCACATGAATAACAAAACAAAATTTGAGTACATGTAGAATGTAAATAGATTTACCTGAGCATTATATTTTCTCCACAATCCACCAGCTCCTCGAAAGGTAGGAATGCCACTTTCAGCACTGATGCCAGCACCAGTTAATGCAACCACATGCTTAGCTTTTTGAAACACAGTCCTAAAAGAAGCCATGTCAGAACTGGGCTGTTTTCTGACCTTTCCAGCTAATGAAGAAGACGCCATTCTACGCAGAAACGTTGAATGACGAGTAAAGACACAAAAAGCCATTAAAGCTTGTAAACTGAATAATACACTAACTTCTTAAAAGCATTCTCCTACAAATAAATACAAAAATATATAGAGAGAATATTAGATCAAAAATAGTTTTAATAGTTCACAAAGCATAATTATTAAATTTTTCTAGGAAAGAAACAGAACTGAAGCCATCATTTACATAGTTTAAATAGCTTATCTTCAAAAAATAGTGAATTTAGAACACGTGGCTATCGAGCTACTTTAAAAATTTATATAACTTTTAATTCTCATTTCTTTTTGTTATCAGAAATTCACAGAATCTTAAAAATACCATTCGAAATCTTGATATAACCTAGTAGTTTTAATACATACATATGAACTAAAAGGAAATCATTGCAGATATGTAGAATTAATGTATTTGAATCTTCACTTAATAACATACTTAGTCCCCCACCCCAAAGCTATTTATTAAATAAATTCATTATGTCCATTATTTGTATAGTACAAATCAGTGGCATAATATACACCCCCTCATCGTAGGAGGCTCTAAATCCTGATTGATGCCAAGTATGCAGTGTCGAACTGGAGAATGTTAGGGCCCCTTGCAAAATAAGGTTTAGGGCCCCAAGCCCAAATGTGTACTTAGCGTCATTCGAGCTTTGGGCCCCCTGCAATGTGGGGTTGTACGTTACACCACTTACGCATTAAACTAATTTATAAAATATTAAAGGCAAAACCTGACTTTGCAAGGGAGCCCTAATATTCTCAGTTATGCCCTGGTTAAAAAATATATTGTTTGTACAATGAATAATTTTCCAAAATACTATTTAATTATATCATGAAATAATTACAATCAATACAAAATTATTTTGTATTAAAATTTTTTCCCCATAGGAAACATTTTCAAAATATTTTTCTTTTTGTATCAAGACAATATCAGAGGAATACTGAGAATTTGGCATCTATTTTTGATTCACAAGCTTTCAGGATTATTTAAGCATTTATTAACATTATGCTAGAAACAAAGGTATTGATGACACACTTAATTTCAAACTAGGGTCAGGGTGTGAGAACTAAGTCTCATTATATACCTTAACTATCACACAGTGTTAATTAAAGGAGTTCAAATAAATTTTAATATTCATTTAAATCTCACAAAACAACAGATATTTTAAGGAGTGCGAATTAAGTCATACTGCTCAAATGAAATATCACTGATCATGAGCTTACACGACTGCCAGAATTAAAATGAAAAATATTTTTCAATTAAAAAAAATTTGAAGATAAATAAAGTCGATTAAAAACCATTTTTTTTCTTTTTGTAACTTAATATACTTACAATTTGGTATGGAAATAACATATTTTTGAAATATCATAATCCCACTTCTAGTATATTAATTTTTTTAGATTATTTGATAAAAAAAAATCCAAAGCCTTTGTATTAAAAATTTTTAAAGAAATTCTTTAATATTAAATATGAAAAAATTATATTGATTTCTTAAATTTTAATTCAGTAATAAAAATACTGAAAGAGAAAAAATGACATGAAAGTTGATTTATATATTGTTCTAACAACTTTTCAATTATATTTAAAAAAAAAAATTGTTTGGAAATCTCATAAAATAAAGCTCAATAATAATTTTTGTACAAAAAGTAGCCTATGTGTTGAACTTATTGAAAAATCAAACAGTTTTTAAAAATATATATATAAATTAAAAATTATGAAGTTTAATACTTACAGTTAAATTTAGAAAATTATGCTAAAATGTAAACAACATATTAATATGATAAAAATTAATCAATGCTAAAAAAATGAAAAAGTACATACTTCTAGTTACTATATATATAAAAAAATTATTTTAAAATAGGATGTTAATGTAAAATTCAAGAAAAATAAAGCTATTATAAAATCTGTTAATCATTTTTTAAAAATAAAATGATTAGCAGTAAGTAAGTAATAAATGATTAGCATAACTCAATCTGTAAAAATTTTAAGTGCCTCCGTAAATTCCTCTTTATTGTAATAAAAACTTTTCCTTGAGTTTTTACACACTTATCGAAGTTAACATTTTCAAATTAAATTTTTTTAGAGTTGTTTATTACAAAATTTAATCCAATTGCATTTTTTTGCAATGCTTTTACAACAATGCCTCAATAGCATTCATTGAAAATGCACTGACATTATTTGAAAATACATATATTCACAATGCAAACTTCATTTAAAATATTTCAATCTCAATCATAAAAATTACTTCATTTCCAAACATATTTATTCAATATAAATTATGTGTATCTTTCAATATGTTCAGAACCATAATGAGAAATACAAAAAAGTTTTACTAATAAAAAATTATAAAACCCTTTCTACTATTTCAAAATTTTATGCAATAAGATTTTACAGTAATTTTAGTACATGTTGTTTAAAACCTATTTTATAGTTTACATGACCTAATGAAACTCACTGTTCTTGTTCATAAAATGTCTAAAAGTATAATCCTAAATGTCTAAAGAAACATTTAGCTTTACAAGTAGAAAGGTGATAGGTCAATAATTGTTTATCTTAAAAAATTCCAACAAGAATTATTTGTGAACAATTAATCTTACCTGTATTATATTTACAGGTTAGGTGAAATCTTAAAATGCAACATATAATAAATTTCGCATAATTAAAATTTGTTTTAAATTATTTGAATATACTTAATTGTTTTTGAGAAAAAAATACAGCAAATAAAAATTGGAATTATTATATTTCAGATGCTTACAATCCTTAAAAATGACATTTTCCAATTCTACTTTAAACACCGAGTGTCATTTGAATAATTCGCAAAACATGAGGTTTAAAGGGGAAAAAAAAAAACATGTACATATATATATATATTTATTTAAATTTACAGTGAAGAACATTTAACAATTTGTACTATCATTTCTAGATCCAGAAAAATGAAAATTAAGAATTTTACAAGAGATATACGACATGCTTTTGAGGTGTGTTTCAAAACAGTATGAATGAACGGAGAAACATATTATCAGGAAATACAAGTTTTAACGGTGTGTCCGCTTAAAAGGCACCTTTAAGAAATATATAGGAGAAAAAAAGTAATACACACAACAATTGTAAGAATAATAAGTAATTTATACTAACAGAATAAAATATGGAAAAGAAATTATTTTAAGCCTGAAAGCACTACACAAGAACAAATTTACATGTATTTAATCAGAAGAACATACGATCTCCGGAAAATAAATATCATTAAAGTGCAAATAAACAAATCCCGGTTACAGTGAATATCACTCAGATTCTTCATTTCAGATCACATTGCTTGCATACTTAGCCTCGAAACATTTTCTGTGTTCTGTTTTGAAATTTCATTTGTGCCATCTTAATTTTAAATTAGAAACTGGATTTAATTTTCCTAGTAAATATAATTTAATTTCTAGTTTTTAGAATTATATTATTTGATAAAATTATACAAGCTGTGAAAATAAATAATTAAAGAGAGAAACTACGCTTTTCCGAAGATTATACGGGGAAAATTTCATAATTATGCGAAACGAGCAGGAAAATGCAAAAAACTAAACGTTCTAACTTAAATTTGCTATGAAATAATAATTTTCATGAAGAAATAAAAATAATAAGAACTATTATATTTGTGTTATGTTGTTACTGGGATGAATTCATAAACTGGATTTTGAAAGAACAATTTGTTTATTTTTAAAACAAGAATAAAGAAAATAGAGAACAACAATTAATGAGAATGAAGTGAAAAATTTAAATGCGTGTCTTTGCCTAAATGGTTAAATTCATTATTTTAAGAGGTGTTCCTTCTCTGTCGTTATGGGTCTGTCTCTTTTGCGCTCTCTGCCTCTTCTGTCGGAGTTATTGCCCCTTGTTTCCCTTCGAAGCCACCTTGAAGGGGGATGCTATTGGGGTTTGCAGTAGCACCGTCTACTTCCACACACATGCATATATATATATATCCATGTATATATATATATAATTAAAAATTCTCTCTAAACCCTTTACTCTAATAAAAAGAGAGGATTTAATTTTCTATTATTTCGGATTTTGTGTTTGTTTTAACTATAAGGCACACCAAAATTTCATTTACTACAATAAAAAGATGTGTCAAATAGAAGTACACAATGAAATGTGTTCACTGTCCTACAAGATTTGGGCATTACCTGTGAAACTTACCCAGTGGTGTACACAGATTTAACTTATGAGGGGGTTATATTCTTCAAAAATCACACAGGTGAAAGAACCGAGGGGTAATCTCTAAGGTATATATATATATATATATATATATATATATATATATA
>BMAV01006496.1:78297-92788 GCA_019973955.1 Trichonephila inaurata madagascariensis
TTATATATATATATATATATATATATATACTTGATTTGACACTTTACTTTCTGCTTCCCTGCTTTCTCCCTACGCCAACATTAGGACTTTTTAGTCAGAGAGATTTGATGTACGTACGTCCCTTTGTGCAAACTGCCTTTGGAAGGCAGAGACCAGAATTTTCAATTCATTGGTTGCAAATTCAGTATTTTACCCTCAAGGATATAGAACCCCCAACACCCAAAGAAAAATTTAGATAAACGCTTTATAAGTTCTTAAAGCTATTAATTCTAGTTTTGTAGTTATTTTGTATTTTTAAACAATCAAAATTGTACATGAATGATACAAATGTAAAAGGAAAGGAAAGACATTATTATAATTAGAAAATACACCTTAAAGCAGCGTTTCTCAAACTGTGGGGCACGCCCCCTTGGGGGCGTGATAACTCTACGAGGGGGCATATTGAAAAGTCGAAAACAAAAGCTTATTTTAAAATGTTACTAATTTACTGAAAGTAAGCAAACAAAATACATTCTGACATAACAAAAAAAAAATGAAATAGACATTTACACTGATATAATACACTTATAAACGTATCAGCACTGCACAACGTGTTTTATGATAAATTTAACAATACTAAGTTAAGAACAAGTTTAATAATTACCAGTAACTCCAGTCTTGTCACATAAAATTATATACAAAAATTAACACTTACCTTAGTAATTTGTTTAGTTTATAATTAATCTTAGTTGTTATAATTAAACTTAGTTGTTAGTTTATAATTAATCCCTTAGCTGCCAATTAAAAGTTACGCGATTCACTCCCCAACGCCGTTTTCCACGTAGACGTGCGTATGCGATGCATTGACGGAGAGGGGGGGGAGAAATAAATAAGCAAATCCTTCGAAAACACACTGTCCAGGTCCTTTTAATGCATTCCAAAGCCTTCGGAATAATTTTATGGATAGCAGTGCTCAGAAAAGTTGTATTTCGTAAAGACGTACATATACGTCCGGGGAAAATAACGCTTTTGCTGAGCGTGACGTTTATATACGTCGGTGGCTCTTAAAAGGTTTAAGTCGTATTGTAGTTGTAGCATCGAAGTATAGTATTATTGAATTGAATACATTGGTATTGTATGGGGGGGCGATGAAAATTCTGATTGAATACTGGGTGGCCAATATTAAAAGTTGGAGAAGCACTGCCTTAAAGGATTAATATATGTTTTTAAAGAAAAAAAAAATGAGAAATCCCTCCCTTATATTCTGCCACTTTTAGCAAAACTCGAATTTCAATAATTTTGAATGTACTAGCTGGAGAAGAGTAAATGTATTTCTTAATTTTTGTGGAAAATATATTTTTGCTAAATCACATGAACTGAATCTTTTAAACAAACAATTAACAAATAAAAATACGGAAAACCCTATGATCGGGATTCGTATCTCATCTTGACATCATGCAATCTAAGCCATGACGCACTTGGAAGGTTGTTTAAATCTGATAAGATTAGAGCCAACTTATCAAAAAGTGGTATTTATTTCAACAGCTGCTGTGTTTCTTAATTCGATAGAGATTCTTATTCAAAGGCATGCATTTTATATCGTGTCTGGATAACTAACAGATATAATCTTTTAGTTTCAAAAAAAGAACATTTTCTGCATCAAACAAAAGATGCGAATTCCGAAAGAATTGTTAGTACATCCTATTTTTATCAATAGTAAAACTAAAAGACATCTTTAAGGAAAATGTGTTTTTAAATTTTTATTTTCATTTGATCATATCAAGACAAAAATAATCATAAAAACTTCAAAAAAATTGCTTTTGCGCGCATTTACGAAATATATTATAAATAAATTATTAGTAAATAATCTAGTTATCTAAATAATTTAATTTTTCAGAATTACAAGAAGTTAACACTTACACCTGTGAGCAAAAACACTTTCGCAAGTTTTTCGAAAACCGTTGAACAGTTTTGATGAAAACTGGTAAATATAACGAAGAAAAGATCCTTTTACTAACGATGCAATTAAAAATTCGATTTCTTTCATTATTTTAAACAAATTAAGAAAATTAATTAGAATAGTTTCTTTTGTAGGAGCAGAGGGTAAAGAAAATGCTTCATATGCTTCTGGAAAGTACTAAAAAAAGTAAATGCTCAAAAATTACAAATTTTTACTTTAAAGCCTGGTTTCTCAAAATGTAATATTTTTCTATTTATGCACCTTTTTCTCAAAAGCTACTTATTATATATTCCTCAAATTTTCAGTGAGCATATTTTTAACATGTTTACACATTTTAATGAAGGGAATTAGATTTATCTAGAAAGTCTTTTTAGAGATAAGGCTTTTTTAAAATAAATTTTAAGGAAAAAAATTGGACATTTTTTTTAAAAAAATTATTAATTACTTTAATTTTCAACAAAAAAGACATAACCCTTGGCTAAAGGTACTTCAGGGTAGGTACTTCAAACATTACTTTGAGTGGTTTAATTTTTTCTCATGTTTATGAAAGGATTATGATTATTTTTGGAACTTTTGTAAACAACCTTAAACGATTAATTACATTGGAGCAGTTGGGAAATTGTAGGCAATCCAATTTCAAGCAGAGATAGCAAGATGGCTCAATGTGTCTCGAAATGGGGTTTACAGATTATGGAACCAGTTCGAGAAACAATATCCTGAAGACCAGTTACGGGGCTCACAAGAACTATCGTAAGCTAGTACAAGCCAGTAATTGATTTAAGTGCAATAAGGGGAAGATAGTTACTCAACTTAAAAATAAGCTATCAGCTGCTCCTGGTACTGCAATTTCGAGTTACACTGTTTATCAGAGACTTAATGAGGCAAGGTTTCATGCCAGGAGATCAAAGATATGCATCTCACTGTTCCAGGTTATAAGAGAGCCATGGTGCAGATAAAATTATCTTTAGATATGGGATCCATGGGCAAGTATTCTCTTTACTAATGAGTCTACTTTCAATCTGAACAGGAGTGTTCATATATGGAGAGAACCAGGGATCCAGTACCATCCCTTTATCATCATGCAAGTGTGTAAAGGTCTTTCCGACGTGTCTAAGGGTGTGGAAGAAACGGAAGGAAGACTAGCCATATTCAGCATAACTCAATTTATTCTCAGAACCAACAACACAAATTCAATTAATCAAATTTAAGAGATGCACCCAAATATCAAATATGGAAAGCAATTAACGAGGTATGCGAGGTACGAAAACACTTTAAATAACTAGATCACTTACGTCTAGTCAATAGCTTTGACTTCTTAGCTACCTAATCTAGCTTAAGTTCTAGTTGACAGATCGTCAACTTTAATATTACAATTATCAGCTACTAAATATCTACGCCTCACTTCAAGTTTGATTAATCACTTGTTCCCGTAAGCAGTCTAACCTATCTATCTCTCTCTAACCTGGACGTTTAAACTTTATATACAAGTCTTAATTTTCATGTTCACATCTTCTTCGAGAAGAAGCTATATAATATAATAATTTTTAAAGACCCAACATTTCCCAAGAGGATTAGTTTTTAAAGGGACGCGGTTAGACCCATCACAAGTGGACCTCTAAGGAGGTTGCGGTATTAAGGTATGTGATGGAGTGATAATGGACGGTCACAAAAAGCTACACAGCTCTCAGGAAGCACTTTGTATGTTCTAAGTTGTAGGGAAGAGATCTCAGAGTCCTATGCGAGGTTTTTCAGAGTTGGCACCCAGTTCCTTTTTTTATGGATAATAACCCTCAATTCCTTTTTATGGATCGGTTGGTTGACAAATACCTCGGGACTGAGGGTATCAGAAGATAAGGTTGCCAACCAGATCATCAGTCTTTAATCCCATACATAATGTCTGAGACAATTTTGAAACAGCAATTGCAGCTCACCAGTCCCTTTCCGTAACACTCCTGGAGCTAAGAATGGCCACAGTGGAGGAGTAGGATTTATTGTCCCAAGTCCTTATAAATAGCTCTGCATACAGCACGAGATTTTATTGTGAGATCTGCATTGCTACCAGGGATGATCATACTCCTTTTTAAAACATTCTGAAGTGCTATCCAGGGCCGCTTTTCCGCTTAGTCATGCTAAGCACGGGCCTAGGGCGTAAAAGATTTAGGGGTGCAAAAAATTGGAGAGTGAAAAAAAGAAAAATTAAAATTACAGCGAACGTACCACCACTTAGCGAGTCACATATGCGTTGTATTTGAGTTTGAGTGTGCGCAGAACTATGAAAAACATCCACGGAAAATGAAAAGCTTAATAGTTTGATGTTGCTATCGTTCAAAATGATAATACAACTTAAATTTATTACAATGATGTCATTAGTGATTTTGCAATGATCAAAGCTCGAAAACACCTTATTGAACAGTGATTCAATAAAGAATAAGATGTCTAAATGTAAAAGATAGTAAAGTGATAAGTGACGATATTAACAGTTCTTACAATAATGTACACTCTATACTGTAATTGCACAAACGGTTTCATTCATTTACTACACTAATTCACAAAAGGTTGAGTGGTCCGTGATGCCGTAAGGTAAGAAATGAACAAGAGTAGCCAAACCATACCACTATCTCTTCCCTAAGCTGTTGGTTGCCAGTCCGGTATACGGCAGGTTCATAATTGGTGATGATGGAAAGACTGTCCAAAGAACAAAAACAAAGGAAAGGAAAAGAGAGAGTTAAGGGAAAACCACTCCCGAACCAAGACTGGCAAGGTAAGAACTGAAGAAAGAGGCGTTCTGGAAATAATGTGTGTAGGGGTGCGTAACGATCTGAAGTGCCTAGGGTGCCGGGGAGGTTAAAAATGGCCCTGGTGCTATCTTCTGCCTCATGCCTCTTAATGGGTATAAATCATAATTATAAATCAGTACCTTAAGGCCTTAGGCCACTCTAGAGGACGATAAAAATAGGATTTTGCGGGATTTTTTTTCAGAATTACTACAAAATAAATCTAGATTATAAAAAAGGGGCGTCAACAATGACTGTTTAAAATAATTTTTTTGAAGAGATGAATTTCAAAATGGCGTCTGTGCAGCGTTTCCGCGATGACATCTCCGTTTTTTCAAGGTTCACGGCCGGACTGATAGCTCCTGTAATATTTTAATCATAATGAGCCCCAATGAATTTTTTTTTCGATTTTATATACTAACTGCTATAGAAGTACTTAGGAGTTTAGCGGTATATTGATTTTTGACCAAATGGTGCCCTTCTAAAATGGAAAGGAAAAAATTTGCCTAAAAAATCGTCAGTTAATTGTTAATAGAAAACTATGCAATATAAAAAAAACCCTTCGTACTTTAATAGATAATGTCTTTTTCAAAATACATTCAAAATTTCATGCAAATTGGTTGAAAATTGTCTGAGTTATGAGTCCGCCAACTTAAAAAATGCAGTTTTGAGAGTAGTAGAAAATCACGAATAATTTTGCAATACCTTTAATCTGTGATGCTTGCACCACACAACTGGCCTTGCAGATTATCGCCCTGTTCTTACACATCTTTTCTGCTTGATCTTGAAGCAATTCTTACCTCTTTTACCCGGTCAGATAGCTATCGCTCTGCAAACTTTATGCGCTGTTTGTCGATCTACAGGCACATTTCATAGCTGTTCGGGCCGATTTCCAAGTTCATTGCCTTCATTATGTGTGAAATTGAAGAAAACCCGTCATTGAACGCACAAACCGAGACACAGAAGTATCGAGAAAAATGTGTGTTTGTCAACTAGCGTCCTTATCAAATGCTTTGCTGTGCCTAACTGACTGAAGCAGACGTTCGACGTCTAGACTAGTCAGGAAATAAATTTTTTTCAATAACATCTCCCGTATACTTGCTCTAGCCCCATAACGTACCTTCCCTCTAGCGCTCACAAAAGCAACTCGTTGAGGACCCCAGATGGCCTTATATTAAAATTCAAAAACCGAGTACTTAAGAGATTTTTCCCTGCCATAATCTTTTGGGACATCATTTTTGAGGTCCTGGGGGCCATTTAAAATTTTTAAGAAAATCCATTTTTTGGAAACTTTAAGGTGTCCCTAGACCTTAATTTTTTGTTTTTAACTTTTAGATATTTTCATAACAAAACTCTCTGGAATTGGTTGAGTAGTTTCGAAAAATACCCAAAAATGTGTTTGTCTCTTAATTTTTGTCCACCATTGTAATTTGATTCTAATATTCAAGTTCATTAGAATAAATAATTTCTTTTCTTGTGAAATGTCTTAAATCTCAGAACATTTTTGTAAGAAATATTGAAATCCACAATTATATATTTTAGAAATTACGATTTTAGTGTATGCTGTAGTTGTTGTTGTGTGTTTTTTACTCTGGGAACACACATATGAAATATAAGTGAAGAAGAACAGAGAGAGAAAACATACAATACAACATTTATTAAAGATGATGATCCCAGCATATAACAAGAAGGGGTGCTCTGCTTTGATTTCGAGACGGGAATCCATTAAGGCAGCGTTTCTCAAACTGTGGGGCGTAACCCCCTAGGGGCGTAATAACACTACTAGGGGAGCGCGAGCATATCGAAAAGTCGAAAACAAAAGATTTAAAAAATTACAAATTTACTGAAAGGAAGCAAAACAAAATACACACACACACACACACACATTCTAATATAATAAAAATAAAATACACTGTTCCTTTGATATATAAATGCTTATAAATGCACCAGTACTGCATAATGTATTTAATAATTAATTTTTCAGTAGTAAGTTAAGAACAATATTAATAGTTACTAGTAACTCCCATGGGCTTGTCATTTTCACAAAATTATATACAAAATTTAATACTTATCTTAGTAATTTGTACGCTTTATAATTAAAATCGTATTGTAGCTTTAGTGTCAAAGTATAGTATTATTGAATTCAGTACATTGTTATATATGGAGGGGGCGCGATGAAAATTATGATTGAAAATTGGGTCGCAAATATTGAAAGTTTGAGAAGCACTGCATTAAGGCGAAATACCAACTTCTTTTTCCCGAGAAGATACAACCATGTCTTACTCGGGATTCGAACCCGAACCCACTCGGTTACAAGCAGAGGGACATAGCCACCATACTGGCTGGGCGACTAGTGTATGCTTTCTTAGATTAGTTTACCTTTTTTTGTTTTTTTACACTCAGTTTCGAACATGGCATAGGATAAAATTTCACCCTCTGTCTAAAATGGTTTTAAATTTCAAACATTCTAAATTTGTTGTGGCCTTGGAAATCCGAGTAGTCATGGTAGGGAACTCGCGGTCGGCGTTGTTGAGTCATGTGTTCGAGTCTTGGCGCCACTGAAGCCTGTTTTTTGAGGCACTGATGCAAGTAAAATATGTCGAGACTCAAGGTCTTCACATTGGCATGCTGTGGAAGCTTGCAGAGTGTAGTGCCATTTTTTTCAAGTGTTCATCAACGTCAGTTAACAGTGGCTCAAAATTACAGGGTTCATTTTCAGTTGCGTGTATGGCCTCATACTTCTTCTAAGTGTCAAGAAAATAAACAATCAATCAATCAGCTTATTGTTTCGGAGAAGGTTCGAAACTAGGAAAACATTTGAAGTAGAAAAAGAGAGAGAGAGGAACCAATATTAAAATGTTTCATCACATACTACGTATTTAAATTATCGAAATATTTAATATATAAAGTCTCCCCCAAATCTAAGGATATGATTACTCTTGTAATAAAAATTGAGTTTTGTTAGGATAAAAATATAAAATAAGTAAAACTCGCAAAATTTGGAATACAAATATTTTAAGATATACGTTTTTACTATATATTTGAAATTAAAAAAATAAGAATTGAATACAAAATACTTTACTTAAATAAAAACAAGCAATATAAAAAAAATTTAAGTCAATTCCTGCTTAGATCAACAAAGAAAATTTTTATTTTAGCTACTTTTTATTAAATAGTTACAATTAAGACAAATATGTATATACGTACATATGGTAGAATCACAACATTAAGTGGTAATTAATTTCTATTAATTATCATTAAAGTATCGTATTGCCATCCAAAACAATTGTGTATATAAAATTTCAGTTCAACACTTAATGCTTTTTAAAACGCGAGAAAAAACCTTTTCAAAGATAGGTCAAAGGTGGATTTTGACACAAGTCGTCAAAAATGATGTTAACGTGGCTGTATTTGTAATTCTTTAAATAATTAGTTTTAATCAATTAATTTTTATTAATTATAATTAAATTATTGTATTGTCATCCAAAATAATCATGTATATAAAATTTCAGCTCAATTGAGCGCTTTAAAATGTATTTTATTAACGATTGAATATTCCACCAAGATAAAAATAAGTAAATGTGAGAGTGTGAGCTAATAGTAGGAATTGAATGAGAAAGAAAATACACAATAAAGGCGCTTTTTTTCAAAATTGCACTAAGCACATACAGATATATTGCATAAATCTATAAAATGGAAAACTTACGCTTCGTAAAATATCTTTTTCTGCTTATAGGCAACGTGGCATTGAGTTTACTAGAACTTTAGTTGTTTCAAAGAAATTTTTCCTATTCTTGCAATATGATTTTAGAATTTTTCTTATGTATCACATGGTGTTTTTGCAAGGCCTTCATTATAGATGGGATGATACATTTTCAAGTTGATTGAGTCGGGAAAGGTTTCAGCTGATGTGGAGACAAGTGTATAGTAGTATAGTATAATTATTTTTTACGACATATGCCATATATTTAGGATTATTATCTTGGGAAATGCAAAGATTGATCCTAACATGATTTATTCAGAATACATGATAACATGATTTATTCATGATTGCTTTAGAATTATTAAAATTCTCTTGGAAATTCTTTTTAGAATATTGAGATAAGGCATTTTTTGTCTATCAATCCGCTCAAAAAATACAAGTTTTCAAAATCTTGTGTGGTTGCAGTACATCGCAATATCATTAATGACTCATCCCAGTGGTTCCCGCTTGGAATTGTATTGTTTGGAAGAAGCGCTATATATTTGATTTGGGTTAAACTTTTCGACCTCCATCACTGTCCAAAAGAAAGGAAAAAACAAACTCGCAGTTGTCAATCAATTTCAATCTTGTTCCCAAATTGTTTTAGTCTTAATTAAATTCACGAATAATTTATCTTTTCTGAACTTTCTTATCTCTGAAAAAATAAGAAAAGTTTCAACTGAAACAGATATTTACTTAAAAAAAAAGTTTTGACATACTCCAACATTCATTTTAACGTCAGTTTTTAAGGCTGTCTTCGATTAATGTTAAAGAATAGAACTAGCTTCACTATCCTTTAGAGAGCAGAATTTTTTTTTATCATACTTCTCGTTTTTAACCGAGTTGATTCATTTTTTCTGGTATAAAATGTGTTTCGCGTTTTTCTCCTGTACTGTAATGTTAAATGGGCTATGCCTTCACGTATTATAACAAAAAAGAAAATATTCATGGAATATTTTGGCATTTTTAAAAATACCACATTGTTAACAGAGGTATGAGTTATAATATTGCAAATTTCCATAGAAATTGAGGCATTTTTTTTCTGTCTGAAAATGTGCTTCGCGTTTAGTTCAAGCTCTTGTACTTTTACCGATTGATTGATTGGTTGAATATTAACGTCGCACTGTTCAGCTACACGAGGGCTTTTGGCGACGGACCACGTAATTTTGAACCATGGTCAAGTGACGTGGATGACACCTGAGCTGGCACCGCCCTCTCCTAACTACCACACCAACGGAAGGACGTTTCAGCTCTCGACAGATTTAACGTGCATCGCTGCCCTACACGGCGGGTCTTTAGTGGTACTGGGCTCAAACTCGTGACAAGGCAAGCCACGATCCGATACCTATACCACTCGGCTACCGCGGCCACCGTACTTTTACCGAAGACAGCCTTAATAGGTGTAAAAGTGTTCTCTTGTAAATGAATTTTCAGAAATTCCTTTACTACCTCTTACAGCTGTATTTTTAATGTGTTATATTCGTTTTGAATTTTTCAAATAGGCTTTTATATATATGATACGGTTGTGGGAATGAGAGAAATTGTTCTAGCTATATTTCTCTTGAAGTTTCACTTTCACTTCAGAAGCTTATAATGATGTTTCTTATCTCCATTAATGTGTCGTCTCTTTCCGATTATCATGGCCATCGTAGCCTAGGGGTCATGGCCACAGACTCCTGTTGTTGAGTCGCGGGTTCGAGTTTGGAGGGATGATGCACGTTAAACCTGTAGTGGCTCAAAGTTCTCACGCTGATATGGTGTGGAAGTTAGGAGACAGGGGTGTCAGCTCAAGTATCGTTCTCATCACTTGACCATGGCTCATAATTATGAGGTCCAACCCCTATAGCCCATCGTGTTGCTTCAGAATGCAGCGTTAATAAACACTCACTGACTTATTGATCTTCTGATTATCTATTTTCACTTAATGAATATCGAAACAACACTAATTTTAAGTCATAAATGCTTTTCATTGCTTGATGTGACATTATATGTGTATTGTATGGCATTTCTTAAAATTACTGGTTCAAAAGCAAATTTTAAATTGTACTCTCCGTTTTCCGATAACCAGTTTAAGCATATTTTATTTATTATTTCGTTTAGGGAAATCCAGAATTTTATAAAAAATTTTTATTTTCCCAAAATTTCCAGTATTTTTATTTTATATATTTTTAAAGCATTTTAACTTAACGAAGGGTAAAAGTCAATCATTTACAGTCACTCAAATACCTACTGATATGAGGTTGTAGCTCGAAAGAGCTGGATACTCAAGTCATCCACCCAACGATATTATTTCGTTTAATGGAAGTAAATTATAATTTATAAATAAAGACAAAAGGCTAATAAATAAGAAACATATAAGGCTTTATAAATATGCTTTGTTTCATATTTTTTTCACAATCAAAATGCAGTCTTTCACTGTATACCTCAATTTTTGGAGTGTGAGCATATGCTAGTTTTTCTTTTTAAGGTGTCCGGCACTTCCGTAAGAGCCCATGTTAAATTGCGTAAGTTTATGCACCTTTTTCACAGAAACTACTAACTTTTCATGGATAAAATTTTTACAGTAGGTTATGTGTACCATCAACAAAACTTTAGCGAAGGGTTATGTCTTTTTGTTAAAAATTAAAGTAATTGTGAATTTTTTTTTTAAAAATGTCCAATTTTTTTCCTTAAAATTTATTTTAAAAAAGCCTTATCTAAAAAGGCTTTCCAGATATATCTAATTCCCTCCATTAAAATGTGTAAACATATTAAAAATATGCTCACTGAAAATTTGAGGCATATATAATAACTAGCTTTTGAGAAAAAAGTGCACAAAGTGAAAAATATTACATTTCAAGAAACCAGGCTTTAAAGTAAAAATTTGTAAATTTTGAGCATTTACTTTTTTTTTAGTACTTTCAGAAGCATATGAAGCATTTTCTTTACCTTCTGCTCCTACAAAGAACTATTCCTCTTTTCTTTTCTTTTTTTTTTCATTATTTTTAACAGTTTAGCTTTTTTTTTGGGGGGGGATCTCAAGATGCTTTCGTTGGGCTACACGTATAATACGTGCACCACATTTTTTGAAGCGTGACACACAGTTGTAACTTGGTTCAATATCATAGTATTTTAAGGTAATTAATTTTGCTAAATGACTTACATTAAACTGTGCAATAGCCGTATTTATGTCTAATTTTAGAGTTTTCAATTTAACGAATGTTGATCTTGGAATCACTGACCATTTGGTGTTATTCACACCATATAATACCGTATATAATACTGCCGTACCATCTACTCATACTCTTTTGGATAAACCCACAATACACTCAAATTTTTCCACTTGAACATCCTATGGATTCGCACTCCTCAGAAACTTATGCAAGGAGAAATACAGGTGATCCTTACACAACTCATTTGATGCGAGTCAAGGAGTAGTTTCATTTAAAAAATAAATAAAAATACATCTAATTAATGTATTTCCTCACATCATACATCATTTTAAACAGAAGTATTTGAACTTTTAGAAAATATAAAAAAAGTGAAAATCGATTATTTTTCAAAAATTCATGTGCTGGACCCTCATAGCAGATATGGTTCCGAGGTTCAGAAATACGAGGCATATGAGCACATTCTTGTGTCCGGAAGAGATAGAAGACCGGAAGTGATCTCTATAGAACAATGGCAATAGAGAAAGTAAAATATAAATTTACATTATAATATAGGAAACAAAGCATGGAACATAATATTTACGAGAAAATATAAAATAATTTAAATATAGAATCGAATGATTATGTAAAGTATGTTACTATAGGGTGGTGAAGGTAAATTGTGCAATATTAATATTTGAGAATTTTTAATCTGAAAAACATACCAAGTTTATGTTCCATTCTCCAATATTAGGCAAATATAGTCTTGAACTAGTATTGGCTGTAGATATTTTTAAACAAAAGACATCACGTGACACAATACGCATATTGAGCACATCACAAAGTTGGAATTTTCATCCGATAAGTATTATCGAGTCGTATTAGGCTTTCCAACTCATGTTTTTTTTTTTTTTACATTCAAATAAAAACAAATTTATTCATTTTTATTTATCTGAAATCCGCTTCATATAAACTTTCGGTGTCCCTAATCCAGACCAATTCTTTGATTAGGCAGAGGGTGGAGAGGAAGGCAACAATTGATTAACTTAATACCTATAATTTATTTTTTATTTCATCTCTTGTATAATGACTTGATGTTCTAGTCCTTACTCTCCACCAAGAGTTTATCTTGAGACACAATAGGCCTACAACATCAAAACAAAAATGGGTTTCAATGTCCTCAAATAAAAGGGTTTGGAGTGAATTTTGATTTTTTTATTAACGTCGCGTTCTAAAGCAACGCGAGAACTGCTAACAACGGACTTTTTAACTTTGAACCTTAGTCAAGGGACGAGGATGACACCTGAGTTGGCACCAGGCTCTCGTGAGGACTTTGAGCCTCAACAAATTAAGCATGCATCAACTGCTCTACATGGCGGGTCAGTGGCCCCTGGACTTGAAACCACCTCAGACTCGACAGTGTTAATACCGGCCATGAGTTCACGACCATGACCACTCGGCTACCGAGGCCAAGCATTTTACATGGAAAATTGAGTCTTATAAATTCCATTAGACTTAACACTTTTTGAAAAAAAAACGACAAGGCGACTCATGATCACAACCCTGAGGTGGAATTTATGAGTAAGATATCAAAGTGTGTGTGTGTGGGGGGGGGGGGTTTCTCTGGTTTAAAATAAAGAGGTGCGTCAACTTCAGTCCTCGAATACTTACAAAGCATCAATTCAAACCAAGTAAAAAGAAGAGGTTTTAATTGACCGTTTTAAATCATTCCTAGATTTTCTATGGTTGAGAATTAATAATAACATCACTTTGCAATAAGTAATCAATATTTGAGAAATTATCCCTTAAAATACTTTTTTTAAAATCTAACTTAATACAAACTACTTTTTTTAATAATAAATGTTATTTTCTTACATTTGTTTCTAATTTGTAGAGACTTGTGTGAGCGAAACATTGCGTGAGTCTTACAGATGCTCAAAAAATTGCCTTCGTGATCATAGAAAGAGACGAAGGCGAATTTCACGGCTGCAATGTTTCAGTCCAGCTGGGGGGTTTGAGCCGTAGTTCTATTAAAAGAACCGTCGGCTTGAATAATTGAGGCTGCCACACGCTAAACAGAACTTAAGACTCGAAAACCAGAGATAGTAGGACATAGGCATAGGGAGAGAGGTATCCTCCAGGTGATATCATCTTCATTATTTGATCTACGAGTGAGTGAGTGAGTAAAAATTAAGGCTGTCTTCAGCAAATGTACGAGAGCCTGAACTAAACGCGGAACACATTTTCAGACAGAAAAATGCCTCAATTTTCAAACAAATTTGCAACGTTATAATTCACACATCTGTTAATAATATAATGTTCTTAAAATTTCAAAATATTCCATCATTATTTATTTATTTTTAATTTAACACGTAAAGGGATAGCCCATTTAACATTACGATGTAAGAGAAAAAATGCAAAACATATTTTATCCCAGAAAAAAAAAGGGATCAAATCAGTTAAAAATGAGAAGATAAAATATGTGTGCCGCCTTCTATAAGATAGCGTAGCCAAAATATAACGTTAAAATTTCCCTTCTCTTATATTTGAAAAAATACTCAAAATTTGAGTCCTTTTCTTTAACATTAGCCGAAAACAGCCTTAATGTCGCAATGATCAGCTACACAAGGGCTTTTGGCGATGGACCTCGTAATTTTGATCCATGGTAGGGCTGCGGTAGCCCAGTGGTTAAGGTATCGGACCATGGCAGGCATGTCATGAGTTCGAGCCCCGTACCACTAAAGACCCGCCGTGTAGGGCAGCGATGCACGTTAAATCTGTCGAGAGCTGAAACGTCCTCCCGTTGGTGTGGTGTGGTAGTTAGGAGAGGGGGGTGCCAGCTCAGGTGTCGTCCACGTCACTTGACCATGGTTCAAAATTACGTGGTCCGTCGCCAAAAGCCCTCGTA
>BMAV01006496.1:93188-127038 GCA_019973955.1 Trichonephila inaurata madagascariensis
CATATTTAACACAAGATTAAGAAAGATGAAATTAACTTTTTTTTAGTTTCGAAAAGAGAATGTTTATAAAATTATTAGATATATAAAATATTACTACATTGATTCTATAAAAGATGAGCTGAAATTTCAAATTTGAAAATCATAAAATTTAATACTAACATTTAAAAGTTTCTGCTGCTCCGGTCAAGTATCTAAAAATAAGTCAAGTAACGCGCGCAAAAAAAAGAAGAAAAAAAAGAGAAGACAATTTCTTAAAAATCTTTATTAAATTTAGTATAAGTTTTTCAATGGTTTTTAATTATTTAAGCTATAACAAAATCTTTTAGGATATTTTTTTAAAAATTTCACTCGAGAGAGAATCAGTTACATTTAGATTTCTCGTTTCATGGACTTGAGCAAACTTTTTATGCTAGGAATTGTAAAAGATGTATATTATCTGATATATTTATATTCACCTTTGCCTGAAATTTCGAAATAAAAAGTGAAGAAATCTCTCGGAAACAGATTTTATTCTGTTTTAAAATATATATTTAAAATAAAATTCAATTCGAATTGAATTGAATTTATATATTGCTCATTTTTTAGAGTGTTTTAAAAGGTATACATTAATCTACATAGTGGGAAAAATAATTTATCTATGCACAGGCTAAAAGAAACTCACTCATTTATCACAAGATCTTAGGAACTATTATATCTACAGACTTGAAATTTGACAAATATGTCTCCTTTTTTTTAGTATAGATCCACTAAGAACTAGTTTTGTGGAAATCAATTCCCACAGGGGGTTTCGAAGGAGTTATAGAAAAAAAATTTTCCCGTTTTTGTGCTATTAGACCTACAGATTTGAAATCCGGCAGAAATGAAAAATTGTTAAAATTCTCTAAGAGCGGATCTTGCGTAAATCCACTCCCAGGGGGTGAAGATTGCAGGGGAGTGATAGATTAAAAAAATTCCCATTTTTTTAAAAGCTAAAAATAATATTAAAAAACCAGAGTGCTCTTGCGAACACTATATGTTGACCGCTATAGCCAAGTGGTTATGGTTAAAAACTCGTGTTTGATGTTGTCGAGTCCTGATGCCATTGAAGATCTTCCATGTAGAAGAAAGCCATTGCACGTTATCTTTGTCAATAATCAAAGCCCTCACGAGGGTGTAATGTGGTAGTTTGGAGAGAGGGGAACACACAAGTTTAAATATCACCCATACTACTTGACCAATGTCTGTTGCTAATAGGCCTTGTGTTTCTTCATAGTGCATTGTGAACTAAAATCAAATCAAATCAAATAATTATTCTGTAAATATTCTTTGAGTTTACATGCAATCTTTAAGACTTTTTTAATTGGTGTGAAAGAAAAATAACTCCCTTTTTTCTAACAGAGATCGTTTTCTTTGAAGAATTAAATTCTAAAATTCATTATTATTGTACACTGATTAATCTTTGATAGTGTCAAAAATCGAATCCGTGACTCGGAATGAGTATTTACGAAACTCTTACCAAGGCAGTGTGATCATAGAAAATATATGAAAAAGCTCTTTTATGTATCATAATATCCCAGGTAAAAAATATTTTTAAATATACTTTTTTTCTTAAAAAAGAAACATTCCATTTCTAAATCGATGCATTTCAAAGAGTAAACATACATGAAAATCACTTTATCGTCTCAAATAATAAACACCAGTAATTGCATCAAAAAATCTTTTTTTCTATTCGATTAAACAAATTCTTTTTGTTCTCTAACATAGTGTTGATAAATCATCCTTTAGAATTGCTTAGAATTTTTTAAATAAAACTTTTCCTTAATATTTTATCACAATATTCGATTATTGAAAAACATAAATCAAAATAAATGAAACTGTTAGAACAATTTTATAAAAATAAACACGCAGTCTTATTTAATAATACCATCAAACGCAGTATAATAGAAAGAAGGGGAGGGGAAGGGAACCGCTAAAAAGTAATGTGTTTACAAAGAATTTTTTCCTTCTCGCTTTCCATTTGTCTGCTTCACACAAATATCTTTATCTAAATATTTAAATTATAAGTATGCTTTTTCACATTTGTGAATTTTTTCCCATACGTTTGCTTACCTTTAGAAGATTTACGAGGTGGAGTAAAATTATAACGGTTGAATAGGCAAGTTTATAACAATTCCAGAAAGAAAAAAGAACAATATAACGATAAAATGCCAAATATGGTAGCCAGTCATGTGCTTACCTGTATTCCAGCAACCTTCCACTGCCCGAGGCAGAGTTCTACGGGCAGTGGACGTGAAGCTACCATAGTTACCTGGCATTGTTTACAATTTGGCAGCAACAGTGAAGCCACTTATAGTAAATGAAACCGGTAAATCACAGCGTCCGAAAAGTATTTTTTTCTGGCTAAGAAAGCGAAACGGAAACTCTTCCTGTTATTTGTGTACACCTGCGTTTTGTTACGGTTTTACATTTTTAATTGTGAATGTGACTTTATTTGAATTTGGAATCATGGATGGTGAAAGTGACGTTCAGACATCAGATGTGAATGCAAACACGGAAAACAAATCTGGATATTTTCATAAAAAACGGGTAAGTCTTTAAAATATTTTCTGAGATAAATTCTAAATTTTTTTTCTTTACTATATGTATTGAATTCGAAATAAATATAAATTTCTGGTTAAAAAAAATAAATTCTAAAACGCTTGAAAAATTAAAATTTTTTTTTTTTGCTTTAATTTTCAGATTTTAGTTTCTTTTCAAAGCTTAACTTCAAAATCAACGTTTGGTCTTATTTGGAAACTTTTGTTTTCAACTTTTTAAGTCATCCATTTAAAAAAAACCATTTATTAAGTTTGTGTTTACTATTAAAAATAATCAGGTATGCAGTTTTATTACGATTTCTACAGCAGATGATTTCCAAAAACGAATTAAAAAAATTTTTCGTAAATTCTTTAAAAAATTTTACATAAAAAATACATTTAATGAAACTAATAATGTGTTTCGAATACAAGAATTCTTTGACAGAATTCGATAAAATTTTTATAAAAAGTTATAAGTACTGAAGAGTTGTTGAAAACGACATGCCAACAAATATTTTAATGATTTCATATAACATACCTAAAATGTCATGTTTTTATCATTATTTATTTCCTGTTTACACAATATGCATTCTTGCATTCCACATATAAAACTAGATATTGGCTTCTATGGAGCATATCTGATTAGTTGAATTACATTTAAGAAACATATATTTGATTTATGACAGAAAATTGCATCATCAAAATAATCATTTAAAATTTCAATAGGGAAAAGTGCCAATATATTTTTATTTTGTCATTTTGTCATTTTTATTTTGTCATGTAGTAATAAAAAATATTTTTTTTCGTACAAAAATATATACGTATACTAATGAATTAAAATAATCGTAGTATAATTTTGAGAATTTGAATCTAAATGTTTCTATATCTGTATCAAATGAAAATGTAACTAAAAAGAACCTCTGAAGCCATTGAGTCGTAAGTGGTTGAATGCACTAAATTTTTGTTTTAGTAGCTCAATTTTTACATTAAAAAATAATTACCATGTTTTGAAAAATCAGTCTTCTAACTTATCTTATTGAAGACGGAATGCAGTGAAAAGCATATAACATGAATTCCTGCTCTTTTCTGTAAAATAAAATAAAGAACGAAAATATATGATAAGTTATTTAAAATAGTTGTTCAATCGGTAATTAATAATAATAATAATAATAAACGTGATTTCGCGTCTTCTGTCTTCAAAGTGTTAAGTTCGCAAAACATATTTTATTGCCACTTAATTATATTATAATAATAAATGAAAAAGATTATTTTTTTGGAATAAATTACTTAAGATTAACAACAAACAATTATTCAACAGTTTTTAAATTCTCCACGAAATTCTTTTAAATTCTTCCGATTCTCCACAAAAATCCTAACAAGTTATCCCTGAATAAATGTAGCTCATTTTAAATTAAAACAAATGCAATCACTGTATTTTTTATAAGTGCTTTTTTAAGTAAACCATATTCTTACTAGTTATTGTCGATTCCCTCTGAAATACGTTTTTGAATTCTATTTAAAATCCTATTTCATAACGCAAATTTTTTTTCCAGCTGTGGCAACGTTGTCATGGAAACGCTATTGCATGCATTAAGTTAATCGTAGCATATTTCAAAGAATGCTTACTTTGCAATTTTCGCAGAGTGCCTTAAAATTATAGGCAATACAAAAGCCTATTTTTTTTAGCGGGAAATAATTTTACTTTTTAAAAATCATTCACACACATCTTTCAAATACCACATTGAAAACAAAATGGCTCATTGATTCGGTTCTAGCCAAACGATTTTAAGTTATTGCAACTGAACAGCCAAAATTCTTTATTTATTTTACTTAATCCTATATAAAACAAATCGTTTTAGAGTGGTAATTTATAAAATGGGAACGAAAGACGGGCAAAAATGTGTACAATAGCTTAACCAAATACAGACGTCTGGTAGGTGATTGAACTCGTGTGTGTCCACGTGCAATTTCTGTCACTAGAATAAAAATTATAAATCTTGTTGTCACCTATGACACGATACACACACGAATACCATTCGCTGTTGTTTCCGAATCCTAGGGTTTTTTAAAAAAAAATGGAATCTAAAATTATTGTTTTTTCTGTCGTATTTTCTTGTGCCTTGAGAAAGATAAATCCAGGTTATTTGCTATTTTTTAAACCTTTTTGTTAATAATTTGAGTATATATATGAAAGGAATTTAGCTTTTACAACTGTATTAGATTTACTTCAAATTAAAATGTTTGTTCGGATTTAGTTATTTAGGCAAAGAAACGTATCGTGTGTTCAATTCTTCTCGATTGAGTGATTATGACTTTTTTTTTAATGAAAAGTTTATAAATTATTTTGTTCTAAATTTTTTTTTTAAAATAACGTATTAAATTATATAATTTGTTTATTATAATTCGATTCTATGGTGTTTAATAATTTATAATAAAATAATAATCATCAGTATATTTTTTATAAGAAAAATAATCGTTAAAGGAAAAAACCAAGCTATTAATGAAATAATTAAATATATAAAGGTAATTAAGGATTTTGCTTGTTTATAAATCATCACTGTACAATGGTTTAAAATTTTGTCATTGCAAGCCCTTTCTTTGTTTAAAAAATGTTTATTATATTAAGACAAAGAAGCTATGCTGGATTTTGAAGTTTTTCATGTTATTCAGAAGATTCCAAATCTTATTAATTTTTTAATCTGAAACAAATATATCACGGGCTGTTGTTTTGCGTTCATCATGTATTTTACCTGGGGCATAAAGTAAGAATTACTAAAAAGTTGCCGACGTTGAAATACGCTTAAAATATAACAAATATTTACAGTTAAATCCGCCGTATAACACTCACCTATACTTTAGAGCTGCAGTTTTTAATTTTTAGGCATATTCGCCGTATAACGCTCTTTTTTACATGAAACTTGAACGGTACGTGTGCAATACTATTATGTTTTGTAGACATTTATTCGAGGAATTATCTCAGGATTTTGAAAAAATAGTATACTTCTAGAAATACAGCCCTTTTTTCACTTCATAAAAAATGTCACTTCTTTTAAATAAACAGTATTTCGATATATATATAGAAGTATAATTTTTTTTCTATGCTCATCTTTCTTTTTTCATTTTTAAACCTCTCACTTTTATACCCGGTGTATAACGCGCACTCTTAAAATACGATCTTATTTTTTTGTGTTAAAAGTACGTGTTATACGCCGGATTTAAGTAATTAAAATTAGTATAAAAAACTCTTTCAAAAATGTGATAATTTACAAATTCTTTCAATTTGGCTTTTTAAATTTGATTTGCTTAAAATAGTTTAAACTTTTGAAATTTTATATCCCCATTTCTCTAGAATATGAAAAGCGCGTAGTGAAAATAAAATATCTTAACCCTTTACCTACCGACGGTACTTATAAGTACCACTCACTTAAAAATTACATAGAATAACCATTTTTACGAATATTCTGACTTTACTTTGCAGGAATATTCTTTTAAATCCACTCTTCCAAGATATATAGCAGCACGGGTTCTATGATGAGTATTTTACCTGGGAAGGCGAATAGTTTTATAAAAGAAATTGAGTTTTCAGCTGACGGCGTTTTCAGTGGATTGGGAAAATTATCATTTTTGTCCAGAAAAAAATAGTTAATGTCAAAATTTAAGCGTCTTATTTTTTTTTTTATATACAAATGAATACATTAGAAAACGACTTGACTATTTTAAGTGAACAGTGTATATAATTAATTTTACAGTGGAATATCTTTAATTAATTAGCTCTAACGGATTAAATTTCCCAAAGTTGAGTATTTTGTTTATGTATATTCCTTAATTTTTAATGTAGTGATCCAAAAAAAAAAATATTGCATGAAAAAAACTGCAGTAAATCATAATGTGGTAGATAAAGGGTTAAACATATATGAAAGTGAGAACCATTTTTATGGGAAGAACATACACACGCGGGGAAATCATTCAAGCAACATGAGAACCACCCTTAAAAACTCGAATGAAACACTTTTATCACCCAGGTCACTCTTTTTATAACTTGGCGAACTGCCGCACTGCTTTGAACCATTTGAATGGAAGTGGTCTTTCGTTAAGATTATCTGATGTCAGTTATTTTATTCCTTGCTATGCACATTCAATGGAGCTGGGGTAGCCTGTAGATTAAAATAGCAATTTAATGGCCGGGTAGATCACTGATTCGAGACTTCATTATTCAAAAGATCGTGTAGGGAAATAATGTACACACTTTAGTCTGCTCTTGCTTACTCAACCTTAAATTCTCAAATGGTGTGATGTGAATATTTGAAAAGATTGTGGGACTTAGTGAAGTAATTTCTCTTGTCGCCTAATTATGTGGCTACGGTAGCCAGGTGGTCATGGTGGCGTGCTCATGACCAGGCTTGTTGTAATCAAGTCGGGGGTTAGAATTCTGATGTCACTTAAGACCTATAGTGTAGAAGAAATGTTTTTTCCCCTTTCAAATGGGGCTGCGGATTGGTGAGAACCATGTCAGACTTAATACATTCCCCTGAAGCTGGTATCTCTTTTTAGTGCGACACCAAAAAGACGGATGTCCATCGCCGCAGGTAATTTTGACTCCCAGTTTCCTCTCTAGAGGGAGGCACCTGAGCTCTGACGATGCGAACCTGTACTAGGATTCATTTTTGCCGAGAGCACCCAATCCAAACAGACACTCTAGGGATTTTTTGCATGTCGTATAATCATACGACATGGCTGCTGTCGATTTTCTGCATCATGAAAATTCCCCAACTTGGGCCGGGGTCGATCCCGCAACCTTAGGTGCAGAAGGCCAGCGATATGCTAACCACGCTACCCAGCCGGCCTTGTAGCAAAAATGTTGTATGTTATATTTGTCAAGGCGCAAACTGGGTGGCGTAGTTGGTGTGCGCTGGGCTTGTATTCCCAAATTTGTGGGTTCGACGTTGGCCCAAGTCGGTGAATTTTCATGACGCAGAAAATTGACTGCGTTCATGTCGTATGATTATGTGGCTTGTTAAAGATCCATAGAGTGCCCTTTTAACTTGGGTGCTCTCGGCAAAATTAAATCCTTTGTACAGTTTCGCATCATCATAGCTCAGGTGCTTCCCTCTGGGGAAGAAACTGGACGTCAAAATTACATTGTGGCGATTGATATCCACCTATATGGTGCCACACTAAAAATTGATTCTATTTCCCAGGGAATGTTCTTGGTCTGTGACGGTAATCACCATTCCTCAGCCCCATTTGAAAAAAAAATATTTGTCAAGGTTTCAATTCTTCGCCTTGGTGTGGCGTGGAAGTTTGAAAAATGTTGCGTATCATCCTCGTCATTGAATCATGTTAAAAATTACTTGCTTCATTTTAAGTTGCCTTGTGTTGCTTTTAAGTGCGACGGTAATGAGCAATTATTGATCGTCATCTGACTATAGGTTACGAATTACGAAGGCCATTATATGATCATCCAAGAGAGTCGAATCAACTCATGTATATTCAGAGGTGTAAAGGAACTAAACATATGTTATTGATTCATGCATGTATATATAGCTCTAGAAAATACAAGGAGTTGTACGAAATCAAAACATAATATGAAAACACGTATGTAATATCACTCTCAAATAACATTTTTACTCTTTGTTATATCTTAGATATTCTTTCTTGAAAATAATAGGGGAAAAAAACTTTGATTATCTTTTTTAAATATATTCATAAGATGATTAGGAAAACCTCATACTATTCAATACTACTTGTCCTTTTCATAACGTGCAAATGACTTTAATCCTGCTCGTAAATGAAAAAATCGTTTAGAAATGCTGAACATTCCAATTCAGTATGAATATAACATTGATAGGAAAATTTTTAAGTCTATCATTTTTCATTTGAACATGCTTTCAAAAGCTATAAGGAATATCTTCGACTTGTTGTCGAGTATATTGATGATATACTCTAATCAAATGCAGAAAAAAATTACATAATATTTTAGTGCTTATAACAAAGGGCTATAAAAGATGTTGCACGCTTTAATAAAATCTTCTAATAAAAGAGACCTTTGAGATTTTTGTTTTAATGTGTTTTTAATCACGGTTCACATTTTATTTTAGTAATTAAATCACAAATAGTTTTTAAAAGCATACGGGAAGCTCATTAAATACGAGGGTTGGGGCATAAGTCATGGCAACTATTTTTTTTTCTTGTATATATGTAAATGGATCACAAACGTATGTGTCCTGTGGAAGTTCTGCAGGCATAGTGCGTATACAAAAGAACAGATGGTTCTGTGATAGCTGGTAGTAGCGCAGCGAGAGCTGTGAAATCAGTCAGTTGGTGAGTGTCGTGTGATAGAAGTAACCCGTGTTGAGCAGCGTTCTTACATCAAAATAGCCGTTCTCCGAGGGAAAAATGCGATGGAATATCACAGTGAATTAGTGGAAGCCCTTGGAAATAATGCCTTACCATACCGTACAGTAGCACGGTGGGTGTACTGCGTTGTCATTCTTTTGTATCGTGAAAACCATATTGCCCTGTGTATATATATACTACCGTAATAAATTAGTGTGTTACGATATTTCAGTGCTATTCATTGTCCACACATGCAGTTAACACCTTGTCTTTTCGTCTGTATATGTCACATTTTCCAACCGGACTGGTATCTTCAAGAAAAAAAATAGTTTCCATGACTTTTGCCCCAACCCTCGTATATAAACGTTCTTTTATTTCTCCGATGTTAGTGAATATCCCCGTGCTAAAAAAATTGTTAATGTACTTTCAGATTGAGTAAAAAAAAGCACCCCAAGCACTAATTTATATTACTATTTTAAGGTACATAAAAATACACAGAACGCAGGTGATTTGAAAACATTGATGTACGAGGGTTCTATATATATATAGCCTAGAAATGTGTGTGTTTATATAATATTCTAAATACCAAATTACCGTGAAAAGTATACTACCAAATATTTTAGAAAAAAGGAAGTACTTTTGCTATTTTTTATTGAGTGTTTAATTATCCATCGAATAATTGATGGTGCGTCACAATGGATTTCTTTCCCAAGAGCTGACAGAAAATCCATTATGGAAGACCCAAAACATGCCAAAAATGTTTAGCGGCACGTGTACTGATAGCAAATCCCATTAGTCTAGCCATTCCACTTCTCTAACCTAATTATTGATCAAATGCTTGGATCTCATGAACCGTTTCAGTGAAACGGTTCCAATAATTGCTTCAATCAGTGAAGCGTCCCTCTTTCAATCGAATCTGGACTTCACTTCTGATAAATAAGTAATGAATATATTTGGGTACTCTCTGAAGTTTCATGCGTTTTGACTCTTCCTATTGTTTGATGGCCTGGAAATTACTTTTCTGGACAAGTGAATTTTAAAAAACGGGTTCTTGATAAAAGTTAGTTTGTTTTTCATGGATAATCCAATCCCCCCCCAAAAGCCCCTTAGCATTATGCAAATAGAATTAGTTTGATTGAATACTTTGAATTTAAAATTAACTGGCACCGCTGAAGACCCGCCGTGTAAAGGAGCTGATGCACGTTCAATTTGTCGAACTCAGTCCTCATGTTGGCGTGGTATGGAATTTAGGAGAATGGGATGCCAGCTCAGATGATCGTCCTCGTCCCTCGACCGTGGTCCCCCGTCACTCGACAAATTCCGAGATCTGTCACCAATAGCCCCCGTGTTACTTTAGAGCAGAGGTGAGCAGACTTTTCCAGGGTATGGGTTATTTCTCCCCCCCCCCCAGTATGGTGGTTATGACATTCGGCTTGTAATCGAGGGGGTTCGGATTCGAATCCCGAATAAGTCATGGATGTATCTTCGGGAAAAGAAATCAGACTTTCGCCTGAAATGGATTCCCGTCTCGAATGGAAAACAGCGCACCCCTTCTGTTCTATGCTGGGATAATCGTTAGTATAATAAAAATTCTATATTCTTCTGTGATTGTACGGTATAATTCTGTTCTCCTATCTCTCGTCTTTCATATGTATCCCAGTATCAGTTTCATATGTCGTGTATATGTTCATAAACAACAACAACAACGACGGGTTACTTCTAATTCTTTCAAGGTGTTCTGTGCTGTCCACCCAATGGCGTAGATGTAGTGAGCTAACAGAAAGTCTACAATACAGTCGAATCTCTATTTTACGAGCCTCTATTTTGCGAATTTCTCTATTTAGCGAACTTTTTCGTGGAACTAAGAAAATTTTCCAGTTTTCTTCGTAAAATAACCTCCAAATAGCAAAGATTTTCTATTTAACGAACCTTTCATTTTGTAATTCGATTTTTTTTCTTCGTACTTTCAAAAAATGTCTAGACCTTCGTAGGTGAAATGATTATTGTCTTAGTAAAGGTGGTAATTTCAAAATACCTTGGTGGTCCACCAGTCGATCGCGAACGACTTAATACCCATCCTAGCTTTAGAGTGTGATGTTTATAAACACTCACGCACTCGCACTTGGAAGCAACACAATGGTTACTAGAGATGGTCAAGTTACGAGGATAACCCCTCCCCTCCCCCGTCTTCGAGATGGCACCCCACTTCCTTAACTTCTATATAATGCAATCTTTGATAACTGGAATATTTAACGCTCTCAAGTCCCGTTATATAACGGATTTTAGAGTCAGAACATCTTGATTAAATGATAGTTTTAATGTCATATCTAGAAGCAACACGGGAGCTATTGGCAGCAGATCTCTTAATTATGAAACAAGTGACGAGGACAATATCTGAGCTGACATCCCGTTTTCCAAATCTCCGTGCCAACGGGAAGACCTTAAGTCCCAGCAGATTTATCGAGTATCAGTTCCCTCCACACGACAGTTTTTAGTATAATTTCTATTCTAATTCACGAATAGACAGGAACAATGGTCTCGAATACTGACTAAAATATTGTTGATCTCGAACTCGTCACCATGTCTATTAGGCTACCATTGAGCTGTAAAGTTTTCCAAACACAAATCTCAGGAACTGGTCATTATTTAAGGCAGCGTTTCTCAAACTGTAGAGCGCGCCTTCCTAGGAGGGCGAACCAACTCTACGAGGAGTGGCGCGAGCATATGAAAAGTCGAAAATAAAAGATTATTTAAAAAAAATTATTAATTTACTGAAAGTAAACAAACAAAATACATTCTAACATTGTGCAGTATTGATACATTTATAAGTGTATTATATCAGTGTAAATATGTATTTTATAATTAATTTAACAATACTAAGTTAAGAACAAGTTTAATAATTACCAGTGACCCCATAAGCTTGTTTTTTTTAAAAATTATATACAAAAATTAACACTTATCTGGATAACTTGTACGGTTTATAATTAATCCCTTAACTGCCGATTAAAAGTTACACGATTCGCTTCCTCATGCCACCGTTTTCCACATAGGCACGGGGTGTATTGGGGGAGGGAAGAAAATGAATGTGTGTGTGCGTAAGAAAATCTGAAATAAGTAAATCCTTCACAAACACTGTCAACGTCCTTTTATAGCCTTCCAAAGCCTTCGGAATAATTTTATGGATATCAGTGCGCAAAAAAAGATCATACTTTGGAAAGACGTACATATACATCCGCGCGGGGAAATTTACGCATTGGATGAGTGAGACGTTTATAAACTTCGGCGGCACTTAAGAGGATGAAGTCGTATTGTAGCTTTAGCGTCAAAGTATAGTATTATTGAATTCAATACATTATTATAATATGAAGGGGGGGGGGTGCACTGAAAATTATGATTGAATATTGAGTCGCAAGTATTGAAAGTTTGAGAAGCACTGACTTAAGGACATAACTAGTAATTACTTTTAAGGAAAGTTTGACTGAGACTAACGAATCAGCTTAACATAATTTGTCATCTCATCAGAGTGATTATTACTATGTCGAGAGATTAAAAAGTATCGTTTTATTTTTTCATTCTCTCACTTTCAATTTTAAAATAAAAAATAACATTTGGTTGACGCTATATGCGTTTTTATTCATATGGACTGCATGACTTCACTACTCGGGAAGAATGTTTCCGTGTTCTAAAAGGAAAGATTGTAAAACTATTTTGTTTCCCTTTTCAAAAAAAGTTAGAAAGGCAATTATTAGAGTATGCAACGGTTCTGTGTTGTGATGAATCTTCTCGTACCGTTCCATCTGAACGATCTAAAATCCCATTTAGCAGCTGGATTTCTTCCCCTGTTGAATACCCATTCCAATTTTCACTAAAAGCAGCAATCATATGCACTGTGATGACATTTGAAATGATGAACGACGGTATTTTTTATGAAAGCATTTTGTATGGGATACATACACAAATCCGTTGGGAGAATTGCATTATAATGATTGGAATTTCCTTGATTATATGTATTTGTACCACGCTTCCTATTCAAAATATTTAGAAAATCTTTACTTTAAGGCTATCTTCGGCTAATGTTAAAGAATAGGACTCGAATTCGGAATATTTTTTCATGTATAAAAGTACTCGAACATTAATATTATATTCTATCTTCACTATCCTGTAGAGAATTACTTATTTTATCATATTACTCATTTTTATCCTAGTTGATACATTTTTTCTTTTATAAAATGCGTTTCGCATTTTTTCTCCTATACCATAAATATTAAATGAGCTATCTCTTTACATTTTAAAAGGAAAAACTAATTATTTATGAAATATTTTGAAATTTTAAAAACACTATATTATAAACAAATACTTGAGTTACAATGTCACAAATTTTTATAAAAAATTGAGACATTTTTTCTGTCCGAAAATGTGTTCCGCGTTAAGTTCACGCTCTCGTACATACGGCAATTCATTGAATATTAACGTCGCACTTCAGCTACACGAGGGCTTTTGGCGACGGACCACGTAATTTTGAACCATGGGCAATTGACGTGGACGACACCTGAGCTGGCACCCCCTCTCCTAACTACCACACCACACCAACGGGAGGACGTTTCAGCTCTCGACAGATTTAACGTGCATCGCCGTACATACGGCGAAAACAGTTTTAATTATATTACATGCATATACACATAAGGGTGAATCACGGTTATTTGGAGGGGAAAAATATTATTAATCGATATCTACTTATATGGGAAAGATGTTCTATGGAATACAGATTAAGAAAAAATGATAAAAAAATAATTACCGTAAAATCCGGCGTATAGCGCGCCCTTTTAACACAAAAAATAAGATCGATATTTTAAGGTGCGCGTTATACGCCGGGTATAAAAACACGATAGCTTTAAACATAACAAAAAAGATGAGCATAAAAGCACATTGACTTCAATACATATCGAAATACTGTTTATTTAAAAGAAATGACACGCATTATAAACCACAAGAGAGTTGTAGTTTTAGAAGTACACTATTTTTTCAAAACTCTGGGATAATATCTGGAATAAATTATTTCAAAACATAAGAGCATTGTATACTAACATTTCAGATTTCTTCGTAAAAAAAAGGGGGTGTGCGTTATACGGCGAATATACCTAAAAATTAAAAAATACAGCTTGAAAGTACAGGGGCGCGTTATGCGGCGGATTTTACGGTAATTGTTTTAAAATATTTTGCAACAAAGGGTTTGAATATTTGAAAAAAATGGAAAGACTTTTGATTAGATGATTTTTGATTAAAAATAAAGTAATTTTTCTTTAATATAAATAAAACCAAAATCGATGATAATTGATAAGTGAGTACCGAGCAGTGAATAAATACAATGCACATTGCAATATTTCATAACATCAGTTCTCTCCCCGCTTCAAGGTAATGAATCCGTTACCTTGACGATAAGACTGCTTATGGTCAAAATAACGGACTTGTGGCTGACGTGTCATGAATTAGAGCTCAGTACCACTGATACCACTAAAGACCCGCCGTGTAGGGCAGCGATGCACGTTAAATCTGTCGAGAGCTGAAACGTCCTCCCGTTGGTGTGGTAGTTAGGAGAGGGAGGTGCCAGCTCAGGTGTCGTCCACGTCACTTGACAATGGTTCAAAATTACGTGGTCCGTCGCCAAAAGCCCTCGTGTAGCTGAACAGTGCGACGTTAATATTCAATCAATCAATCAATCAGTACCACTGAAGACCCATCGTGTAGGGGAGCGATGCACGTTAAATCTGTAGAGAGATAAAACGTCCTCCCGTTGGTGTGGTAGTTAGGAGAGGTGAGTGCTAGCTGAGGTGTCGTCCTCGTCACTTGACCATGGTTCAAAATTACGAGGCCCGTCGCCAAAAGCCCTCGTGTACCTGAACAGTGCGATTTTAATATTCACTCACTCACGGCAGAGTTTAAATTGCATTTACATTTACATAAAATCAAGTCATCTCTCAGAAAGTGTTTTTTTTAAAACTAAAATCACAGTTAAAAAGAAGTTTCCTCAAGAGGATTAGTTCAAGTTCCGCGTATAGAACCTGTCACAAAGCTATTAAATTTGTATCTGATGTGTTTTTCTCGTAACTATTTTTGTTCTCGTTCTCTCATCGCAATAGATGTTAAGAAGTACTAAACTGCCTATTATTCTTTGCAAAAATTTCTTTGGTATGTTACCATGAAAAAGTTCAAATACATAAACTTCCATCCACCCTTATGGCAGTACTATCAAAAAAAATTAATTTTTTAATTATATTTTTCTCTTCATCTGTATACCAAAAAAAAAAAATTTTTTTTTTTCTGCCCGGATTGGTTTTTAAAATCCAAACAAAATTTTTTTTCAATAAACCCTAATGTACATACTTCAGTACATAGTTCTAAAGCAGGGGTCGCGCGCGCGCGGTGAACCGCGGCTTTTTGCAGCTCTTAGGTTTCTTCCTCCATGTATTATTTTTATGTCTCTCCCTTAAAAATTAATGTTTCACCTTTTCTTTTTCCTTTATAATTATCTATCGAAAAAATTCCTCTGCATTGGCAGGTAAATTTAAACATTTGATTGGCTTAAGAAAGTTACTTCTGTATTAAATGTTTTCTCTATTTACAAAGTTTTTTGAGAATCGTTGAAAATATTAAAATTAGAAAAAATTCTATTTGTTGGTAAAAATGTCACAATGGAAAGATACTTCTCAAAGTGATTTCCAGCCAACGTTTACTTACTAGCATACATGAATTCGTGAGCATTCTTGAATGGATAAGAAATAAACCTCCCACATAAGAAATAAAAACATACTCCATATTTTACTACATGCTTAAAGATTAATAAAAATAATGTTTAAATGACTTTTATATTAAAGGTAAACTTATTTTAAATATTAATGTGAATATGAAAATGCGGAATAAAGCGCTTACGGTATTAATAGTAAAGAAAGTTTTTCAAGACGCTTGAAAGCTTAATTTTCAACTGTATGATTCCTTGACACACAATCGTTGTTCTTGCACAATGAAACACAGAAATAAAAATATCTTCGATATTAGTTTTTGATAGAATGGAAAATGTAACTTTGAGAAGAATATTATTTAAATATTATAAATAATATTAATACTGAAGCACAATATGCAGCTTTGATAGCTCTGTTTAATGGGCTCTTTGTTACCTCAGTTTTTTTGCTTCACTTATAATTACGTATTTTTTTTCCCTCCAAAGTTTTCCGACCTTTGTTCTAGAGCAGCGGTTTTTAAACTTTTGATTACCGTGGCCCTCCTTTATGTATCAGCATGACCTCGCGGACCTCTAAGAGTTATAACACCCCTTCCCGACTTAATATTCTTGATTAAAATATATGTTCTAGTGCAGATTTTCATTGGGGACAATTTAGGGATCTAGTCTAGTATGGTCCATCTTTCAATTTTTCCACAACGGCTCTCAGAGTCTGTCGAGGCCGCGGTAGCCTAGTGTGCAAGGTATCGGATCGTGGTTGGCTTGTCATGAGTTCGAGCCCAGTACGACTCGGTGGAAGCGATGCACGTTAAATCTGTCGAGAGCTCAAACGTCCTTCCGTTGGTGTGGTTGTTAGGAGAGGGGGCACCATCTCAGGTGTCGTCCTTGTCACTTGACCATGGTTCAAAATTACGAGGTCCGTCGCCAAAAAACCCTCGTGTAACTGAACAGTGCGACGTTAATATTCACTCACTCACTCATTCAGAGTCTGCAAAAGAGAGAAATTTATACGTGGCATTAGAAGACTCCGCGGACCCTCCAGAAAGGCGATGGAGACACCCAGCGGTCCACGGACCACAGTTTGAGAACCGCTGTTCTAGAGCTGTGGTCTCCAACCCCCGGTCCGTGGATCAAATAGCACCGGGCCCACAAGGAACATTAAATTATTTCTATTTCATTTACTGTGGTGCATTTCTCTCGGTTTTGTATGCCTTTTTAAGGAAATCCCTTTATATTCCATGTTAAATTACCTTATTCTGAAGGTATGTTTATAAATACAATTAAACTAAAATCATTAAATCAAAATAATCTAAAATATAAACAATCAACGTCCCCCTTCCTCAGCGGGCCGCGGTAGAATTATTGAAAGTTGACCGGTCCGCGGCCATCAAAAGGTTGGGTAAACACTGTTCTAGAGGATCAAAATAATACTAAATGTGTTTTTATACGACGGAAACCATTTAGATTCCTTTTTATAAATTTCGATGAAAAAGAATCAAATAATTTTGCTATAATGAAAGAACTTTTTGTTTTAAATAATGTATCAATTTTATATTCAAAGCCTCACTTATGTTATTGTTCTGAATGTCGTTAGGTTATATCAAGAGTAATGAAATATTTCCTTTGTAGGTATTTAAAGTGTTATAATTTCATATATATTGCTTAGGCTTAACATTTCATTGTTTCCTTCGTTCTGTTTATGTAAAAAGGTTTTCAATTTTTTGAACAGACCATATTGAGAAATTATCAAACTATCTCGTAGCAAAGGTCTATTTACAAATACCAATTTTTAACGTCAATTTTATACCAGCTTGTCTCTTTCTAAGAAAACATACTTACACAATGTTCTCGCAGAACCGTTAAACCCAACATTTAATCTAATGTCTTAAAAATTGCGTAGTGAACGGTCGATTGACGCACAAGTTAACTTTCGTATTCCCACAGCTGCTTTTCAAAAATCTGAAAACGAGAGTCGTTATTTCAGCTGTATCTTTTCAAGTAGACGTCACTGTGCTTGTGAAGTTTTATGAGCAGGAAAGGGAATTTTGTAATGTGCTGCCAAATGGGAAAAACTAATTCACTAGGTCTGAAAGTGAAATGATTCCCCTATGTTTCCTGTGATACTTGGTGGGAGCCGACTTTTTACAGTCGGTCCTTTTGTATCTTATGCTCTTCAAATATTCATATACTGGGCGCGGCAGAGAAATGGAGCGAGACTCCAATCACGTGACTGAAATTGCAGACGGTTTAAGTGCTAAGCAGAATTTTTCTTTTAGAATTTTTTCATAATTTCTATAAATGTTGCCACTCCCTGACATCTGAAAATTTGAAGCATTTTTTTATGTTTAAAAAATTCAGATTTTTATAATAATTCTAAATGACTATAATATTTATTCTTTATTTTTAAAAATGATTTCGAATGTAAATAAGGATTTAGATATTTAAGAATTAAAATATTTCAAAGTAGAAAAGGAAATTATAAAATGAGTATGTTATGAAACAGGCTTCTTCAATGCCTCTTGAAGAATCAATGCTTGTACTATACTTTTTGATAACAATGTGTATAAAAACATTGAATATTTGCTTTATAATGTGTGTGTGCAGATAATCATTGTATATATATATATACAAAATCAAGACCTTATTTAATTTAGGAATTTCTAATTTTTCTATTCAATATATAGGAGAGAAAGCAATTTTTATCACTTATCAGATTCTAAAATATGTAATTGTAATGCAATAGGAAAAATATGTAATATTTTACAGAAGCATCTACACACATCGGGTATGTAACAATAACATACAAAAGAAAAACAAATGAACTTAAGTGAAAAAAGATTTGTTTTAAAGTAAGCATATAAAAGAGTTCATTCAACAGCCTTAAAAAGGTTGAATTAATTCTTTTTTAAAATCGTTCTAAAATTGATTAAATGTTCTTGATTCCACTTTTTGAAAATTATTAAATAATGACTTTTTATCAGAATGCGCCACTGTATAATTGCATCACAAATGCCGGTCTTAGTTTAAACAAAAAGTTTAAACAATGCCGATTCTTGGAGACAGTGGTTGCTACAAATGAAATTTTCAGAATAAAATATCATGAGGATTAGTAAGAAAATTCATTATTCGTAGAAGTTTCGCGCTAATGAATGCGTAAAAAGAATTGAAATTCGATAAAAAGTTGAATTAAAAACAAAATATATACAATTCAAACAATTGCAATAACACCGTAATTATTTTTTAATTAAAATATTTTGCAAGAAGTTATGCGAATTCGGTTCGTTTTATTTTGTCCACCATATTGTACATAATGAACGGATATTTCACGAATAATAAGTCAAAAATGATTATATGAAAAGCTCTTTTTAATTGTAGGGCGTATGTCGTAAGACAGAACCATTTAATTGAGCAAGTTTGTCAACTAAGAATTAGTCTGGCTAATGTGTGTCAACAAAATACTTGGATAACTGCGCGTGCGAAACGGAATTTCATATCGTTTCAATATCTTGGCGCAAGCTTTGAATGAGAAAACTTGTTGAGATTTCTGTTCCTTAGATAATGCTAAATAGATTTTTGAAGAGCAAAAAATGGGAAAAAACATGAAACTAACTTCACTTACTATTTTCAAAAGGGTAAGTTGTGTGCCTGTTACAGGTATTTTATTTGAAACAGCTATCGTCGATAGAGGATATTTTGGTCATAATAACTAAATAAAAAGCTGATTGATATTTTTTACTTTTAATTTTCAATAAATACTTAAATAATGGAACATAAACAAAGAATAGAAAATAGAATGTGTACTAAAAAAATGTGCACATAACCTAGTTAAAATAATTATCTAATTTTATTTTTCTATTATCATTACACATATTTTGGAATATTGAACTTTTAAAATGGTGCGTGTGTGATGAGTTGGAATCTATAAAATGTGCCTTAAACTTATCGAAAGTGTAAAGCTTCTGAAATTTATTATTTTTTTTTCTTATAAAAAATTGTTCAAGGATTTCCAATTTTTCCGTAATTTTTTCCTTTTTGTTATATTCGCTCAGTTAAAAGTTTTGTTTGTTGTTTGTTAATAAATAAATACTAATAACTAATCTTTATTCTAAACATAAATGGAGATTGTAAAGTTCCTAATATTTTGTGTTCGTATTCGAATATATTTTTGCATATGATATAAGAGAAATACGGTTAATAAATTATTTCAGAAACTAATTTTATTGAAAAACATATTAAAAAAATAGTTTTAAAAATTTGTCTTCTATTCAATTTAATCATCTATTTCTGACATTTATTAGTGCTATAAATTTGAAAAGAGAGGTTAAATTGAAGGAAATGTTTGCTATATATTTTAGTGAAAGTTGAAAGAATCGTAAATTTTATTTAATGGGGTAACATATAAGCCGTGAATGATTTTGTGTTAACGAGTTTGAAGATAAAGTTTTATAGATAGTTTTAGGATTGTTATTAGAATTATTTCTAAATTGTTTTGATTCGAAAGATATGTATGTAATATTGCAGAAACATTCAAGCTGCTAAATTTTATTTAACTTAAATTCCTGTAGGAAAGGAAAAGAAACCCATAGAAAAATATCAAATTAATTTTAAAAACCGAACTAAAACATTTATACGAAAAATAGCAGAAAGTACTTGTTTTGTATGAGACTCGAGGTCTTTGTATAATTACAATTTAATACAAAGAATTTCAAAAAATTTTTAAAACGAAATTTGTGTTATTATTTTCAATAAAATAGGAACATATTTAAACATTATTAAGTACTTTTTATAAAGTTTTACGTTAGCAAAAAAGAATCATTTTTTTTAATTCGTACTAATGTTTTACCTTTTTTAAAATTTTTTAAAAATTATTTTACCTGTTTTTTGGGATATTTAAATAAAATTTTAAAACTTTTAAATTGACATCTACTTAATATAATGAATACATTTTTATTACAGATATAATGCATAAAATTAAATGTGTATCTCGTAAGAAATGAAATTCAAACACGAAGTTTCCTATGGTCCTTGTATTATTTCTGCTGATTTTCAAGAACATGGAACTTATCCTCTATTTTCCATTAATAAAAAATATTTTTTGCACAAATTCTTTAGAAACACACACATAGTGTAAACACACAATTGGATAGATTCTCTGAAAGACACAAAAATTCATTGTCAAACTATATTTCAAAATGTAACGTTATGAGTAAGGTGCTGCAGAAGTGATAAAAATAAAAAAAAAAGAGTTTATTTTTTTCTAGACTATTCTTTTAAACTTAATAAGGTACTTTATATTTGAAGATTTTTATTCTCAAGTGTGTTAAGAACAATAGAGCTGTAAAAAAATGTGCAGTATTAGATATCAGCTATTTTTTATAAAAGATAAAAGAAATAATTCTGTCAATCATTGATTTTAATTTAATATATTTTATGGAAAGAAGTAAATTTTTCAGTATTAAAATTCGCTGCTTCTAGATGAAAAATATCAAAATCGCCTGACATCAAAGGAAAGACAGTTTTCAACATAAATATATTTTAAAAAAGCCAAATTATTAATAAATTTTTATGATGCAGATATAAGGAAATATATAAATAAAATTTAAGTACAAAGCTTGAATTAGAAAGAAAAATGAATTGAAATTCATTATTACTGTGTTATTAAGTCAAATATTGCTTCTCATGAAAACGAAAATTTTATTTCACCTTTTCTAAGGTTTCACGTTTTCGGATACACAAATAATTTTTGTTTTCATATATTTCTAAATAAGTGGAATCTATATTCATATTGGCTCCTAAACTGTTTCATAAAAAAACAAGACATTTTCAACAAGAGCAAAATAATAATAATAATAATAATCTGTCCAATGATTGATTTGATGAAGAAAAATTAAGATCTCCCCCACACTACATCATCGAAGAATAGACAGATTACCTTCCTGGATTATATAATTTTCAAAAGACGTCATTCAACTCTCATAAATATTGTATATTACTTAATGCTCAGAGTTTTATTTGAATAATGCATAAAACTTCCCCCTGTTTTGTAAAGCAACAAAAAATGATTGTGATACCTGACTGTCTGAGTTTAAGCAAATATATCCGACATGACTACCTCATCAAATCGAATGCTATGTCTTTGGCACGGTGAACAAAATAAATAAAAAAAACTACGAAAGAGTAAATTCTTATTTATGGACCCTTGTTATTTCCTTTCGCTTGTATGCTCCATAAAACAAGCAAAACCTCTTTTTACGCTTCCGTCCAGAAGCCAAGTGTTGTGTTCCAAACATTCTTGGGTTATTGAACATTCGGATATAAATAGGGTTTGTATTGTCTTTAAGCGTTTTAACGTTTAATAATGGAGGTACATTTGTGCTTCGATGACGTTGAACTCTCTCGAAATAAAAAGAGACCTCACCGGTAGTTAGTTGGGGGAAAAAAAATAAAGGATGGAAGACATTTCTTTAAGGTTATTAGAGGTCGTATTGTTTGTGTGTTTTCTTGACAAAGGTATATTATGAGGATTTTTAAGGGGATTCTTATAATAATTGTTGAAGAGTATGATGAAAGACTGATATTTAAGTAATTTTTTTAAAAAAAAATATTCATTCATTTTTTAAAAAAATATTTATACAGTGATCTTATCATTAGATATTTAAGGTTTGTAATAATGTTTATCTGCAAAAGTAAAATTAATTTTATGAGTAACTTTAACATTTAATTCTGAACTCTGATGAGAGAATGTAACACGACCCTAAGAATGAAACTAACAGTTCAAAGTTTTAAAAATTCTGAGAATGTAAAATATAGTTGTGGAGAAAAAAGACGAATTCTACATAAAAAAAACAACCACAGATCTAATCAATAGATTTCCAAAAGAAAAAAATGTGCATGAACTACGAGTAATCTAAAAAGAGTTACAAATCCGCTTAGAGCAAATCAAACAATTGATTAAAGAAGTATAAGAATAATTTTTACTTTTAATATTTTTTTAACGCATTGGTTTCAAATTTGCTGCAGGCCTTGAATGGGCATTCGTAAGTTAAAAGGCAAATTTAAGCTATTTTTAAATTAATAAAGATCCATTCATTAAAATAAAGATTAATCTATCCATTATTTAATAAGATTGCTTAAACATTAAAGACATTTTTGATCCCGAAGTACCCGATTGATCTCTTCTTTTTCTTTCACGGGGTTCGTTCTAAAATGGGCAATACGTCGCCGGGGTGCTTCTCTATTTTCAACTTCCCTCCTTGGCTCAACCAACACTTATTTTTAAGGACCTTTCACATGAGTCTGCTTGTTCCACATACAACAGAAGTTGAAAACAGTTGGGAGCTAGTTTTGAATAGAAATCGCCTGGTTTCCTTCACACGTGGTCAACTGGCACTTCCTGGTGTGAAACTCTCGAAAACCACGTTCTCCTTTCCACTAGCTGACTCAGCTAAAAGGATATTGTGGAAGCTACGCTCTTCACACACAACTACTTTTGTTTTGAAAATGGAAAAAGCTTTTTTTGCTTCTTCGGACTCAATCATTGTACCAATTAGTCTAGCACTCCCTTTTCAGTCAACTTTGAGTCCGCGTGTAAGAGGAATTTTCTCCCCTATGTACACTAGAGGAGTGGTGACAGAAAACGAATTGACTAACACAAAGTTGCTTCGTGGGAAATGGTCTTACTTTCTTCATTTGGATTTTGCAGATATGTATCTGTAATCACGAGTCAATTGATGCTAATAAATAAAGTGTTGAAGTAGCGTGGCCTAATATATGTCTTTGCACCATAGAAACAAACCAATTCATCCCGAGATTTTCTTAAGGCAATTATTAAAATGTCCTAAAAATGCTTACAATATTGAAATAAACTCTTGCACGTAACTTGAATTAATGACTGTATACTGAAAACAAGATATTACTTTCATTAGAGAGTCAAAAACATATTGAAAAAGCTCGTGTTTTCTAAAATAAGAGATTCATTAAAATTTCTCTTCTCTCTGTGATAATCAAAGAGGCCACAGGCTTTCTCCCGTCGAATTAAGAAACAATTATATTAGTCCATCAGAATAATTCACAATATATTTTTATGCATGTGATTATGCTTTTCGCAAGCAAATGATTTTTAAAGATTAAGGTAATTGAAATTTCAGTCATAAGGCCATAATGCTTTTAGAAGATAACTACGATGATAGGAATTACATTACATAGTGCATCATGCTAAGACAGGACACGAGTTTAGAACTCAAAATACAGATAATTTGACTCAAAATGCAAATAATGTTCTAAAGAAATATATTTTCTGTATGATGTGCGTCTTGAGATACATATTTTCCTGTTGAAATACATAAATTATTAAATTACTGTTATCAGAGAACATATATAGCGTCAACAATGCATGGATTTCTTTTTCGTTGAAGGCTGTATTAGATGTTAAGTTCACTTTCCGAGCAAATCTATTTGCGGATTAGGGTGTCCGAAACCATCCTAAATATGTAAAGCCTTATCGCCTTTAGTATGCAAAGAAAAGGAGCTTATTGGATTTGAGTAGGGTCGAGTAACTCTGGCTTGACAATCATTCTTTTTTATCTTTATAATTTAGGCATAGTTTGCATCACAGTTATTTAATGTTTCATGAAGCCTTTTTTCCGGTTTGTTCAAATGCTTTGCTTAGATTTGTATAATTTTTTTTGTGTGATATCACGTAGTTTTTCAGTGCAAAATGATCAAAAGACAATTTTGGTTCAATTTTTAATATGGATGGGAGATTTGTTTGTGCATGATTAAATTGCGATTGTGAAGCTAAATTTGAGATTTTGTCAAAAAGTTTCAGCGTGTAATTAATAATTGTGCTTTTAAAACAATTTGATTTCCAAAATCTTAGCTCGTAGAGAAGTTTAACAAGCAGAGCTATATACATTTTAGAGCAAATGTCAACATCGTCGTCTAATCCTAATTTAAAATTACAAGATCTGATACCAATTGTCCTTTGAGCAACCCCGTTGTGAAAGTTTTTTTTTTAAAACAAATAAATTGAATAATTTATTGAAAACGCTAAGAATTTAGCCTTCATAAAATGCGTAACATTTTTACAATTGCTTTCTGCACATATTTAAGAGCAATGATGTTTTGATTTTCTACAAGTTTTTCAAAAATGAAATTTTTATATGATTTCTTATATTGGTGTATAGTAAAAAATAAAAACAAAAAAGCTCTTAATTAAAAAAAAAATCCATTTCAAAATGAGTGGGTCTATATAAATATTATAATTTAGAACCTTATTAAAACTATTTAGAAGGTATCGTCAGATTAAATCTTTTTATTAAAATTTTAATCATTTGTGTGAAAACCGCCTTCAACGTTTTGTTTATTACCAGTGGCATAACGAGCATACTCGCAACCCCCGTATCAGGAGGGGGTGGGCAGGATTCTAGGAAGTCCAAAACTTGACTGACGCCAAGTTCGTATTTGGGCTTGGCGAACAAAATCTGATTTTGCAGGGGACCCTAATATTCTCCGTTACACTCGTAAAAGGCGATTAAAAGCAGCTTTGTAATTAAAATCAATTTGACTTACCGGTCATGGTTTCACTTCCGTTGTTTTGTTTAATGAGAGTGAGTTAAAACAGAAAAACGCGTCAAATAGCCGTAAAATTCTTCTGTTTTTCAATTCAGATGATATAAATCAAGGGCAAGTGCTATCTAAACAAAGTATTCCTAACTGATTGACAATAACGTTCATCTAATTATTTTCAATGGCTTATTTATAGCCCATGCGCGTGCATGCTATTCTTGAAGTAATTATTTATACTTTAACAGGTGTCTAGGGGGTCCAAAACCTGACTTTGCGGGGGGCCTTAATATTCTTTGTTACTCCACTGTTTATTATACGTCCATTTGTATCATTTTCCTACAGAGAACTATATTAAAAATCATCAAAATAAGAACAGCAATCTGTGTGAAGTAGAAAGATGCATCCAGAGAAACAGAAACGCACAAAATTACAGTCAAATATATTTATGATCATATAAAAATATCGGAGACATAAGTGATTGAGAAATTTTTTGTCTGTTATTATCTTTCTGAACTTCCGTATTAGTGTCACGTTTCGTAGGGAGAAGAAAAGGCTTGCAATAACTTCAAAGGGCGCATTGTTTTCCACCCTTCAGTAATCTCAAATGAACAAATCTTTGAGCACAGCGGGTGTGGGGATAATTCCCAATGAAAGATGTCGGGTTTTGTATCGGAATTTTACGGAAACGAGTTTCTGTACCATTTTTTCCATCCTCTACAGAACATCTTAATGAAAATGTTATGAAACAGAAATATGTGTTGTAAAATGTGTCATCGCGAAGTGGTATGAAGTAGGACGCTGCCAGTCTTTGTTTTTATTATAATTTCGATTGCGAAAAAGAGTTGAAGAGATGCGTTAAGAGAATTTTAACTTTGTCTTGGGGTTTTGTTTAATTCCTTACCAATTACTCCAATGAAAAATCTTTATTTGTTACTTTCTCTTCATAGCCAGAATTCTTAAATATTAACTCAGGTTCTGAAATATTAAAATCAGCTTGTGATCACAAATCACAACCTGAATAATTTTGCTATAGGCAGTGACAGTCTGATTGGCTCAGTAGTAGGGATGGCGATCTGAGATCGATTAATCGAAGAATCGATTAATCGAAGAATCGATTTCTCGGGCTAAAAAATCGATTTTTTAAATCGATATGTAGCATTGAATCGATTCAGTGAATTGATATTTCATCCTAAAAAATCGACATTCGATTTTTTTCTGTTTTGGTACAAACCAAAAAATTATTTACAATTGTTGAATACACTGGAATGTCAGAGCTTAAACGAAGAATTTAAGGACTTTATCGCAGGTAGTTGTGCACCTGAAGTATGATCCTATACTTTACTGCAAGGACAGAAAAATATCACCACGTTCATTCAAAAGCCGTGATGTATAGAGTATCGTGGGATCATCTGTTCCTTGGGATCGCCTTTTTTCGATTGCCGGCAACATCACAAGTCATAGCAGAACCGCTTGGATCCCTGCAGACTTGACAGACTGTTGTTTTTAAAAAGCTTCGATATTAAGCATTGGGAGCTATAAGCTATATTATCTATTTTCTAAACTTTTTAATGTAACATACATTTAGAAAATAAATGTCTTCTTTTATACCTTATACTTTGATATGGTAATAAAATTAATTGTAATTGTTGAATTCCCTGAACTAAAAAATTCCCTAATTTTACAGAAAAGAGATCGCTTATTATGGTATCTTTCTTATTTTTCATAAAATGGATTTATATATTTACATTGTAAGTGCTGACTTGAAAAAAAATCGATTTTTTAGAAATCGATCTTTTAGATCTCGATTTTTTTGTGAATCGATTCATCAGGTTACGATTCAACTCGATCTTTTTAGAAAAGAATCGCCCTCCCTATTCAGTAGCTTAAAAAGTCAGGAATTAGAGACACTATTTAATACAGATTTTTACTTGAAAAAATTAGGGAATCCAACGTTATATCGAACAAGAATACAAATATTTCACATGGTATGGTGTGAAAATTTTATGAAGGAGATGTTTACTCACTTAATTCAAAGTATCAGTTAAAGTTTTCTACTATAAAATTGTGTACGAGAGTATAGTGGTAAGGTTTTAGGTTTCATGGCACAAATGAATCGTACTTTCTGTTTTGATTTTAACAAAGACCGTCGCTTACACAGTATAGTGCGAACTGTTGCATATTAAAAACTCAACTGAGTTCCAAATTCTTAATATGGAATTACATGAAAATTTGGTGAGAAAGAGTTTATCTCAGATGTGGCCCATGGAAAATGAAACTGCGAGGCCCCACAGAATTAATTGCCTGCTGTTCAGTTTTGCTGCGAAGTTATTTAAAAACAAGTAATATAAAAAAAGTATTTAAGTCAATTCCTACTTAGATCAACAAAGAAAATTTTATTTTAGCTACTTTTTATTAAATAGTTACAATTAATATAAATATGTATACATAGGACAGAATCGCAACATTAAGTGGTAATTAATTTCCATTAATTATCATTAAAGTATCGTATTGTCATTCAAAACAATCGTGTATATAAAATTTCAATTCAACTGAATGCTTTAAACTGTGAAAAAAATAATCTCTTAAAGTTTTGACCCAAGTCGTTAAAAATTAGACCAACGTGGCTGTGTCTGTAATTCTTTAAATAATTAGTTTCAGTCAATTAGTTTTAATTAATTATAATTAAACTGTCGTATTTTTACCCAAAATAATGGTGTATAGAAAATTGCAGCTCTCAAACGAGCGCTTTAAAACGCGAGAAAAAAACCCTTTTCATGTTTTGACACAAGTTGCCAAAAGAGTCGCTAAGTCGCCAAAAATGATGCCAACATGGCTGTATTTGTAATTCTTTAAATAATTAGTTTTAATCAATTGATTTTTATTAGTTATAATTAAATTATATTGTATTGTCATCCAAAATAATCATGTATATAAAATTTCATCTCAATTGAGCGCTTTAAAATGTATTTTATTAACGATTGAAAACTCCACGAAGATAAATAAATATACAGAGTGTGAGCTAATAGTAGGAATTGAAAAAAACAATGCTTAAAAAATTAAATAAAATTATAGGCCTCCTCAGAAGAGTTTTATAACTGCACATCTCATCCTGGAATTTGAATTGGGGCCGCGGCAGGCTAGTGGTCATGGCTATGAATCCGTGGTCGGCGTTATCGAGTTGCCATAGTGCCATTGAAGACCGACTGTGAAGAGGAGCTGATGCACGTTAAATCTGTCGAGGATCAAAGAGTCCTCCCTTTGATTGTGAGGAGAGGGAAGCGCCAGCTCACACACACACACACACACAGGTGTCGTCCTCGTCACTTGAATGTGGCTCAAAATTTCGAGGTCCGTTGCCAATAGCCCTCGTGTTGCTTTAAAGAGATACTGAATAAACTCACTCACTCACTAAAGTTGATATAAATTAAGAATTTTTTAATTTTTCACCAAAAAAAAAAAAATACTTTTCATAAAAATCCTGAATGTTTCGTGAACAATATTACACAGAGTTAGAGAGTTATTTGTTTTGATGTTTCGGAAAAATACAGAGTTCACATCCTGTAACTTGATTTAAAATATCGCTTTTTGATAAAAAGTACAAAACAAATTCCATTATTACTTGTTTCTTTGCATACTTGGTGCAGTAAAAGAAAAATATTAATGGAAATCTTAAGAAAAATGAATTTTGAACTTTCAAATAACCATCCATTGAAATGGTTTCAAAGGTTTCTTTTCCAAAGCGCACTTTTCTAAATGAAAAGTTTTTAACTATCAGAGCGTACTCGGTGCGTTTGCTCCAATTATTACTTTTATTACCATCTAATTGATTTCCGTTTTTAACTGAACGTCAACAATGAAAGTGAAAAAAAAGTGAAAGCGTGACATTTTACCATACCTCTTGCCGAGTGACTTCACGCTGCTGTTTGCGCCGATTTCGGGGTCTCTCGCCAAATATGCCAGCAAGTAGTAATCCCGTGGAGAGTACCGGTTGGGTGCTACCGGATTTGCGCTTCGTTACGCTGGGAAAAATATTCTCGATTTTGCTGTCCTTCTTTCGAAAAATCACTCGCTTATACACTTAAAACAACTTTAAAATGCCAAACAGAGACACAGGTGATGTGGTTGAAAGGGGACATCCGTTACCTAAGTAATTCAAGTCTGTGTTTGGAAATGAAGTGGCATTAGATGAAATTAGGTATTTTGTTTAGTTCAGTGGTCTTCAAAAAAAAAAAATTTTTTTTTTTCGATTCGAGGAACCCTTAGAACAAAAAGTTGATTTCCGGTAACCTCATTCCACACACACACTTAGATTATATCTTAAAATAATATTTAAAGTTGATACACATGTTATAGTACTTTGTGCAAAGACAGTTAAAAAATTATTGTATTTATTATTAAATCATTTTAATATAATTTGCTCATTAATAATATTAATTGGTTGTCCTCCTAGCCATGCATTCTATTTAGTAACTGGGATACGTGCTTGCATTTTTTACACTTACTGTCGATTGAAGGTATCTGCTGTTGTATTTCCTTTTCTGCATTTAATTTGTTTTTATATTTTGTTTTTGTAGCCTCTTATGATGAGATAAATTTATCAAGTACATTTTTCAGAATGGCATTAAAATGTTTATAGCTGTGTGAGAAATCCTATGTATTGTGCATGAATTTGCTCCTTAAATCTCAGGAGCTATTATTGCTAAATTTAGATTTTAACCTTGAGTTTGTATATATATATCGCTATTTTTTTCCTTCTTGTAGGTGTTTCTATAATTTTTTTTCCACGAATAAAAAAGGTGCATTTTTCTATTTCCTAGAGAATCATCTAATTTTGCAAAACATTGTACTAGAGAGTTTGAAAATATTTCGTGGAATTCAGAACAGTAAACAATAAAATATTCATAATCTAACAGGTAGTTTATATAATGCAAAAACCGTTTTAATATTCTTTTATTATAACAATACTTAAAAAAATATTGCAAAATATACAGCTATTATAATTTTCAGTTTTAATGACTTGGATGAGCTGTAGATAATTGTGCTTCATGGAGATCGCGAATTCATTTTGCATACACATTTATGGAACCGAGCTAAATCGTACTGTCACCTGTATGGTGCTCAAGGCTAAGGCCAACGACAGGCGTACTTCTAGCCCTTTGCCATGATGAATTTAGTGGGCCTCGATTTGACTACGTCAGACAGGTGGCATTAGAAACAACAACAAACAGCACATTTATAATTTTCTTTTCGATTTTTTACTGTGACTCGCGGAACCCTTGAGTATGTCCAGTAGCGCACACAGGAATTTTTCAAGGGGGTGTCCAGGGTTGAAAGTCTACCATTCTTGTATCATGCTCCTTTTGATTTCGTCGATTTTCGGATTGAGTTGAGTTTGGTGTTATATGGCGCGCAATAGCCAGTTTTGGCTATACTGTGCCAAACACTCATAGGTCTGTGGTCTGGACGGGAAAAGAAGAAAAGGAGAAATTGGATGACAAGATGGAGGGTCGAAAATAGAGAAGGATCACTGGGGTACCCCGGGGTCGTGACACCCGTGTTTACCAAAGATAGTAAACCCCTTGGGAAAAGGAAAAGATCACTAGGGTACCTCGGGATTGTGACACCCGTACCCACCTAAAGAAGGTGAGCCCCCTGAGGGGGTCGATTTTCGGGAACAAAAACAATAAAAAACTAATTATTGAATAAATAATTAGCATTAATGAATAAAATAAATCGTTAATAACAAATACTTAATTAAATTTTACGTACTATATACTTAGAATTATAATCAATCGGACAAAAACCAAGAGCTTTGGGGGGGGGGGGCCGGCCCCCTAGGACATCCCCCTTGTGTACGCCACTGAGTATGTCCCGTGGAACCCCACGGTTCCGTGGAACACATTTTGAAGACCACTGGTTTAGTTGAAACATTAGATGGTTCAGCCTTTAAATTTTTATTAACTTTTTGGATTGGGGTGAAATTACTGCCATCTATATAAGTTCATTTTGATTGAAAAAATTTCTTTCATACTTATCTCTTTCGTTTTTTAAAAACTAATATCTTTTATTCGGGACAAAAAAAAATTTAAAAAAAATAAACTATTCGTACTCGTAACTATTGGTTACGAGGTTTTATTTTCGTAAATATAAAATCTATTTAAATAATAAAGCTACTGTGTGCTCATAATATCAGTTTGCAATACAATTCTAATTTTCTGGAAGTAATCCACTTCATTGTTATTTTTGCTGAGTAAAACCGATTAGAATTAAATACTCCTTGAAACCACTATGCATTGTATTAAATTATTTCAAGATCAAAAGAGAAGTATAAAGTATATTTTACAGCATTATTTAATTAAATTTTCTTGCATAGTTTTTCTTTGGATCGTACTTTTAGAATAAGAACTACTTTTTTTATTTATATAGTAATATATTTATAATTTTGCTTTAAAGATAAAATTCGTTCGCGACGGTATGATCAGTGACATATTAAGACTTCTTGAGGCCCGGAACCTCTATGCAAAAGTAGATCCCAACTGCGACTTTTTAAAGTAGACAGTATACAACATATGTTGTCAATACTTGTAACAAATGTGCGTGACTTACAATCTTGCAAACCTAAGCACATACTGACTCGACCGACTGCCGCCTATTGACTAAATGAGTAATAATAGAGTACAGCCACGACCTACGGCCTAGACACGAACGACGGACATGGAATAATAATGAAATCTTTCCATTGTTGCCAGTTAGCATATAGCTCGAAATTCCCAGTTTTTTCGGAGAATATGCTCAGGATAACATTTGGAGGTTTAAAATTTTTCGGATTATGATTTTATTGCGGCTGAGTTGAGGCCCAGCTGGCCCATGCCTAAAAAGGACCCTGGCTATGTTTGAATGAACATTACTTCTTTTACCTGAAAGATATAGGATTAAGTAACTCGTATCTGAACCGACTGAGTTTTTATTCTTAAGGATATATCTTAAACATAAACTAAAAGATAAGTAAAATGAATTTCTTGTACTGTTTGTATAGTTTGTGTATTGATTTCAGATCAAGGAGGAGAAGGTTGTTTTGTCTGTAGAAAATAAATAAAATTTTTCAATTTTGTGTTTTTGTTTTCCAACAACATACTTGATATTTGACTCTTAAAACGTGCACTAATTATACCTGAACGAAAATGAGGGGTTAATACAAAATATTAATTTAAATACTAGCTCATAATAGCAAAAATCGAAGACTAATCACAGTATAAAAGAAAGTGTCCGCTAAAACTCAGAAACAAGTCCCGGTACGATCAAGAGTGTATGGTGTGGTAGCCCACTATCACCCATCTATGAAGAAGGTTCCCATTTTTACCTGAATCGACCCACAAGGGTCGTTGTGAGGGTTTAAGGGGCGTTATTAATATTCCCATTTTTGAACTATTAGATCTACACACTTGAAATTTGGCAAGGTTATTTTCATGAAGTACATATCCGTTACAAAAGGGATTTTACGAAAATCTTGCGAGGGCTTACGGGGTGTTATAGATAAATATTCCTGTTTTTGAACAGACCTACAGACTTGAAATTTTGAAGGCATGTTCCTTTCATAGAGAAGAGATCCGCTACAATAGGGGGTTTGCAAAAATGGACCCGCAAGGGGTGTTGCGGGGATTTAAGAGGCGTTATAGATAAGTGCACTTATTAAAAAATTATTTCACAGTTTTTCAATACATTGCTTTGTATCGGGTTTTACTCTCCTTACAATTTAGCTTTTATATCAAGAATAATATAAAATTAAAACCCAATCGAAGAACAGGTACTTCAGCTAGTAGAGCTATAAAAAGAAACTGATTACGAAAAATAAAAATTCCTTTATATATATATATACCAAATGTTTGATTCTCGTCAAAGAAAATTGTTGGAAAGAAAATACCCCTAAGTACCAAACTTGAATATATCAAGTTCGTTACTATGTACAAATCAAAACTTCACGCAGCAAAACCTAACGTCATTTTTCCAATCAAACCGAAGGAAATCTTCCCCAGCCGGTCCCCCAGAAAATATATCCCAGGGACCTCCTAATTGCGACCTCGAATGGAAATGTCAAGATAAAATGTATAATTTGCATTTGGCAACGGCTTCAGATGCTAAGCTGAACGTCTTTTCGTATGCAACTGCTCGCTGATCATTAGTTTACGAAACGTTGAATCATTAAACGGAATAACTTGGAACGGTTTTTTTACGGCATTTAGGGATAAATAAACAGCTGCATACACACACCCCGCGCTAGGTAACCAGCCACCCGGACTTGAGGACGCCGGTAAGCTTGTGTGCAACTAACAACATTATTTAGGTGCAGGTGGCCTTGGCATTTGCTGTCCCAATCAAATCAGATTTTATCCTTCGCTTGACTGATCCAAAAAATAACTGTAATAAGAATGGCTTTTTTTTCTGGGTTTAAAGAATCAAAACATCCCATTTTTAAAGATACTTTTGCCTTTTTTTATGTTCGCAGCTTGGCGGAACTGAGTTGAAATTCGCGTGTAGTCAACAGTTTTTGAGTGTACTTTATTCCGTTTGTTGGGAAAATTCCTTTATGTAGGAAATCGGAGAATAATGGGTTTTTTTATGGGTGTTTATTTGGGTTTTAGAGTTTTCCCTTATGAAA
>BMAV01006496.1:128319-148012 GCA_019973955.1 Trichonephila inaurata madagascariensis
TTGTAATAGTATATTTAATTATTCCCTTTTTGTTTCTATTTAAAAGAAAAAGCGTCAATTTATCTTTTTTTGTTTGATAATAAAAAGCTATGCTCTGGTAAAAATGCAAATGGTCCTTACAAAACAAAATATGAATGCCTAAAAAAGAATGTGCTAGCACATACTCTAAAAAGGGAAGCCTTTCATATCCGAAAGGGGAAAATATGGCTTCAAGAAATGGATAAAAATATAAAAGGAATGTTGCTTCAATATTGAATTAAATATTAGTAAAAAGTTTAAAATCATATAAGAAGCTAAAAATTCTAAAACCTTTATCATTCACGAACTTCTAAGCGTTTTATGCTATAGAATTCCTTTTCAAAATCATTTTATATAGAAAAACCGAAGATGTATATGCATTGGAAGAATATGCAGAAGGAATTTTGATCTTATTTTAAATGCAACAAAAGAATCAATAAATCAATTGAATGTAGCAAATGAAAGGTAAAAACCGGAATAATATGTTGAACATGCTACACTACATTTGGATAAAAGAAAATTTCAAAGGGAAATTTTAGTGGCGCGAAAATAAAAATTATCAAAGCTGAACTATTCAACAAACATTTTTTATGTTTTATGAACGCATTATCTTTAGCAGTTATATGTCATACGCCTACACCAAATTATGTTAAAAAATTGTAGCCCCGGCCTAGTAGTCATGGTCATGGATTCGGGGACGGTATGCCATTAGCTCGATTCATAGTACCACTGAAAATACAACGTATATAGGGGCTGAGGCAAGTTAAATATATCGAGGTTCAAAGGCCTCCACTGGTGCAGAAGTTCGGATAGGGAATATCATCTCAGATGTCGTCGTCACTTGACCATGGTTCAAAATTACGAGGTCCGTTGCCAAGAGCCTTTATAATGTGACGTAAAAAAAAACTCTTCTTGTTGTTACTAATGTCACCTGACTGGCATGTATCAGAACGAGGCCCACGAAATTCATCATGGCAAAGGGTTAAGTTGCCTGCCTGTCATTAGCCATATCCTTTCTCACCATTCCGATGACAGTATGATTTAGCTCGTTTTCACCCCCAATTTTAGGAGAGAACACCTTGGGAAAGGGGTCAGGAGCTTCCCACCTCTCTTCCCCTTCCATCAACCTTCGGCTCGACGGCTATTTAGAGTAACCCCATGCCGCGAAGGCACTATACATTGACAACAGTGTCGGTTTATTCATTTGGCGCTTGGAGCGATGCCCAGGAAACCGGATAAGCTGGACTTAACCAGATGTTCTTGTTATAAATTTCGATCCACCTGTGCCAAGGGGATCCTTAGATCTTCTGCGCCCACTGTCCGAAATGAGCTTAAGGGAACATGGTACGATTTACACAAAAATTTTTTTTGTTGCCTCCTATGTGTGTGTGTGCCCAAAATTTCATAAAAATTTATTTTTTAAGGAAAAAACTAAAAATTTGTGAAGTGATTTTAAAATGCTACTCCTCCCACAAAAGTTGATTTACATTTAAGAAATTTGATTTACATGTACAAATGTCTAACTATGTGTAACAAAAGTTGGTATGGGTTTTGCGATAACATGATTGGTATTCGTATAATACTACTTTTTATGAATGCTTATTGAAAATTCCTTAAAAAATGTATAAATTCTGAATTTAAATATTTTTAAAAAAATAAGTATTGCTTTGATTCAAAAATGCATACCAACTTTTGTTACATGTATTATTAGCAATAGGTAAAAAAATTTCAAAACATTAGGCACAATAGAAAAAAAGCCTTAGAATTTTAAATGAAGACAAACTAGTTATTTTACCTTTCTGAGATAAGTAAGTTTAAAGTTTTGATTTGCCCTAGGGATGTCAATAAAAACGAACGTAAAATCTATCATACTTCTGCGTTTCTTAAGTTTAGAGATTTCAAATTTTTTGAGGTTATAGAGAGAGAGAGAGAGAGAAGTATATAAGGAATAATTTAGGCTATAAAAAATATATTTGATTTTTTGACCGATTTTTGTCATTTGAATCGTATTGTGTCCCCTTAAAACTCATACTGATTTACAAACATCCATGCCTTCTCCAGGATTCAAACTCAGGTCCTACGACACTACAGTCAGCGTCGCTAAGCACAATAAATAAGTATAAAAAAATATATATATAATAATTTATTTATTATATATTTAATATATAATATGTATAATAATATATATAATAATATATAATATAGTAATAAATAATATATATTTATATATATAATGTATATATATTAAACATATAATAATATTTCTTACTTATATTAACATAATAGCATTTTTCTACATGAAAAAGTGCCGGTTCAGATTTTGTTTCCCGTCGCGGGAGACAATTGGCACAATAACACATATTTAAGTAATCAAACCCAGTAAATATTTTTACTAAATAACAGATTCTTAAAGATTGCAAACAATTTCTTAGAACTGATAAAAGAATTCGAAGAATATATTTATAGACTGAAAAAAAAATATTATTCTTTAAAGAGTCAGAACTTGAAATGTTTCCTCAGCACAACGAATACGCAGCAGTAGCGGTGGCATTTATCGCTGCTATTAGTAGATTTTGTAATCGCAGCTTACAATCTATTCACTCAACTGAATCAAGCTTTTCCGGACGGAGCAACAAAAGCCAAGAAACCGGTTATTCGCCGCTTAAATAAGAAAAGCGCGCGCTACATCATTTAGTGAATATAAAAACTCGCATGTGCACATTCACTGTACAAACAGAAATTCCATCTTAGAACGAAAAGAAGATAAAAAGCAAAAGAGTAAAAAAATATATATATGTACTTTCTAAAAATGAATTCAGGCTTCCTTTGTGGACTTATGCTTTAAAGCGTGAAGGGAAAAAAATTGATCTTGAGAAAGATGTTTTGTAACGAAAAAATAGAAGTTTCATCTTGAAAATATGATAGTATGGAAATTGAACCCTATTTGAAGGTCAATTTCGCTCTTTTTTTCCACACAAACAGTTGTAACACACATTGATATTTTCTTTCAAATAAACATATTAAACTGTATAATTTGAAATATATAAAATAAAAATTTGCATTCCCCTACAACATTTGTAGATGTCGCTGCAGTCTTTTACGAAATGAATTGTTTTTCTCTTGGGAAAAAAATTATGTTTCAACTTATTTTTCTATTTCTTTTTCTTTCTTTCTTTTTTTTTCAAAAATATTTCTATTGAATATTTATTTGAAACTCAGCAGATGTTGTTTAGCTTTTGGCCAAGATTATTCTGCCAATATATTTTAAAATCATTTGTGTTTCTAATGTGTGTTTTGCTTTTTTTTTTTTTCACCATCTAAAGAAATTTGGTTTTACTTTTAATGCATGAAGTGAAATAAAATTAACTTCTCTTTAATATTGCAATATTTGATTAAACTTTGTTTAAAGTTTAAATTAAACTCAATTATGAAAAGTATAAAGTAGTTCCCTTTAAGTCAAAGAAAGTATTTATGCAAATTTCATTACAATTATGAGTACAGAACGGTTGGCAAAATTGAATTTGCTTTTTCACGTACGAATTCCTATGTTCTACGACTTAGAATGCATAGGTCAGTCAAAAAAAATAATTAATTAATACCAGAAAAACTCTTCTGCAGTTTTAATAAATAATCCTTTCCTTTCATCCCAAAAGTCGTCTATGTTTTGCTAGAATAGAAAACAAAATTAAAGATGGTAAAAAATAAAAATAACCCCTCTCTCTATATAAAAAAAGTTTTTCGTGATACTGTATTAAATTTATTTAAATACGGTTTGTAAAAATGGGTCATAAAAAGTTAAATTTAACTGAAGAAGAGTGCCAAGAACAATTTGCCTACCTTCCAGCGCTTTCTGGAAAAATCTGCTTTCGTCGAAGATCGTGATGTTATAGATTTCTTCAGTAATTTCCAGAAGCATCCATATTGTCCTCGAGTTGCCAAATTCAGTCTCAAAAATGATGGCAACTTGGATATATTGCAAATATTTCACCAATTTTGCATTGAAACGTCATTATAATGTAATAGACACCGTTTCTTCCGAATATTGTAATTTTCATCAAAAAATTAACACAACAGAAAGTAATATTAACTCATTAAACATCCAGATCTAGATTATTTATACTATTTTAAGATAAAACAATAATTACACAAGAAGATAAGACATTCATTACACACATTTATTTATTTTTTCCTGCTTTCAATATAATGAAAAAAAAAATAGCAAAATATAATACACTTAAATTACAGTTTTACATTTTGAGCAATGAGTATAAACAGTTGCATAATTTCTACAAAGGGGGTTGCTCGACATTAGGTGGACAGGGTTACCCTTCCAATTATTAATTAACTTACTTAAGTCTTAGTTTTGTTATTTCTTTTTAAAGGTCGAACGAGTTATAATGAAAATGGCGACATTCCAAAAGATTCCATTTCATGAAAACTTTACATGTTTGTTTTAAAATTAATGATTATGAACATTATACGCGCAATATAAATGAGTAATCACAGCAAATGGCATTATTTTTTCTTTATTTGTAGATCTTGATTTAAAAGTAATACAATTCTTTTAATATGTATATCATAAAAAAGAATAACTTCAGGTTCAACACTTACATAGAATAAAAATTACGGAACGATTCTTGTGAACTTTCTTTCAAGTTTTTAAGTTAAAACATTACAGACATAAACAGCTTGGGAATGTATGAATTAAGCTTTCAAATGTATGTTTCTATTAAAAAAAACATTTTTTTTAAAGTAAAAGTCTAACTGCAATTTAACTTTGGGTATTTTTGAGATCATGGATTTATTTTTTCATTTATTTTATTTTCATTTATGTGTTTATAATTTCTTGAATTATATGAAATATTTCATGATGCAATTGATACATTTTAAGTACCATTCTTTACTGTTGCTTAGGGTAGTCAAAATTCTGAAAGAGTTATAAAAAACCAAAATTTTCTTTTTCTTGAAAAAATTTCGCACACAGTGTTGTTCCTTTTAAAATATAGTTGAAAATACTTCAGCGAAACTTTTTTTACAAATAAATACATTTAACTTTTCATGATCTTATGTTATAACTGACAATAATACAAAAAAATAGTTGAAATTGTTTTGAATAAAGTCACTCACAATGAATATTGAATACTTAAGCTTTTTAGAAACCACAGGGGAAATTAAAAAGGCATTGGTGATATACATCGTCTTGATAATTAGTACGGGGAAAAGCTTTTTACTACGCATATGATCGGCCCATATTATTCACATACTTTCATTAGAAATAACAGAGGGAAAACAAGGAGGTATATATATAGGGAGCTGCTCGAATATCTAAAATAAATATATTTTAGTCAAAGTTTCTATTGAAGCTGTAATTAAACTGAAAAAATCGTCGAGTAGAGGAGAGGATGCATGGTCGAATATTTCGGACTTCAAAGTCCACAATAGGACGTTTCGAGGAGAGAAGCTCGTCGAGGAACCAGGCGTATTTTCTTTAGCTATTGGACATTTTTGCATCGGGCAGAAAAAATACATAACCATACAAAAACAGCAACACTTACTCAATTTTAGAACCATTCGCTTCTTTCTTTCTCAAGTTTTGCTCACTGAATAATCGTAATTAGCTTAGAAAGTTATTAAAAAAAAGGAAATATCTAAACACTGGGCAGATGTACTGGTTCTTTGAAAGGGTTGAAACATAAAACAGTAGAGATAAAAGCATAAAAAAACTTTTAATAAGGCCAAGATTAAGTTAATATTTTGAATAGTTTGGTAATTAACCTCAAAGGAAAGAACGGTTTATATAAAATAAGATAGCGAGAAATAAATAGTATAAACGAAACCGAATAACCCATTATTTTCCAGGTTTATCTGTCAGTGAATCTTAGCGGAACTCTACTTAACAAAAGAAACATGCTTGCCAAATTTCAAATCTATGGGTTTAATAATTTCAGAGATCTCGTAATAAGAGAATCGCTTTAGCCTCAATATATACAGAGAGAAAGAAGACATGTAACTCCCCTTAGAAATCGATTTCCTCCAAACTTGTTCCTAGTGGATCTCTACTCTACAAAACGTGTGTGCCAGATTTCAAGTCTGTAGGTCTAATAGTTAACAAAAAGATTCTTAAAATTTATAATGCCTTCCCCAAACCTTCCCTCTTTGGAGAGGATTTCTGCAAAACCTACTCTAGTGCATCTTTACGCAACGAAATAAACATGTCTACCTTACAGTTTGAGAAGAGCTGAACTTGACACAAATAAAGTAACAGTTTCCGAAAGTTCAGAGTAATAACCTCTGATAAACAAAAAATACAATTTGCCATTTATTTTTCCCATATAAATGCATTTTATTAATGAATAAAGTTTCCAGTAAATCCATCAAAAATTAAAGACATACATCCAAGCAACATAACAAGCAAACCAAAAAAAATAACGTGAATTTAACTAATGCCAATAAAAGTACAGGTTTCAACATTTTATGTTAAGTAAGTTCAAAGAAAGTTTAAATTTAAAAAAAAGGATGCATTTTATCCCCGAAATTGCAGCTAGAGGGGAATTAGCAAATCTATTCTAATGCATTACAAGGGGCTAAGGGGGAGTTGTTAGTCCCACATATTTGAAATTGGGTAAGCATGTTTCTTTTGTTGAACAAAGATCCACTAAACGATCTTACGAAAATCAATTACTATGGGGGGGGGGGACTGGCTGTGATATACAGAAAAAAAAACACACACATCATTTTCGAAGTACTAGACCAACAAAAATGAAATTTGGTATGTATTTTCTTTTATTTAATTGAAATCCGGTAAGAATGGGTTTTACGGAAATCGAATTTCAAGAAATCTTATGGGGCACATTGATGAAAAAAATTCATTTTTTGAACTATAAAAATTAGACTTGGAATTTGGGAAGAATGTTTATTTTGTTTAGAAGAGATCCACTAAGAATCGATTTTGCAGAAAATCCACTTCGGGGAAGGGGCTTACGGGAGCATAAGATAGCGTATGCCATATAACATCACAAAATACCCGCGAAGCAGGAAGGTAAAGACTAGTAGTAAAATATTGTTACGTAGATCGAGGTTCGAGGATTTTATGTAAATCAGTCGCAAAGAACAAGACAGTTTTTCAGGAGCGATGGAAATTTAAAGTCGGAAAATAATCTTTGAAATGCAGGATACACAGAGAAATTCGCAGAGTAAATCTCAGGAGGTTTTCACACCTTCAACAGAACTCAGACACAACCAGCAGCGTCTAAAATACAGCTATGTTAGAGATTATTCACAAGCACTCGCTCGTCCTTCAGAACAGCGGCATTAATAACTAATCGCTGGTCGTCGCTTCTCGGTCAAAACAACACTAACTCAGTTTCGGCAAGCGACTCCTTATTTATGCACCCCAAGGAACTTTCAAAAAAGATCGGCTTGTGGCATAGATCGTAATATCATTGGATTTTTCCACTAATTTCCAGGAGAATCCAAAGGTCATGAATTCGCCAAAAATGGTCACCAGTTGCCAAATTGATCACCAGCATGTTCACGAAAACGATGCCAAATTGGTTCTATCGGCAAGATTTTGCCAAGTTTCCAATGAATCGCCATTATAATGTAAGGAACAGCGGTGCTCGCGAATATTACAATTTTTAACATAAAATAAATACAACATAGAGTAATATAAATGTATTACACACCCATATATATAAATTATTTACACTATTTTAAGTATTCTTTATCCAAAATTCGTAACAATATAATTATTTTAATTTATTGATCAGCCAGATAAATTAAATTTTTAATAAAACATAAAACGGCTATCTTTATTCAATGATCATATCTTTTGAAGGCTATAAGTATATATTTATCATGTACTTTGCTGTGTATGTGTCTGATATAAATTTGCATAAATTATAAAATAGAAAAAGTAACAGATTTTTTTTATCTATTGATAAAACGAATATGTTTTGTTAAAATATTGTAAAAATTGCGGATCTGCATTTTCGAACGAAGCTCAATCCATCGATCGTTTTCGAACGGCACGCTTTGCTCAAAGCACAGGAAAAAAAACAGTAGCTTTTTCTTAAATCCTGGAAGTCAATAGGCTGCAACAATGTGAATTCACTCAATCGAAAGAAAGGTTTTCTTATGGCTTTTCAAAAGTGAAATCCTTTCATGCTTTGACAAACTCTGTGATTGATGACAAAAAAATGTGACGGTTTATGAGAAAGCCTTTACTTTGTAAGAAAGTATACATTTTAAAAAAACAAATTTGTTGACTCCAATTTCAAAATTAAGCCACAACAATATTCATACGAGGATTCTGAAAAGAGTAGAAAATTGGAAAATTTTGCTTGTATTTTCTGTGTTATTTGTTCTGAAGTAGAATTTTTTTAAAATAAAATATATTGGCGGAAAAATATAAACAACTTTTAAAATGTCTACCGACATTCCAGAAGAATTATATAAGAACTTTGTTTCGCATTGTAAAATATTTAGATCTATTTAAATTCCTTTTCTCTATATTGAATTCGTTTTTAATTCACTATTTAAATTATATATTAGATATAGATATTGTTTAGGTTGAAAAAATGGACTAAATTCAAGTGACGTCATAGTGACATAAGTGCAATTACGTGTTTCCAGTCCATCAGTTCATGCTCTTCGCTATTGCCAACTTCTATACTTCCTGTAGAAACTTTTCTTTAAAAAGAACATATTTGTCAACAGAAATAACGCACATAGATAAGCAAAAATGTACTTCAATTAAAAGTTCACGAATGATATAATTTCTCTTTTTTAATTTTGTAAAATCCTATTTGAGAAGAACCTTAATACTTCTATATCCTTACCCAATTATCAAATTCGAAGTTTTATGTAAATTTTGCAAGTAGTACAAAAAGTACAACTACTAATGTCCCTTTTGAATTCAATAGAGAACACGTTATTGCATTTATTATGTGATTATCAGGAATTTAGCCAATTTTTTTTTTATATAATAATATCGTCTGCTTTAATTCAATAATTAATGTAACTGTAATTTTTTTGCTGAGATATGATCGTCTGTTGTTAAAGTTGTTAAGTTAGCATCTTTTGTAATAAGTCTAAATATGTTATTTTAGTTGGAGGAAAACGCTAATGATCACCGCTGGTTCAATTTAATATGCATTTATTTTTGATATTATAATTCTGATATTATTATAAATTTGAGATATTATAATTCTGGATCTTAATTTTTAATCGTTTGATAGATTATAAAGAATAAACGGCGTTCATAGAATAAACTTTAGCTGCAATTAATTACAAACTTCGTACTTTTGATAATTTCCTATTCGAGCGGTGATAAAAATTTATGTAGAGGTCTCTCTCTTAAATTTATATTTTTATTGATTTACTTAATACCATGTTATTTTACAGTTTAAGTAAATAAAGCTTTCTTTCTTCTTAGACAATTCCATTTTCATCACTCAAGAGATAACGGTTAAATTCATCTTCTTGTTATTTTTTAGCTTATTTAAAACGTCAGACTGGTGAACATTTCGATAGCTATAGCACCATTGTTGGATTTTCTGATTTCTTCTACTGTGTCAAAAAAAAATCTAGTCAATCTTGTCCTAAGAATTTCCTGTTTTTATTCTTTTGTATCAAGAAGTGGCCATGGTAGCCGAGTGGTCTAGGTATCGGATCGTGGCTGGCCTTGTCCCGAGTTCGAGCCCAGTACCATTGAAGACCCGCCGTGTTGGGGAGCGATACACGTTAAATCTGTCGAGAGCTCTCAAACGTCCTCCCATTGGTGTGGTGTGTAGTTAGGAGAGGGTGGTGCTAGCTCAGGTGTCATCCACGTCACTTGACCTTGGTTCAAAATTACGTGGTCCGTCGCCAAGCTGAACAGTGTGACGTTAATATTCACTAATGTCATGAATTGTATACATGTTTCCAACATAAAGAATAAAAAAATACTAAATATTAAAAAAAAATTTTTTTAGTTGAGTTTTACCTTAGTGATATACCTTGATTGATTGAATATTAACGTCGCACTGTTCAGCTACACGAGGGCTTTTGGCGACGGACCACGTAATTTTGAACCATGGTCAAGTGACGTGGACGACACCTGAGCTGGCACCCCCCTCTCCTAACTACCACACCAACGGGAGGACGTTTCAGCTCTCGATAGATTTAACTTGCATCGCTGCCCTACACGGCGGGTCTTAAGTGGTACTGGGCTCGAACTCGTGACAAGGCAAGCCACAGTCCGATACCTATACCACTCGGCTACCGCAGCCACTAGTGATATACCTTAGTTAATCACAATAGTGAGTTTTGTGATTATGATAATAGGGTAGTTGAGCCTTATTTCAATAAATTAGTATTATCAATGAATTCATTAGCGTCACTTCATTGCCAACTGTATTTTCTAGGCAATCGAAAATGGAATAAAAAACAGTTGCTAATTGATTTCTGGAAATTGATTCTCTTTAACTCAATATGTTTTGAAAGATTAAAATTTTTAATGTAATCCTGTATGAATCTGCATCAAAGTTGAAAATTACGGAAAGATAAATTATAACACATGTATAAGTTTTTACATGAAAGATATTTTCATATTTGCTCAGAAAGTTTTTTTTTTTCAAATATACATTCGATAGAAGTGTGTTTCATCATCTTATTTGTCACATTAGAATGACTAACTTTCCTTCATATTCTTTCTCTTTCTCTATATGATTGTCCTTTTTCTAAGAAAAAATAATTCCAAGTTATTAAAAATGATATTTTCTGCTTCGATTAAACATTTCCCCCGATGAAATGATGATATCCCATACGTTAATCGTTTCACCAGCGTCGAATTTTTCTCATTACAGAAGCATCTTCTACAATTCAGAAATTGGATTATTTTCAAACGTGCACCTTCTAGAATGATTACTTCTCTATTCTTGCGTTCCAATAGATGCCTAGATAAGTTAAAGTGTAAGAAAAATATGCAAATTGCCAGTCGATTAAACTTTTGACAATTTTCCGAAGGCGTGCTATAAGAATGCCTTGGACGAAAACGATACATTTAAATGAAATTGTCCAATACTCAGACGTTCTTGAACGGAAATTCGAAGAAATATTTTTAAGAGACGTATTAAAAGGAATAGAATACGTTTTTGATCGAGTGCACTTTTGAATTTTAAATTTCTTTTAAAAGAGTTGATGAAATTAGTGGTAATTATTTTGATAATTTGTGAAAATCGTTTATCTACCTCTTCATCACCATTGAAGCTAGACGAATAAAAAAATAAATTCTCAAAGAGGAATAAGTAAGTGTATATTAATGTCACACTACAAATCAACACGACGGCTATTGGCAACGGACCTCGTAATGTTGAGTCATGGTTAATAGCCGAGGAAGACATTTAACTCACCAAACTACCACGTTATGCCATCGGGAGGACTTCGAGCCTCGACAGATTAAACCAGCATCGACCCTTTAAAACGGCGAGTGTTCAGAGGCACTTAAGGTTTCTGATTTCCCGGGTTTTTCCATTCCCGAGAATGTCCGTTAAACCCCGGGAATACATTGAAATTTAAAAAGATTTAAAAACAAGTTATTTTTAAATAAAATCAATAATTATATAAAAAAAGGATACATATAAATTCCAAAATTAATACTTATTTATATAATAAGCTAAAAATACAAATAATATATAATACATTGATTATTCTTTTTTTTTAAATAGGATTTTAGAAAGCATAAGCAATTTATTCTTTTATCACTCAGCCTAGTTCTAAGCTTTGCGACGAACAATCCGGCAGCAGAAAATGCTCCCTCGGCTTCAACTGACTTTGGAGGAATTGTTTTTATAAAGTCTCACATAGTTTTATAATGTCTGGCGGAGGATTTTCAGTCGAGTCGAACAACTGCATCTCTTGTTTCATGATTTGTTGAAACTAGTACTTTTTTTGGTTGAACAATATAAAACTTTTGTTTTAGAGTAAATTGCTTTCTCTAATTTTTAGTCCAACGTCAGAGGTTTTTCTTACAAAATCTCCATGCTCTCTTCTTCTGAGTTCGAAGTGTTGGATATTGATTCCTCTTCTTCGCAGAAAAGCCTTATCCCTAACATTTGGGCTTGTCTAACCGAACAATTTTTGCCAGGCAATTACGAAATATCGATAGTAACTGCATCTGCTTCGTATTTTCTTCCCAAATTCAGATATTGCATTAATCCTATTAAACTAACGTTGTGTGTCTCATTAATTCTTCGAATTAGAGAATATTTAATAAATTTCGCAAATTCTGAATTTTGTTCGTTCAGTTCTCCAATAACGAAAGAAAAAATATCTTCTGCAGTTAGCAAAGTTGCATTTCGATTGCATAATTTTTCTAAGCAAATTTTTACTGGCTTGAGGATTGCTACAATTGTAGTCACAGTTTCAAACTCTACATTGGCCATTATTTGTGCTTCTTTAATGTCAATTAATGCTTTTAAAATTGTTGACTTTATTTTTAAAAATCTTTCAAGTATTGCCAACAAACTATTGAAGCCGTGTGTGATTCCCGGGAAATCCCGGGAATGAATTATAATTCCCGGGAATAGAAAGAGTACAGACATTATGATCTACCGGGATCCAGGGTTTCCGGAAAAAACCCTAGTGGAACTGGGGATCAAAATTATGACACGAAGCCATGGACTCGTGACCATGACCACTAGGATATCTTGACCTTTCTCAAAGAGGAAAGTGTCAAATTTAGTTTATAGTTGATGAAAAAATTGTACCCCTAGGATTTCTAAGGGGGTATTTCTATGACTGTAGTAAAATTAAGATTATATAGTACCGCAAAATCCAGCGTATATAGCACGCACCTAGACTTTTAAGCTGCAATTTTTAATTTTAAGGTTTATTCGCCGTTTAAGGTATCCGACTACGTTCGGAACCGTGATTTTAAAAAGGCGCATAAATGCATAATTTTCATTATATTTAGTGTCACAGAGAATAGAAAACATATATAAAATTGTTTTAAGGACATTTTGACAGAAAAAATTATTTAAATACAATATTTCGGCAAAAAATTAACTTAGAATAACCTTTTATCCAAATGTTCTCCTTTTGTGAAAAATGCTTCTATTATAATAAAATTTTGCCTGTATATAGCTCAGACCTCTGTACAGAGAATCAACTATGATTTTTGAAAAATTCACATGATTTTCAGAGTTACAACTAATTGAAATAATTATCGGTGTTTTTTTCTTAAAATTTCTCCCCTCTGTTGTCGTAAAACATGGATAAACCCACTTCTAAGTTATATATTTCAAAAATTCTAGTGGAGCCTCTGTACAGAGGTCTGAGCTATAGACAGGCCAAATATTATTATAATAGAAGCTTTTTTCACAAAAGGAGAATATTTTGAAAATGGGTCATTCTATGTTCATTTTTTGTCAAAATATTGTACTTAAATAATTTTTTTATTGTAATACTATTCTTAAAACAATTTTATATAATTTTCTAATCTAAGTGATACTAAGTATCATAAATATTATCCATTTATACGCTTTTTGCAAAATCACGGTTCCGAACGTAGTCTGATACTTTAACGCACACCCTCATTTTTATGACGAAACCTGAAATGCACGTGCGCAATGCTTTTGTCATTTATTCAAGGTATTTTAGCTTCAGAAAAAAATATTACACTTCTAAAACTGTGACATCTCTCACGTTCTTCTTCTAACATAACCTCTATGTTCTTTGACGGCCACGATTAATGGCAAAACTTTTCCAACCCAAATCCAAGAAGTGAAACGAAGCATAGATGCAAATAAGATAACCTTTAAAAGGATAGAATGTTTAGTAAGCAAGGATGGAAATGAAAGTTTATTGTAATTTAAAAATGATATATAATGCATAAAAATTGTGAAACACTTACTGGTATTATGTAAATATAGATTTTGCAAAGTAACTTAAAGAGTTTTCATTTCAGGGTGACAGACCCTGAAAGTATTGTTCCATAGCTGATATGTAGCCTCAACTTGGAGCAGTGGAGCCGGTCTCCAAGCTCATAAATGAATATTTGTCCTGATGCAGAGTTTGGGTCTGCGTACCCAGGAAGAAATGCACGTAAAAATTTAAGTGTTTAAAATATTTATAAGTAACGTTAAATATATAGAGTTAAGTACATGTGTAAAAGTGAGAATATACCATGATTAAAAAGCAAAATTGTTAATGTTGTCCTAGTTAATGGAGTAAAATTTATTGTGTGTCTGTCACGAGTTTAAATTTAAGTTTAATATTAAATTTAATTCTAAGATGAATAATGAAAATTACAGTTAAGTTAAATATTGGAAATTATAGAAGTTAAAATGTGGATTCAAGGTTAAAATTTAAATAAAACTTAGAAAGTGAGGAGATTCAGAAATAAAAATTTAGGCACGTAATTTCTTAAGGATGCTGAGAACCCTTGAATAAATCACGTTTTTCTTCTTGGAGGGGGTTGTGACATCTCTCGCGTTCTTCTTCTAACATAACCTCTATGTTCTTTGACGACCACGATTAATGACAAAACTTTTCCAACCCAAATTCAAGAAGTGAAACGAAGCATAGATGCAAATAAGATAATATTTAAAAGGATAGAAAGTTTAGTGGGCAAGGATGGCAATTTAGAGAAAGCTCTGTTTGGAAAAGGTAGAAGTGTAATTTGACGGCCTACCAAAGCATCACGGATATCCAGTCATTACTACAAGGTGCATACTATTGCACGCGAGCCCAACAGCCTACCTGAAAGTAATTGAACCGTTGAGTATTCAACCAAGGTAGGAAGATTATATTCTGAACGCTAGTATATTATTGAGATTGTGATTAGGCAGATATAATATATTTATATTGATAAGTGATCTAATTGCGCGATCCGAGTTAGTTAAGACTACGTGTAGTGGTTTATTCTCACTTAATATAAGTTTGTTTGATATCTAAGTAATTTAAGTTAAATTCTTAATAAAAGTCATATTAAGAATTATAGAATGTCTCATATCATTCCGAGAATCCCACACCTCTAACTTACGCGGAAACCCCACGACATAGCTATCGAACGATGGCTATGTCGCAAAACTACAACCCTTTAAGTAAATAAGAAATGTCATTTCTTTTAAATAAACGGTATTTCGATGTACATATAGAAACCTAATTTTTTTCTATGCTCGTAATTTTTTATTTTTGAAGTTCTCATTTTTATATAATCGGCGTAGAACGCGCTCGCACCCATAAATTTCAATCTCAGTTTTTGAGTTAAAAGTACACGTTATACGCCGGATTTTACGGTAGTTTTCAAATACCTGTACTTTATTAAAGTTGAAGTACTTTTACTTAAAACTCTTGCGGAGAATTATACCTTTTATAAATGAAGCTCAAGTTTATCGAGTTCTAATCTGTTTTATCTCTCTTTTTATGTCTCTTTGACTTTATCTGGAATATAGTAAACATTTTGTCCGTATTTTTTGAATTTGTTATTATTGAAAAAAAAATGATTTACAGATATTTATCGTTGGCAACAAAAGTCATTCAATTCAGGGAAAATGTTTAGTCATGTAATGTTTCATTTGTCAAGATTCTCTAGATGCTTTTTTACCATGTTTTTACTAACTCGTTTTTCCGGGTGGAATTTTGTAATTGATTTTAAACTAACTTTCCGATGGGCTAGATACTTGAAATTTGGACCTAAGCTCAGAAGTGGATGACAATGCATGAAAATGTGAAAAAAGGAAAAAACAAAAACGAAAAGGAGAAGCGAAAGATAAAGAAAACAAAAATTATGCCTTTTATTCTGTTATAAAAACACGGTACATTAAAATTTTTTTTAGATAATATACTTGTTAAAACTGTTCCTGTTGATTACATTTATTTTTCTTAAAATTATAACAGTTTTGAATATGCACCTTGTAATTTAGATATTACTTGAAACTAAAACATTTTAAACGTAGTTTTTTTTATTGCAGAATAAACAAACTAAGCATGAAGTTTTAGTTTTTATTTTGATAATTTATTAAAAAGTCCACAACTAAAACTATAATTGGAAAGAAGAAAGAATTTTTTTTCGGCAATATTTTTTTTTTTTTTACTCTTTAAACATAAATTTATTTTCTCTCTTTCTCTGCTGAGGATTCCATTTAAAATTCCCCTAGTCAAAATTTTTATTGTGTGTTTAAATATGAACAGAAATTTGGCAAAAATATTTTTTTAAATACTGAATAACAACTAATAATTTAAATATATGTAAAGAAAAGATAATGAAATTTTAATCCTTTAATACGCACGCTTACTTTGAAAAAAAATGGGAAAAAAATATTAATTATTTTTATGTAAAAAAACACATTTTAGAATCCTGTGTTTGGGCCAAAAATAAAAAAAAAGAAGGAAAAAAAAAATACAAAATCAATCAATATTTATATTTTAATTTTCAATTTTGATTACTAATAAAAGCCGAATATTGCAATCTTGCACGTACATCGATTTCTACTATCTTTCTTTTGGAATAGTTTTTTCGGAAAAAAAAATATATATTTATCTGTAAAAACGTTTATGTATACTTTTTCGACAGAAATCATAATAAAAGTAGCATTTATTTTTAAAAAGTATTTAAACTTTATTTTATCTGATATATTCGGAAGGAAAGTGCAGCACATAGCTCAATATTGCTATTATTATTTTACACATTTAATAACTCTTTACTTTTTTTCCTTTGCTATTCTTTTCAGCTCAACACACAGGGTTGTATCTTGTGTGCGAGTGAATGGGAGTTACACTTACGTAACACTATAAAGCTGCACGAGGGCTTTCGGTGACGGACCTCGTAATTTTGAACCTTGATCAAAGGACGAGAACGATACCTGAATCGATACCTCCTTCCTCTCATAACTTCCAGACCTCACCAACGGGAGGACGTTTGATCCTCGTCAAATGAACAGTGCATCGTCTATCTCCACGCGGGGGATCTTTAACTTTCTAAGTTTGAACTTGTGAGTACATGACCTTGACTACTATTCTACCAGGGACACTAGTATCTTGTGGGAGATACCTTGTTCAATTTCTACTATTAGCTTACACTCTCTATGTATTTATTTATATATTTATTTATTTATCTTGGTGGAATTTTCAATCGTCAATAAAATACATTTTAAAGCGCTCAATTGAGCTGAAATTTTATATACGGGATTATTTTGGATTAATAAAAGTTAATTGATTAAAACTAATTATTTAAAGAATTACAAATACAACCACGTTGGCATCATTTTTGGCGACTTGTGTCAAAATTTGAAAAGGTTTGTTTCTCACGTGTTAAAGTATTTGGTTGAACTGAAATTTATATACACGATTGTTTTGGATGACAATATGATACTTTAATGATAATTAATAAAGATTAATTGACACTTAATGTTGTGATTCTGTCCTATGTATTTACATATTTATGTTAATTGTAACTATTTAATAAAAAAGTAGCTAAAATAAAATTTTTCTTTGTTGATCTAAGTAGGAATTGACTTAATTTTTTTTATATATATTACTTGTTTTTACAAGATTTTATTTAACTTGCAATGTAATTTGTTCGGGTGGAATCTTGCAATTCACTTTTGAAGCTGATGTCTTCAACCGATTGAGAGCTGAAATTTTGTATACACGTTTAGTTTGGATGACAATGCATTTTCTCGAAAGGGTCCCTCCAAAAGGTTAAATATGCTACAATTGAGAAGATAAAAAGAAATTATTATTACTAAAATGGGTAAAAAATGGATAAAAATTTACAAACATTTACATAAAAAGGGCCCATTTTGTACAAAAAGTTCATGAAAAATTTTTCAAGCTCTGGTACTCCCCTCTCCTTAGTACCACACCAATAATAGGACATTGAGAGAACCTAGACAGATTTAACACGTATCGTCCCCTTCTACACATCGGGGATTCAGTGGCATCAGGATTCGAACCCGTGACACTTCAGCCACGAGTTCGTGACTATTACCATTAGGTTACATGACCACCGAGTACTTTCAGAGTGCGATGTATTAAACATCCAATTTGATTCGTATAACATAATTCTGCCTGCTTCAAGGGTTGGTGTTATTGAAACTGAAAATAATCTAAAACATAATTTTAAATATAGAATTATAAATGTTATTTTACGTAACAAGTCGGTTGGTTTGGCGCTGGCCGAGTACGCTCAAGTTTGTAAGTTCGACCCCCCATCCAAGTCGGTAGATTTTCATGACAGAAAAAAATCGACAGCGTCCATGACGTATGATTTTACGGCATGTTAAAGATCTCCGGAGTGCCTTTTTGGCTAGGGTACTCTCGGAAAAATTAAATTTCTAGTACAACTTTGCATTGTCTTAGCTCAGATGTCTCCCTCTGGGGAGGAAACAAGGTGTCAAAATTACATTGCGGAAATTGATATCCACCAATATGTTGCAACACTGAAAAGCGATACCCAGGGAATGTACTAGGTATGCAATAGTAATTACCAATCCGTAGCCCCATTAGTAAGAAAAATAAAATGTTTTTAACAAAACGTTAAAGAAAGTAGAATAATTTCCAACAATATAAATTTATTGCCATTAAAGAAGTTAAATTAGAGCATCCTAAAACTTCCTTTTTGATAAGTGTCATGTAGAGCTTTTTAAATATGCACTATTATTACATTTATTTTAAAATATTATATCATCTCGTACTACTTATTTTAGGGACATTTACTCTTAACACCATGCTATTTATTGTTTCCATTTAATGCATGACATTTTTCTTAATTCTTAAAATCTAATTCAGTGAACAATTCGAATGCATTATAACAGATATATTCCATTAAGTATCTTTTCTGATGCAATATCATTTCACGAAGTAGTTTTTGTTCTTTTTTGCCCTTTTAAAAGCACTTATTTGGAAAGAAAAATTAAAAGCATTCTTTCTTGAAATATGCACCGTAGATGAGAAGATACGAAAAATGTTTACTTTTGTCGTTGTATTCCTTTTTTCAATTCCTGCTATTAGCTCACTCTCTCTATACATTTATATATTTATTTATCTTGATCAAATTTTCAATCGTTAATAAAATAATTTCTATTCATCCAATCAAGTTCGAATAACTTTTTTCAAACTTGTAGTGGATGCCACTTGATGTTAATACAGTCTTTTCAAATATTAATTAATTAAATTAAATTAAATTAACTACTGGTTTTTGACACCAACTTAGATTCGTCTCTATTGTTGCAACAATTTAACTGTTCAAACAAAGACAAAAGTTGGCGTCGAAAACCTGTTTTTCAGCCAAACCGCATTGTTACAACAATGCAGACAAATCGCGCTCTTTTTTCAATTCCTACTATTAGTTCACTCTCTCCCTCTCTCTGTATATATTGTGACGAAGCCGGTCACTTCCCCCTAATTGCTAGCAGACCCCTTGCCGACAGACGTTGGAAAAACTCCAGACATTTCCCTAATTTCTGGGAAAGAATTTCGTAAATGGGTGGTCAAAGTTTTGGACCCTTTTTCCCAGGCTGTCCCGACCGTCAAAAATAGACGCAGTAACATTGTGCTTTAGTTTCTCACGATTCGGTGACGACAGCGCTTCTGAAAACTTACAATGTGCACCGCGCCATCGCGCCCATTGGGCAAGAGATCAGATGGGCTGAGACCGACAGGGGCGGCAGAAGAACAAGAGATCAAGGGA
>BMAV01006496.1:156430-179384 GCA_019973955.1 Trichonephila inaurata madagascariensis
CCCAAAGCCCTTGATTTTTTTCCGATTGGTGATAATTCTAAGTATATAATGCGTAAAATTTAATTAAATATTTGTTATTAATGATTAATTTTATTAATTAATGCTAATTATTTATTCAATAAGTTTTTTACTGTGTTTTGTTCCTGAAAATCGGCAAAATCAAAAATAGCATGATACAAGAATGGTGAACTTTCAACCTAGGACCACCCCCTTGAAAAATTCCTGTGTGCGCTACTGATATGGATTCATTCATATTTTAGTACTTCCGCGAGTAGAAGAATTTTAACAAAAACACCAATGGACTAAATTCATGTGACGCAATAGTCACATGATAGCTGAGCCACGTGTTTTCGACCAATCAGTTCATAAATTAATGCGACGTCATAATTATATCATAATATAATCACTCGTTTCCAGCCAATTAGTTCATGTGCTTCACTGTTGCCAACTTTTGCTTTTTGCAGAAACTTTCTTTTAGAAAGTACATATTTATCAACGATATAATAATGCATATAGTTAAATATAATGCACTTAATTTAAAAGTATTCGTATAATGTAAATTTTTTTCAATTTTGAAAACTGAAGAATTTTGACACGTGAACTCTTTACCCAATCATATCAAATTTCTTAAATGTTATTTCAACTTTACAAGTTGATCAAGTCTAGTATGTCAATTTTTAATCAATGGGAAACACGTGTTTGCCGTTATCATGTGACCATCATGAATTTAGTCCATTGTTGTTTCAATTAGTCGTAAAACTGAAAATAATGTGAATTTTACAAAAATTCTAGTACAGGCTCTGTACAGAATTCTTAACTATATATATAAGATGTTGTTGCCGAATCATTTTCCATAAAAGGTAAATGTTTTGAAAACGTCCTTTTTTCTTCTTTTTTTTTTAAATAAAATGTTTCTTAAATATAGTTTCAATAATATTATTAGAGCAATTTTTTACGTATATTCTAATCAAGTCATACTAAATATCAAAAACATTTTTTGCCTATACGTTTTTGTAAATTCACGGTTCCAAATGTAGTCAGTAACCCTATAATCCTTTTATAAAAGATACATTATACATAACTCTAGTTGTTAGCTTTCAAAAGTGAGAAATATTATAATTTAGTGCGATTGAAAAGTAACTTTTCTGGATTATGGAAACAGGAGCAACGTCATTCAAAAGTGTTCTTCAATGTAAAAAGTTTATTAAGTTTCTATAGAACTTTAAGTGTATTGAGTCAATAAAAAACTATTAAGCATTTAATTTGAATCTGAATTAACCATGTTCAAAAAGAAAGTTGCCTATCCAAAATTTCCAAAAAGTTGAAAATTTCGGCAAGGGTATATATGTGATTTAAATTGAATAGGAACTCTTTTTTTTATATAATATACTGAATGAATTAATTTAAAAACATTTAAGTTCTTAAACTTCAAGTACTGTGTTTGAAATTATGTAATCTCGATGCCTGCATAATACCTAATTTATTGTTTTACCGAATTTAAATCTCGCGTTTTTTAAATGAAGTCAAACAGTATTTTTAAATAATTCTCTGCCACACAGAGTTTTATATCTTCTACCATACCTTGACTGTTGGCGAACTTTACCGAACTTTCTTCATTTCGTCTGACGGAGAAACTAAAATGTGTGAAAAAAGAGGAAAAGATGAAAAATATTTTTTTTTAAAAAAAATTTAATGAGTTATATATTTTTTTTAATATTTCTAGTACTGTTTTGCGAGGGTCATCCAGAAAATAGAGACTATCCAATACAAAAACATGAGAAGTGCAACATTTATTTGAAAAAGAAAACAATTCTATTACATGCCGGAAGCTTTCTTCACTTCTCTACATAATTACTTCCAACATTTAAACTGTTTTCATATTTGTTTACGACCTTGAGAATGTTATACATCCCCCCTTTCCATATTGTATTCTTTTACTGCCAGTGTGCAGGAGAACACAATATGACCACATAAGCCAGGCTGGTTACTGAATTCTCCTCATCCTTTCATCACTTCCAAAACGTTTACCGTCCCAAAACTTTTTCAGCTTTTAGAAAATGGTAATCGCTATGAGCAAGGCCTTCGGACTTTTATTTTATGTTTACGATTTACTTTTAAGACCTCTAGTTGGCTTAGAGGTAACGTTTCAACCTCATCCGATCTTCGCTGGAGTCGATAGATTTTCGGGAAGCAAAAAGCGTAGGCAGGCATGCCATATGATTATGTGGCATGTAAAAGGTCCTTTGGGTATCTATTTGGCTCTTGTACTCATGACAAAAATTAATCACGGCAATATTTAGCATTCGATGAGAGCTTGAATTGAATAAATTCAAGCGTCAAAAATTTGGTAGCAGGAGCCTTCACTAGATGGTGCCATCAATGAAATGGCTTTGACATTTGTGAACTTGTTATATCTGCAAAGACTGCTGCGCCAAAAGACAACCCATAAAAAACAAATGTTTAAGACCTCATATCTCTTTAAGTAACAATATTTATATAAGTATTTTTTTTTTAATTTTAATTTTACCATAACATTTTCGTTTTCAAACTCAGCTATAATCTTTTGATAGTTTATTCCTTTATCTGCGACAATTTTTTTACTGTTAGCGCGTTGAGTACAACTTCTTTTCGACGAGTGTTACACAAATTGCGACTATTTATATAAAAAGTAATAAAAACATAATGGGAAAACTGTTTTCGGGTTTAAACAAGGTAAAGAGCAACGAATACTACTTATACTTTGCATATACTGATAAATTTATGCAAGAAAAACGTAGCTTTTCTTGTGATGTAAAAAATGCATCTATATGCAAACAAAAAATTCTAGTTCTTTTTCCCTTTAACTACACTCATTTCATAGTGAAATTCAATTTTTTTCTCTCTATATCAAAAAGTGTTTCGAGACGTTGTAATAAAATTATTATGTTATCTCGCAACAATGCGCGCCAACCTTCAAGATAACTCGCCAAGTTGGAAATCCCGATTTCGAATGTCTCGTACAAGCTGAATTGGCAACCACGTGATTGGTTTCATATGATGTCGACAATACGGTTGAGATAGTACATTATTTCAAGCTCTCGCAAAAAAATATTAGAATGATTGCCTAGACTGGAATCGTTGCGTGAAAATAAATGCGTTGTCTCATGCGATGACCTATTAACAATCAACGGGACTAAATACTCACCTTTCTAGGAAGCTGCAGATTTATCAAAACCTGAGGACATTATAGATGAAGGGTTGGACGATGCAACTTCAGTGATGAGTTTAACTGAAGATGAGGGCCAAGAACGAATTTTGAGAGAAAAAAACAAATTAATGGAACTGCATTACATATAAAAATTACAGTTTTACAATCTGAAAAATGAGTGTAAACTGTAGTATAATTTATACAATGTGGGTACACCTTATAGTAAACTTTAATGTTTTTTTTTTTTTTTTCAAGTTTCGTGTTATATACATGAGAATCATCATGCAGTGGATATGATAAATATGAGTTAATTAACCAAATAAATTTATATTCATTGCAAATTCACTTGGTGAAGATTTTAATACCATTTTGCATATATCATACCATAGAGAGTTGAGAAAAGCATTGCATTTTTCTAGTAGATTTCATTTGATTATGATACAAAATAAACCTGGATATTTTGACTGCTGTATAGACTGCAATTGTAATTCCTATTCATTTTTGTGTTCGAATGGTTTGTAGAATTAATTGTGAATATGCTCACAGCACTTTAAAAAAGAGCAGGTAGTTCTGTAACGTAACTTTAGATTTTTTAAGTCTGCTTTCTATTTATACTTTATTAGTAATATTTATAATTCTATTTCTTGCTTACGATAACTACCATAATAAATCCTTATGAAAACCATAAATACTTAAAAAACCATTTTATTATTTTCTCACAAACAGATAAAGATCAAAAATTTAACTTCAGGTAGTAATACTTAATAAAATATATCATTTTAAGGATTGTTTAAAAATTAAAAGGATTGTTAGCAATGTTAAGCCCTTTTCTATATTCTTTCTCCATATTTGGATGGATTTAAGTAGATTGAGTTTAATTGCAAGAGAACATTATTGAAATATATTTCTATTGTTAAGTTACATAAGTAAAGTTATAGTTCAGTTAATCATTTTTATGTACTCAAGGGGTAACAAACCTTTATATTATATACAATATATTAAATAAATATCTATTTATTCAACTACTTTTCAGATAAATAAAGAAATTTGATTCATTTCTATTTTTAATTTTTAGAAGTACATTTTTGCAACGCATCTCTTGATATCGGCAGTTAATTAATTAGCGTTTATTTAACTCACCATGGATCTTTAGCTATAAATCCATTTAAAAATATTTTCTATATTATTTAAATAAAAACCAAGTTGAAATGTGTTTTTAAGAAAAAGCGAAACATTTGTACATTATTTCCAAAATATCACCTTGTGCTACAACTTTTGTAAATTTTTAATATTTTTTTTTATTTATTTTATAAATAAATGTATATGAGTATTAAATGCAAACGCATTTAATCATAAAAGCAATCCATAGAGATATGTTACATAGCTCTTTTTAATAACATGAAAATTTTATTTCTTGCAAATAACAAATCTGAAATTCCTTGAATAAATATATTGTTACGAATTTTGTGTAAGGTATTTTTAAAATAGAGTAAATAATTTCTATTTGCATGAGTAATACTTTCGTCTTACTCTATGTTGTACTTATTTTATTATGTTAAAATTATAATATTCGCAAGCAATGCCATTCCTTTCATTATAATGGTGATTCAATGGGAAAAGCGAAATGTTGGCAATAGAGCCAAGTTGGCATCATTTTTGGCGCCTATGTTGGTTACCATGACCAATTTGGCAACTTTGGTGACCATTTTTGGCGAGTTCGTGACCCGATGGATTCTTCTGGAAATTTGTGGAGAAATCCACTAATATCACAATCTATGCCACAAGCGGACCTTTTTTGAAATATCCTTGAGGTGCATAAATAGGGAGTTGTTTGCCGAAACTGAGATAGTCTTATTTTGACTTTTAAAGAGAAGTATTGATTTGGCCGTGAAGAGTCGACCAGCGATTAGTTATTACTGCGGCTATACTGAAGGACAAGCAAGTGCTTGTGAATAATATCTAACATACTTGTATTTTAGACACCGATAATTGTGTCTGAGCGCCGTAGAAGGTGTGAAGATCTTTCGATATTTATTCTGCGAATTTTGCTGCTGAATTCTATAGATCAAAGATTGTTTTTCGACAATTTCCATCGCTCTTGAAGAACTGTCTTGCTTTTTGCGACTGGATGCATAAAATTCTCGAACCCTGATATACGTTTCATTATGTTAACTATATACTGTGATATTGTTTGTATAATTTCAATACAAAGGAGATTTTGTATTGAAAGAAAAAAAATTGAATTGAAAGAAAGAAAGAGAAAGAAATCGTATTGAAAGTAAGAAAATTCCACAAACTTATTTTACTAAAATTCTGTGTTGTCAGATTCAATTTGAATAAATAAACCCAATACAAATAATTAATATTATCAAACAGGAAATGTCGAATTTATTAGGAGTAGCAACATACTCCCACCTTTTGTATTGCAAGCAAAGCTGAATGCAATACAAAACAATAACAGTAAAATACAAAATTACAATTGCTTGTTTTAAGCATAGGACAAATAGATATATAATACATTCTAACAATAAAATTTTTTATTCTCTAATGGGACTACGGATTGGTATTTCTACCTTTGCAGACCTAATACATTCCCAAGGATCTGGTATCACTTTTTAGTGCGGCACTATATAGGCGATACCAATTACCACAAGTAATTTGGACGCCCAGTTTCCTCCCCAGAGGGAGACACCTGAGTTCTGCCGATGCGAAGTACAATAAAAGGAAAAATGTAAGTACAGTAAAATTCATAGCTCTAATCCATAACCTCCATCTTCGAAGTAGGCGGAGAAGCCACTCCAGTGATGCCTCTCAGAAAAAGTCGAAAATAGACATTACAAGAGGATAAAGGTTTTGAAAAGATCGAATAACAAAGCCACACACACACACACACATTAGCAGCTCGTAGTTTCGCTATTCTATCGATGCCATCTTTGCCAGGATACAGTTCAATGACACGACCCAAAGGCAAGTTTAGTCTTTTAGAGTTATCTGATCCAATGAGAACAATATTCCCTATGGAAATTTTCTTTGCTTCAGATATTGACTTAGGATTACGCACAAGTTCTCCTAACTATTCTTTTTGACTACGTTTTTGTAAATTGTTTCTTAGATTTTGTAAATAACGCATCCTTTTCAATAGATGCCTTCAAATTTATTATATCCAAGTCATGCACGTATGCTCCTCTGATGTCTTGGATGAATTCATTCGGGTCATCCAAAATGTATGTAAGAGGTCTTCCATTAAAGACATTTTCTCCTTCGCATGACTACGTAAGCCTTTTTTCGTAAGTCATACAAGCTGTGCCAAGGCACTTTCGTAGAATCTGCTTGATGCTGCGAACCATCCTCTCCCACCAACTACCATACCATGGTGCTGAGGAGGAATTGAAATGCCACTTGATCTTTTCCTTTAATTCATATAATTGTTCTCATTGTACCATGACAACGACAGTAAATCTTGCTCTCTGTATTTCTTCACTTGTTAGCTCTGATGTGAACCGACGTCACTCGACCATGGTTCAAAATTATGTGGTCCGTCGCCAAAAGCCCTCGTGTAGCTGAAAGGTGCGACGTTTTATATTCATTCATTCATTCTGATGCGATCTGAGAGGTTTCTTCTTAGAATTGTTCACTTTATCCTTTAGTGAAAAAGGATTTCCTTTGCTTAAATCTGGGCAAAGTAACGTGCAAAGTCTCAGCCCACAAATCAAGTATTTCAAACTACTGTGACACTTTTTTGCAATATGATTAGGTTTAAAGCAAACAAGGCACCATCTCTGACGCATAGCATCTGATTTCCGGTCTTTGTAACTCTTTTTTGACACTTTTTGACAATCCTGACTTGAATGAGAACAGTAACAAAATATACAGCTTATACTTCCAGTATATGTGTTTGTTACTAATGTAGCAGCCGTAGGTTCATCTCGTTGAACTTGTTTATAAGACTCCTTTCGATTCGTACTACAGGGCTGTGGTAGCTCAGTGGTCAAGTTATCGGATCATGGCAGGCATGTTATGAGTTCGAGCCCAGTACCACTAAAGACTCACCATGTAGGGCAGCGATGCACGTTAAATCTGTCGAGAGTTGAAACGTCCTCCCGTTGGTGTGGTGTGGTAGTTAGGAGAGGGGGTGCCAGCTCAGGTGTCATCCACGTCACTTGACCATGGTTCAAAATTACGTGGTCCGTCGCCAAAAGCCCTCGTGTAGCTGAACAGTGCGACGTTAATATTCACTCACTCGATTCGTACTACTTCCAAACGCATTTTCTGTTAAAACACGATGGTCTTCTCCCTCTACTGTAGAACTTCGTTTATCCGAATCAATTGGGACCAGACACCGTTCGGATACGCGATTGTTCGGATAACCGAAAACCGAATGCGATCCATGTAGTATACGAAACCGGACACTATACGAATATTGAAAATAATCACATGCGGGAAAAGTGCTTGAAGAAAAAGCAAAGTAGGTGCAAAATGTAGCAGTTTTACCTTTATTGTGGAAAATAATCACTTATCTTTCGCTGTACCATTGTACACCTTCGTTTTTTCGCTGCAAGGTCTTTTATTCTCTTGTGCAGCAGTAGTTGAGTAGTACAGAACTCTCATTGTTGTTCGTACCACTCCACAGCTGTCTCTAACGCAGAAAACGCGACAGCATTTGATGGGTCCCTTTTCTTATGTCAGATATTGTTGACTTTCCAACATTATAAAACTGTGCTATAGAGAGGCCCCACTTTTTCCCTTCAAGAGACAGTTTAATATTTCAAGTTGTATCTCTATGTTCAAGACGTTGCGCTTCCGTTTTGAATTCGAAGCCATAGCAGTTCACAACTCAACAAAAGAGCACGTATACACCCCCTCACTTGGAAACAAACTCACCTAATATTCTGCGCAGATGTTTACCAAATCACACCACTGAAATTCTCCAAATATCCCTGACCTTGGGTTTTCCCGTCAATTTTGACCTCACGCGAAACAACTGTTGAGCATTGTACTGTTCGAAAACGTATTCATATACAGTACATGTAGTTGACAAAAAACACTGGCCCGGATATTTGACGCTCTTGATAATAATGTTCGGATAAACGACGATCTACTGTACTTCATGACGTAAGAAAGTCTGTAAATTTTCGAGAACTTTTTCCTTTTCAAGGGTCAGATCTTCTGGGACTTCCCTGTTGATTCTATGTCTGTCCCAAGCCCTTAAGACTTCAGATGAGAGACATGATTCCACAACAGGATACAGCATTACTGCATAATTTGATGTTGTCACATTTAATGTTTCTAACGCTCGTAAATAGGAACTAAGTTTATCGTATATAAATCAGTTAACTATATGACTGTGATTTACTATTCTCTAAAGCCAAAAGATCTCGGATATATACTTCAATCACAGTACATCCTTTCTTCCAAATCGATACCTTAAATATAATCAGTGACTTTTAAATAATTGCCTTACTTTAGAGGGAGGATAACTTTCAGCAATAGCCCGATTTTTAGTTTTTGGTTTTAACGAATAAAGTATGTAAAGCATTCGCCCGTGGTTGATGCCTTACTTCTAAGTTATCTTCATGACCTAGGGGTGTGAGAGTGAATAAAAAACCAGGCGCTACCATAATCATAATATCTCTTTATTAATATCTTAACTTAAACACAAACAAAATGATAATATTTATATTTTAACTTAGCAGATCTGACATGAGAAAACACATAATACGTATTACCAAGTAAGCGCGATCCTGACCAATATTATTACTTAACCGCTTACACCTAACCTCTGTTTATACACAGTTCCTAATAATTAGTAGATCAGTCCTACCTCTATACCTAGGTAGCAGTAATCCTCTCGAATCTTCAATGTAAATTCCTTATCTCGCGTGGAATGGTATCCACCTTGTTTGAACGCACTTTCACGGATAGCTGACACTGGAATATCGGCTTGCTTCAGCTTACGCGTTTAAACTCAGACTAGCATAATCACTTCTCAAAAGGCCACACCGCTTACGCTAAACTTCTGCTATTTAAAAGGTTCCTAATTTGCATGTTCACGTTTCGCTTCTGGATTTGGTTGGAAAGATTTTGCCTTTTTCGGCCCCAAAGAACCAAAGAGGAAAATTAATAGAAAACGCGATGAGCCCATCACAAGTAAGTATTGAAACTTATCTTCTTAAAGGAGGTGGATAAAGATCGGCCTTTTTTCGCTCATCGGCAAATTCATATTATGTATTTTTTTAACACTAATACTCAGTCGAAATGGAAATGTTCGGTTTTTTAAAAAAATAATCTTTTATTAAATAAAGAAAACAGGAAAAAAATACCAATGTTAAACTATTTATAAAAAATGTCTTCGATAATATTTCCTTCCGTTTTCACTAGCTGAATCGTCATTAGACCATTCAGTAGCAGCGTCTTGAAGTGTATCAGCTTATCCAAGACATGACGTTTTTGTCTCTGAGTGGGATTATAGCCCCAGTATCCCAAGTACCAAAGTACACTTGCTACATGTGCACAGCAGCCAAAAACTCTAGCAAGAACTTTGCACTGATAATACCATTCTATGTTTGGATTATGACCTATACCTGTTCTTATCCATATGTTGTACAATTTTGAACTTGTGTGTCGTGATCTCAACTGGAGTCGAACAACTGAGGAATCTTCTCGATTTACGTAAAGAGAGTACAGCCCCAATTGATTAAGGTGCTCGTGAGTGCATTCTATTTTAATAAAATACACAAACGCATGCAATACAACGTAAAATAATGGCCACAATACAAAAGAAATATTTGTAGTACAATATGACATGCTCGAGGTGAAGACACGTTTGAACACGCACGTGACGTATGAGTCTGACCGATTCGTGGACAAGCTATTTTGTTTCGTATCACATCAACGCGCTCGATGCACCAAAATTAATGAATGTCAGTTTAAAAACCTTATTATTGTAGTATTTGAGAGACCAAAAAATATAGTGGTGCTTAAAGCCCTTAACAGTTGCTGTTTTTCAATTCCTACTATTAGCTCGCACTGTCTATATATTTATTTATTTATATATTTGTATATTTATCTTGGTGGAATTTTAAATCGTTAATAAAATACATTTTAAAGCGCTGAATTGAGCTGAAATTTTATATACAGGATCATTTTGGATGACAATACAATAATTTAATTATAATTAATAAAAATTAATGGATTAAAACTAATTATTTAAAGAATTACAAATACAGCCACGTTGGCGACTTAGCGACCCTTTTAGCGACTTGTGTCAAAACTTGAAAAGATTTTTTTCTCACGTGTTAAAGCATTCAGTTGGACTGAAATTAAAAGGACAATACGATACTTTAATGATAATTAAAAAAACTAATTACCACTTAATGTTGTGATTCTGTCCTATGTATATACATATTTATATTAATTGTAACTATTTAATAAAAAGTAGCTAAAATAAAATATTTCGTTGTTGATCTAAGTAGGAATTGACTTAAAAACTATTTTTTTATATTACCGTAAAATCCGGCGTATAACGCGCACCGCCGAATAACACGCACCTATACTTTCAACCTGAAATTTTTAATTTTTAGGTATATTCGCCGTATAACGCGCACCCCCTTTTTACGAAAAAACTTGAAATGTACGTACGCAATACTGTTATGTTTTGAAATAAATTTTAGAAGTATTATTTCAACCTTAGAAAAAAAATAGTGTATTTCTTGAACTGCAACTTTTTAACTTCATGAGGTATGCTATTTCTTTTAAATAAACAGTATTTCGATGTATGTAAAAGTCTAATTTTTTTCTATGCTTATCTTTGTTTATTTTTTAAGCTCTCATTTTTATACTCGGCGTATAACGCGCACCCGTAAACTTCGATCTCATTTTTTGTGTTAAAAGTGCGCGTTATACGCCGGATTTTACGGTGCTTGTTTTAATGAAAGTTAGAAAAAATGTTTAAAATAACAGAACTCAACGAATTTTCCAAATTTAATGACTTTTTTATGTTACTTGCTATTTTTTTTTTCATTACTATTTTAGAATAAAAATAAAGATCAATACACCTATAGTTCTCATAAATATAATTATGTAGCTTTAACAAATACTTTGAATTTTTATGGCTATGATGGGCAAAAAAAAAAGGCCGATTTTTACCCACCTCCTTTTTATCTTCATGAACAGGGCAAAATTGACCCCAAAATGCAATCCATGATATAGGCATAAGATCACATTTTTTTAAAACTTATTTTAGGGAGTTTCACAAATTACCCTTTACAATCTTACTTGAAATTGAAGATTTACTTTCATTATGTTTTTCATATATAAGCATTATTTCAGTAAATCTGTCCCTGTAAGAGATTTCATTGTATCATATTCTTCATCAGCAAAATTAATTTTTTCTTCAATTTCCTGATCTACCTTAAATAAACCTTCGACTTTTTCGCAAACTTTACTGAACTGAATGTCAATGTTCTTTTCACCATTTATACTTCGATGAATATCATCAAAAAATGAACCGCTACAGTAAACGGGCAGCGTAAATTAGTTCTTAAAGCAGTGTTTCTCAAACTGTGGGGCGCGCCCCCCTTGAGGGGCGTGATAACTCTACAAGGGGGGCGCGAGCATATTGAAAAGTTAAAAACTAAAGATTATTCAAAACATTATTAATTTTTACTAAAAGTAAGTAAACAAAATACTTTCTGACATAATAAAATATGAAACGCACATTTACACCGTTATAATACACTTATAAAAGTATCTGTATTGTACAATGTATTTTAAAATTAATTTAACGATACTAAGTTAAGAACAAGTTTGACAATTACCAGTGACCCCATTAACACTTATCTTGATGATTTTTGTACGGTTTATAATTAATTCCTTAACTGCCGATTAAAAGTTACGCGGTTCGGTCCCCAATGCCACGATTTTCCACGTAGACGCGCGTATTTTGATGAGGGTTTGAGGGGAGGGAGGAGAAAAGGGATAAATAAGCAAAATCCTCTGAAATAAGTAAATCCTTTGCAAAGACTGTCAAGGTCCTTTTGTTGTATTCCAAAGGCTTTAGAATAATTTTATAAATAGCAGTGAGCAAAAAAGATCGTACTTCGGAAAGACGTATATATACGTCCAAAAGATAAATGCTTTGGCTGAGCGAGACGTTTATTATACGTCGGTGGCACATAAAAGGTTAAAGTCGTACTGTAGCTTTAGTGTAAAAGTATAGTATTATTGAATTCAATACAATGTTATTCTATAGAGGGGGGCGCGATAAAAATGATGATTGAATATTGGGTCACGAGTGCTGAAAGTTTGAGAAGCACTGTCTTACAGCTTTTAGCTTAACCTCATTATTAGCTTCAATTTTTACTTCAGCCTCATTCTCTTTTTTTGTCTGAAATCTCGAGTTATTTTACTTATTTTTAACGTATATCAGATTTATCTCAAAGTCTTAACATGATATAGAACTTCTTATACTTAATAACTATCTAAGAATACTTAATATATAAAAAATTTCATTCACAGAAATAACACAGAAGCAATGAAAAATAAAATAAATTCATAAATTAATTACTTTAACTTTAAAAACTAATAATCCGATGTGTAAATTTGGCTTATATACTTCAGGTTGATTTAATTACAGTATTCTCTCCTGTTACGGACGCCACTTTGTTGTGACTCGAGAAACTATTATACAACGATTTCAATATCCTTTTATTTTTCTTCGATATGCAGGATAAATGAAGCTATTTACAGTTATGAATTAATGAAGCTGTTTACATGAAAGAACTAATTGTTTGAGCACACGCTTCGTAAAGATAAAATATTATACAGTTCTTTTCTTAGCATCAAACGCGTAACTACTTAGAATATTCCATAAACTTATCTTATTAAAATCCTGTTGTCAGATTCAAAGTGAATTAATAAACCCAAAACAAATAATTAATATTATCAAACAGGAAATATCGAACTTATCAGGGGTGGCAACAGTAGCCTTTAAATAAAAAGTAGTTTCATTTTACTCTTCATGAAATCTAGTAACATAATTTATTCATATAAATTAACTTAGTGTAGTGTGAAATATCGCTACAAAGTTTCATGATTGTTTTTAATGGCATATGTTTAGCAATAAGCTGTTTAGTTTCTCTTTATATATAGTTACACGAAAACAATACAATGTGTCAAAAATTCCTTTTTCCACAGTTTATTATATTCACGGTTTTTATGAACGGCTTGTCTTAAATTAATAAAGATTCTATCTTAAAACTCCAAAAATTTTTTATTTCGAAAATAATTTTTATTCCTTTTCTTTGCTTCGTTTATTTTCCCTTTTATTTTTTTATTTATCTATTACTTTTTTTTACACTTTTGGAAACACTCCAAATAGTTTTGCCATTACAGAGTATTTATAGAACATAATAGTTGTTATTAAAAATACTAATAAAATTTCTCCATCAATTAAGAGATTACTTAACTCATATGAAACAAATTACTTTTTTTTTCTTTTTTTTGACTGAAAGAAAAAAATTAGGTAATTATAAATAGAATTGTATTTTATTAGAATGAAATATTTATTATAGTGCACTTCATCATAAATAACGCAAATAGTTCAAATAGATAACCTTTCCTTATTAGTTAATGACTTAATCAATCAAAATAAAAATTATATTAAAATGAATTTAAATATAATTAGAAATTCGTACAAAGAGATCAACTAAATCAAACAAATTTAATTGGATGAATTGAGTAATTTTTGAGGCGTCGTAATATAAATCTTTTCATCAAATATAAATGAAAAGAATTAAAATTCATTTCGGTGCACGTTTTCATGTTTCAACTTACATGAATAAAATTTTATTTATGATGCAATTTAAAGAGGAAATAGTTAACATAACTAACCAGAAACTTTGGTAATTTGCTTTGATAAACTTCTTTAAATTAAAATATTCAAATTACCCCATAAAGATTAAACAAATTAAGATTAATAGGCAAAGAGATTTGCTTCATGTGCTTTTAATGCGAAAAATAATTTATTTAATTTGCGAATTTCTGCTGCGTGTTGGCTCGAACACTGTATTAAATTTACGTTGAAAAGCAGAATAAGAAAAAGAAAACTCAGATTTGGGAAACATCACATTTTTCTCTCATTCCAAATTCAAAGACTACGTTAAATACATATTCCTTGTGTATCTTATATAGGCTTTGAATTGTCATGTCTTCTTTTGAATTAAGGTATCCGACTACGTTCGGAACTGTGAATTTGCAAAAGCATATAAATGGATAATATTTATGATATTGAGTGTCACTCAGATTAGAAAAAGTACATAAAATTGTTTTAGGAATAGTATTACAATCAAAAATTATTTAAGTACAATATTTTGACAAAAAATGAACATAGAATGACTCCTTTTCAAAACATTCTCCTTTTATGAAAAATGCTTATATTATAATAATAATTTGCCTGTCTATAGCTCAGACCTCTGTACAGAGGCTCAACTAGAAATATGTAACTTAGAAGTGGGTTTATCCATGTCTTACGAAAACAGAGGAGAGACATTTTAAGAAAAAAACGCCGATAATTATTTAAATGGGTTGTAATTCAGAAAATAATGTGCATTTTTCAAAACTCATAGTTGAGCCTCTGCACAGAGCTCTGAACTATATACAGGCAAAATATTATTATAATAGAAGCAATTTTGACAAAAGGAGAACATTTTGGAAAAAGGTTATTCTAAGTTAATTTTTTGCCGAAATATTGTATTTAAATAAATTTTTTTTGTCGAAATGCCCTTAATATAATTTTATACATGTATTCTAATCTAAGTGACACTAAATATCATGAAAATTATCTATTTATGCGCTTTTTTAAAATAACGGTTCCGAACGTAGTCGGATACCTTAAACTTTCTTTCATCTGTACATCGAATTTATAAATGAGTTTTATAAAACTATTTTGTATTGTAGAGTATAATATTTATTCTCCCAATATTTCTATTCTGAGAGGATAATATCATCACAACAATTTGAAATAAGTTTATTTCAGCCCTAAATAGTGGCGTTTACAAGGTGGGGAGGAGCTCTGTATCCCCCCCAAAACTCTTGATTTTTTTCGATTGATTATAATCGTATGCATATAGTACGTATAATTTAATGAAGCATTTGTTATTAATAATTAGTTTTATTAAATAGTACTAATTATATTCAATAATTAATTTTTTACTGTTTTTTGTTTCCGAAAATCGGCAAAATCAAAAGAATATGTTGGGCGTCGTACTGAAGCACGATACGAGAACGGTGGATTTTTTGATCCTAGACCCCCTCCCCTTTGAAAAAGTTTTGTATTCGCCTCTGGCCCTAATGGTTTGCAAGGATTCCAAGGACAGATCAGTCTGGGTCCCTGTTAGCCTAGTGGTCAGGTTCACGGACTTGTGACGAGTCATGAATTAAAGACCTTGTGTCATTGTGTAAAGCAGTGTTTCTCAAACTGTGGGGCACGCCCCCTAGGGGGGCGTGATAACCCCACGAAGGGGGAGCGACCATATAGAAGTCAAATATAAAAGATTGTTTTTAAAAAATATTAATTTACTGAAATTAAACAAACAAAATATATTCTGAGGTAATAAAAACTAAAGTACAAATACACTCATACAATACACATATACATACATCAGTATTGCCCAATGTATTTTGTAATTACTTTAACAATACTAAGATAAGAACAAGTTTAATAATTACCAGTGACCCCCGAAGGCTTGTCATGAATAAAATTATATGAAAATCAGTGCCACCGTTGAACACCTAGGAGAGCATATGTGGTGAGTTTAGGGGGGCGGTAGACAAGGAATAATTTAGCAAATCCTCTGAAATAAGTGAATCCTTCGCAAACACTGTCAAGGTCATTTTATTGCATTCCAGAGCCTACAGAATAATTTTATGAATAGCAGTTCACAGAAAAGGTCGTACTTCGGGAAGACGTATATATACGTCCAGGGCCATTAGCGCACTGGCTGAGCGAGGTATTTATATACGCCGGCAGCACTTAAGATGTTAAATTTGTATTGTAGGTTAAGTATCAAAATATAGTATTATTGAATTCAATACATTGTTATTGTATGGAAGGGGCAGGCGATGGAAATTTTGATTGAATATTTAGTCGCAAATATTGAAAGTTTGAAAAGCACTGGTGTAAAGGAAATGATGCACATTAAATCTGTTGAGTTCAAAGTCTTCCCATTAGCGTGGTGTTGTAGTTTGTAGAGAGGGTGCCAGGTCAGGTGTCATCCTCGTTTCTTGACTGAGGTTCAGATTTACGAGGTACGTCACCAGTAGCTTTCGTATTGCTTTGTATTGAAACGTTAATATGCACTCACTCACCACTTATGATTCTTGGTATTCTTTTGAGCTATTGAATGAAATCTAGAACCGCGGAAACCGAGTGGTCATGATCACGAAATAGTGGTTGCTGAATTCGCGAGTCCTGGAGTTGCTGATCTGTCTGGAACGGTGTAAATGCACGTTAAATCGGTCATGACTCAAATCCTGACGTTGACGTTGTGTGGAAGTTCGATGAGTGGGTAACTCCGGTGCCGTCCTCGTCACTTGAAAGAGGCTCTAAAGTGTTGTTTCAGATTGCAATATTAATAAAAAATCAAATTCGATCCTTCGACACTGATGATACTTTTTCCTAATCGCTTAATATTTTATAAAATTTATTCTGGGTTATTATTATTTATTGATATCTTTAGAGATGCTGCAGATTCAGAACATTTATTATATATCATTAAATATTTCTATACTCATGTAGTTTTTTTGGATTCTAATACCATTTTTTAAAATCCATCTTATAAAGCAAAAAGAACCACAGAGGGCCAATTATGCGTCGAAAAATCTTTATTGCCAAATTTAAAAAAATTCAAAATAGATGATGCAGCAAATTTTAACATAGCAGGGTGAGAACTACTTCTTGTGGATTAAAACCTGTTTTAGCTGCTACATATCGAACCATTCTTTTTATATTTACAATACTGAGAGAAAAACATAAAATTATCAAGGGTAAATCTTCTAAATGCTTTATTAATTATCGAATATTGGCCCATAGAAATGCCTAGACCTCAATGAGCAACATAAGCAATTATATATATATATATATATATACATACACTTAGGTACCACCCTTCTTCCTCTATCACGATAAGAATTTCGGGATTCTTATCTTAAAACAAATTAATTAGTTCTTTCACTACACTTATTAATTAAATTTTTAAAAATCTTTTTTTTTTCGCCGATTTAAAATATTTTTTAACTGGATTTCGGATGAAATAAACACTTGGTAGAAATTAATTGATAATGGGAGATCTAAAACAGGACTTGAGTACATTTTGCTTTCAAAAACATGTTTGAGCAATAAATTAGTAACTGTTCTTTTATTTAGTTTATCCAAACAATTCTTGCCAAAAGAAAACAAGGGGAAAAAAAGATAGAGTATATGTGTGTATAAACTACAAATACTTCCTCTATTTTCTACATATCTATATATCTAAGTTCTCTTGAAACTGCAAACCCCATATTCTACTAATGAAAATTACCTTAAAATAAACAAAGGTCTTATGTTTCTCATTAATTCTTGAAAATATAGGGTAAATTTTGAAAGTCTTCATTAACTTAATTGTTGCAATAGACACTTTGTATTCGAGTATTTCATAAGGCAAATTGATTCTTGTAAACAATTAATATAGCAAGTAATATAAAAAGAATTTTTTTAAGTCAATTTCTACTTAGATCAACAAAGAAAATTTTTTATTTTAGCTACTTTTTATTAAATAGTTACAATTAATATAAATATATATACGTATGACAGAATCGCAACATTAAGTGGTAATTAATTTTTATTAATTATCATTAAAGTATCGTATTGTCGTCCAAAACAATCGCGTATATAAAATTTCAGTTCAAATGTATCCTTTAAAACGTGAGAAAAAAAACCTTTCCAAGTTTTGACACAAGTCGCCAAAAGGGTCGCCAACGTGGCTGTATTGGTAATTCTTTGAATAATTAGTTTCAATCAATTAATTTTTATTAATTTTAATTAAATTATTGTATTGCCATCCAAAATAATCATGTATATTAAATTTCAGCTCAATTGAGTGCTTTAAAATGCATTTTATTAACGATTGAAAATTCCACCAAGATTAATAAATAAATAAACCAACAAATAAATAAATAAACATATAGAGAGTGTGAGTTAATAGTAGGAATTGAAAAATACAGCATTTCTAATGTAACACTTTGTTTTGGTATAATAATGATTTTTTAAATTCAAATTTATCTTTAAAAACTTAATAATATGATATATAAATTTTAAGAAGAAATCTACCGTCGAAAATTGTATCATTTTAGAAGAAAAAGAGTTGATGATGTCGTATCCAAGAAAAAAAAAGAATTATGAGAATGAAATAGAAATAAGAGAAACTAAAAATAAATCTAGCGAACAAGCAAAAATTACACAGCGGAGGATGTTTCGAATAGAAAAGGGAAATCAGGAAAATCTTACAGTAAAAAAGGGAAAAATTCTCGAGCAAAAAATATGCAGTTAATCCCACAATATAGACATATTGTGGGATTAACTGCATATTTTTTGTTGTTGATGGAAAGTATTTGAATATAGTATGTATAATATTTTATTATACTGAAGAATAAAATATTATACCACGTATAATATTTTATTATACGTAGAATACAATTTCTACGGTAAATTTGTAGATTATAAATAATACTTCCTTGAGATTATTACTTTTTTATCGTATCGATCATTTTTATCCATTTTTTTTATTGCAAAACAATTTACTTATTTTTTCGAAAGTATTTTTATAAAAATTATTCACAAATATTGTAGATGGCTAAAAGATAAAAATAAAAATTTGTTGTAATATTTCAATGGATTTGGTGGTTTTGACCAACAAACTTTGTGTGCTTTTCCTCTATATTAAAATTTGAATTTATGTTCCATCAAAAAAGGCTCAAATAAGATTTAAGTTACATCGTAAGAGTGAGTTATAATACGCTGTTCATTATTTTAAATCAGAAATATATTTACACGGTAAAACTGATTATTGGTAAATTCGAAATTAGAAATCAGAGCTATTCTTAATCCATCATGCAAATCTCTATGAATCAATATATTCCATAGTAGTACTGAAAATTCGATCCGACATTTTGTCTGACTTAAAAGTTTTTTAAAGTAAACATTACGAAAAAAAATCGTTTTTGAGAAATATCATTAATAAAAACTCAGATTCATCAACTATTTTATAAAACAAGTAGTGTAAAAAAAAAAAAAGTCAATTCCTATTTAAGTCAACAAAGAAAAATTTTATTTTAGTTACTCTTTATTAAATAATTACAATTAATATAAGACAAAATTTTATTTTTAAATAGCAAAACACCTTTTAAATTATCATTAAAAACTTTTAACCAAATTAAATTTGTAATTGAATTTTTTAATAAAAGTTGAATATAATAGGTAAGAATTTGTCTTAAACCTGTGTGAAAAGAATGCTGACGTCTAACTAGCTGACGTCTAACTCAGGTTAAGTTAAATATTCATCACAAGTTTAACAAAAGCTGTTTTATCCAATGGTGCTGCCATCTAGAAGAATAATATCGGCTGAAATATATATCTGAAACCAAAATTAATTAATTAAATTAAATTAATGAATTAATATTTTTAAAAACTGTATTAATATCAAGTGTTATCCATTACAGGCTTAAAAATGCATTTGAACTTAAGTGGATAAATAAAAAGTATTTTATTAACGATTGAAAATTTGAACAAGATATATAAATAAATATATGTATGGAGATTGTGAAGTAATAGTAGGAATTGTGTGAAAAAGGAGCACAGTAGCTTAAATAAAAAAATTTAATTGAAATCGAATTTTTAAAAAATAATAAAAATAGAGTAGAGAAGGAGAGAAAACAATTTTTATATTTTCTGTAAGGAAATATATGTTTATTAATATTGCACTACAAGGACTACTGACAACGGACCTCTTAATTCTGAAGCGATGCCAAGTGCCGAGGATGACACCTCAGCTAGCCCACCCATCTCCAGACTACAACACCGCACCAGAGGGAGGACTTTCAGCCTCGAAAAATTCAACGTGCATCAACCCCTCTTCACGACGGGTCTTCGTTGCACTAAGGGTCGAACTTATGACACGCCGGCCATTTCGTGATCATAACCACTTGGCTGTCCTTATTTTCTCTGAATTAAGTTTTTTTTACAAAGTCTTGAATAAAATTTAAAAACTTTAAATTTTCAAATAAATATGTATAAACCAGATAATACCATCTTAAATCCCTCAATGAACAGAATATTATCAAATAAGAAACATTTTTTCAGTTGATCATATTCAAGTTTGTGTGTGTAAAAACTTCATGATCAAAACCTTTTCCAGGAAACCTTATCTTAGAATATTACACCCAACTCTCTTTTTACACGGTAGATACGTTCTTTAGAAAACCGTGTAAAAATACATGTGACTAGGGATTGCAATATCGGACCAAAAGTTCAATACCGGTATTCGGTATATTTTAGATCTTAATACCGGTAGTAGAAATTTTAGAAAAAGAAAGAAAACACAGGTGTTTCTTTGTTTTATTTGCCAGTTTTATTAGAGAGTGTAAATATCACAAAAAATAATTTGTAACTTATAAATTATTGCAGTATATAAAGAATCTCAAAAAAGTAAAAGAACACCTTATTTATATAAAAATCTCAAAAAAGTTTAAATATCAGTATTCACATTCTGAGGTACTAATACAGGTTTTGCAATGTGATCTTAAAAAGCATAATGCTTTGATTGTGTTGTCATTAAACATGAAACGTAATTTTGTGCAAAAATAACCAGCTGTCGAAAACGCTCTTTTGGCATCTACACTAGTTAGTCGTACTGTTAGCAATGCGCGATTTACTTTTTCCAAATATTTACCTCTAAATCTCTGATCTTCAAATAAATCGATTTCTCGCCGGATGGTTTTAGATATAGCTGATTTCTGCATTGTATTTTGGTTTGTTGAATTTTTTTAGCTGTCGCTAATTCTTATTTTTGTTCAAGAGACAATTTCTTTTCACTATCGACATTAGTGTCATCATCTTCGGATTTCTTATGTTCTTTAAAGTTATTCTTATTCCTTATTATGGGTTATTGTTACTGAATCTGAAAAATATTTTGAATCCTTAAGTATGAGATGCAAATACAATGTGAATAACAAAATCACCAATTAAAAATTATCGAAATATTGCGCACTTTCTTCACAACTACAACCCTGTTTTCACAAATACGAATATCGGACTACGAATCCTGCGCGTGTGCAGTATAACTCTGAGCTGTAATAAAATAGTTTTGACCCGCCCCCTTGAATGATTTATATATTGTATCATTTCTCTCTTGATTGTACGATGCAACTTTATATTCACAGTCTAATTAGTTTCGCCCGTTAAGAAGACATAAAAACAAAAACTTATACTATTTTGTTATGTTGGCGATCCTTAAACATATAGTGGATACAACTTTAAAAAAAATTTTAGTAAATACCGAAAAACCGGTATTTAAACTTGTGAATACTAGCATTACAAAATAGTACAAATAGATCAAAATACCGGTATTCGGTATCCCGGTATTGCAATCCCTACATGTGACATATCGTCGGTCTAATTATCAGACTGCGTAACTCCATCTGGTATGCTAATTTGATACAGTAGGGCTCGACGCCAAGGGGATGTTTATGTTCGCCAAGATAGGCGATAATATTACAATATGGTTTATTTTGATATTTTTATCGTGCGATAATGTGGTTGCCATGGGGATAACGTATATTAGTGTTAGTTTTTTTTTTTTTTTTTCCGCGGGATCTCTGCTCAGCAAAAGTAACACATTGTTACAAATTTTGTGTAATGAACGCTTAAAATAGTGTAAATAATTTACATCTGGAAGTGTAATACATTAATATTACATTCTGTTGTATTTATTTTAGATATAAAATTTTGCCACTACCTCTCCCTTCCAAATCTAGTTTTATTATGAAATAAAAAAAAGTAGTGATTACACTGATCGAGGAATAAATTAAAAGCGGAGCGTGCACTGAGGCATGGCGTAGACAAAACAAAAGGATTAAGTAATCGCGCCAAAAAGCGCGTTTGCCGCGTTGCACTCCTATATCAAATCAGTAACACTGGTGGAGTTACGCAGTCTGATAATTAGGCCAACGATATGGTAAATTTGGGGATGTGTCCCAGAACTTTGAAAAAATGTGTAAAATGGAAAACTCTAAATATATTTTCCCTAAGAAGCCGTGTATAAAAAAATTAATACTGAAATTCATGCTACAATATATAAATGCTTCAATATATAATTTTTTTTTTTTTTTTTTTGGTTTCTCGTTTTTTTATAAGATTTTTGATATCTTGCTACACTAAACTTAAGATTACATTGAAATTTTGCCGGGATCATGAGTAAGGAAATGTTCCATACTTGTAGCAATTTGAGAAGAGCCCTCGCTAATTAACACTCTGGCCGGAACATCAATTTTTTTTTTTTGCCCCTCCTAGAAACATCCGTCTGACAGACGAGTACGCAAATCTTTTTTGAATTTTACTACCTTAAGGACTATTTTATAAGTCCTTATCTCTCATGAAATTGAGTAGAATTTTTAATATTTAAATCTTCATGAGGCACACTATATTAATATAGTTTTATCACAAGAATTCTGACTAGT
>BMAV01006497.1:18474-66570 GCA_019973955.1 Trichonephila inaurata madagascariensis
ATCTATGTGTGTAGCATAAATATGGAAACAAACCTAAGCCAAATAACTGCTTTTTATTGAGAGAAAGAGCTCTTACTTCATATAAAATATTTTCTTTCCTTTAGTATTTCTAAAGCAAAAATGTTTTTCAGAATCTTTGTAAATAACCAACTTTTGAATTTCGAAAAAAGGCTCCTGAATAGTCATTGTCAATTACAATCAGAATCGTTCAAACCGTTTCTAAGTAGAGTTCCGATTTTATATTCTTTTTTATGACTCGAATAAAAAGAGAGAGTGATTTACTTTGAACTTTTTCCCTATATAATTTTAATTTCCCTACATTTCATAAAATGCCTTTACTATTTTCTTCGTGCTCGCTGACGTTGAGAAAAGTTCAGCTCTGTCACAATAGATTTTTAAAAGCATATTTTTGATAAAGTGTTTTTCCCCATTTTATTTTTAACTGCGTATTCATCTGAAAACGAAAAATCTTTCGATTCGGAATGATGCTATTCAGAGTCATAAATAGAATAATAATGTCTCAGAATATTAAGCTTTAAATGCCAACTGAGAGAAATAATTTATACATATATATATATATATATATATATATATATATATATTTATATAAACATTTTGGACAAATGTTTTATTTTATGTAATAGTATATATAAAAGGCTAGATTTCTTAAAAAGAAAAAATTAGAAGTTGAGGGAAGAAAGCTAAGGATTTATATTTCAATTCAATTGCCCTACAAAATTTATCTTACGAATTTATTAATGTTTTAACTCGGGTCATGATTTTAAAAGAGCAATTATTTTTGTAATTTAATGGACTGTTTGGAATCTCTCGTCTATTTTAAACTGATAACAGTTGTTATGCCTGCCTTGTTTATCAAATATATATTTATATTTTCATCTTATGCAAGTAAATGTATTTAAAAAATGATATTTTCCCTTTGTGAATTCTTAATTGTAATTTAACAGAGTAAATCCCCTTTTAGAGACCGAAACAAAACAAAAAAAAATGATTTTATTTGAAAAACATTATTCTTAAAAATGTCTAAGTTGACATCTTAAATCTGTTAAAGTATATTTAATGAAAAATCCGAAAAATATTTCTTGTTATTGCTGGAATTATATTTTTAAAGAGTATCTCTTTTTACCGCATCTGTGAAGGAATTGGTTATATTCTTCTTTTCATCTATATATTTTTTAAATATATTTACTATTAAAAAAATTCATTTATATATGACACCTTAATAGCATTCATTATTTTTCTTTTCATAAAGCAAAATTTTTAGTTTGGTTGAAAAGATTTCTATACTTTAATTTTTTTTAACGTTAAATGGTGCAATTTATTTTCGAAGATTTACGTTACAACATATTTATTTTTGTTTTCTATACAGCATAGAAAACGGGACTGTACTCATAGAAAAAGCAAATAATTTTTGAAAATCATCAACATTAACGGGGGTTTTTTTCTTAATATTTAGTATAAAGATTTGAATCTCCTGTTGTAATTTATGACAAAGTTCACGGCAATTTAACTCTCAGTTTTTAAGTCTCTTTGACTTGACCGTGGTAGTCTAGTGGTCAAGGAAACAGACTCGTGGCAAGCGTGTCATGCGTTCGAGACTAGTACTGCTGTATATTCGCCGTGTAGAGGAACGATGCTCGTTAAATCTGTCGAGAACTCCAACGTCCTCCCGCTGGTGTGGTATGATAGACAGGAAAAGGGGAGATGCCAGTGCAATTGTCATCATCGTCACTTGACCATGATTTAAAATTATGAGGTCCGTCGCAAAAAGTCTTCAAGTAGCTGAACAGTGTGGCGTTAATTTTCACTCACTTATACTAACTATTAGAATATTACGAATGTTCTCTTAATATTGTAATATATATATAAATACATGTGTGTTTTATCAATGCCTTTTTCGGATGCAGTGATAGCATGCAAAAAATGAAATGCAAGTGTTTTAGGGAAGTTGTGAGTTTATTGTCGAATGTGTGGGAAAGAGCTATGTCAACTAGAAAAGACGGACTTCGTTACAGACCACATAAATTCTTGAACCTAATGCGAACGAAAATATAAAACATTAATTATTAGTATAATTATTTCAGTTTATATTCATAGTTTAATATCAATGCAGAATTGAAAACTAGGTACACCTTTCAAGTTCTTCGGTTAAAAGTCCTAAAAATGATTCAAATTAATTAAATCACAAGCCTATATTTTATTACACAAATGAGTATGGCTTCGATAGCCAAAATGTCAAGGTCATGGTTTCATGGGCTACATTGAAGTGTAGCCATGTATGAGGCATATCATTCAAGACCCAAAACGTAGTAGGATTGATCTACATTAATTCTATCGTAGTCCAATGCCATCAAGTTGGTGCAGAAGTTTGGAACATGGGCTCTAACTAAAGTGTTATCCTCGTCACAAGACTGAAGTTCAGAATTGCGATGTGCATTGTCAGCTGCACAAATCTAGTTTCAAAGCACCACTAAAAGTGGATAATTCAACTAAAAAACTTTTCGTTGTGTAAGTTGCAATAGGATATTCTAAAATGCACTTATTACCATAAAATGGGATCGAGTGGGAGCAACATGAATGTGTGTGTCAGGCAGATATGTAAATGATTAAAAAAGCAGCATGAGAATCATTGCGTAATGCCACCGAAGGACGTTGAACTTCGTTCTCCTTCGATTATAAAACAGGCAAGCAGAACTGCTTGCGTGCATTTAATCTGCTGCAGGTGGACACTGTTTAACTATATATATATATAGATGACATTACTCCATCATTTGAGGCTATATGAGTAATTGTCAGAATTCTAAAAATGTATAGATGTAATTGAAACCAATTGTTCAACTCAGCAAGTAGCTCGCTACCTAGGCTGTTCTGATTTTACTGCGAGGGAATGTTGATAACACAGAGGACAAGATAGGAGCCAGTTACACGGCTGCCACACGACCAGACCGCCCTTGAAAGACCAATAATTGAGAATACCGTCACAGCATATGACATTCAAGCGTAGCACCACCTGTTTCACTGTTCGCAATCCATATGCAGGCAGCACCTTCACTATGGTCCTCTGAGTCATTCTGTACTATCTCTATTCGCCTGACTAAATTACAATTACTATAACGACACGCATTGCGTTTACTGCTATTGGCATCCCCTGAACGTCATCTCCATCTGGAGAGGTATCGCTCTCGAAGGGATTGGATTACATCTTAATGAATAAGGTAGTCTTCAACGATAGAACCAGATTCAGTTTTGGTACTTATAAGAATCGTGTATTAGTGTTAAGTCCCTTGGTGAACATCTGAATCTTGCCTTTTCTGTACAAGGGCACACCACTCCCACAACTAATGTGATGATATGGAGTGCCATCGCTTACGACACACGGTACCCTCTATCATGGATCCAGGCTAGTCCGAAGGAGGATGAATTCCCAAAAGAACCGAGCTCACCCGAAGAGGGTTAGAGCAACAAAAAAACCGATGCTTCGAGAAGCAATCGTTCCCACGTCCAGTTCTTACTGAAAGAAAAAAATCAAAGTTTACATTTTATAAACATTAGTATTTTATGAACACAGTAAAATGACAAAATACAAATTTAAAGGTAACCACACTGTATACATACTTGTCCGTGAACGTAATACAAATATACAAAGCAAAAAATAATAAATGTAATAATAACAAAAGGACTATAAGAGCCAGAAAAAAGAATATGCATATTCCATCTTTCTTACTAATTCAAAAAAAAATAATAATAAATGCACCAAACAGAGTAAAAGAATAAAAAAGAGAAAGAAAGACAGGAAGCAATAATAATAATAATAATAAAATATTTTTGAATCATATTTTTAGTCATCGTATTAGTCATCAGAATCATATTCATATTTTCACTTCATGTTGATATCTTTCTTTCAGTTAATTGGTTTTAAAGTTAAAAAAAAAAAAAAAAACACCGGAACGAGAATTATTTTTTTCGAATATATTTTAAAGAAACAAAGAAAGAAGTAACTGGGTAAAAATAAATAAGTAAATAAATAAATAAGGAGAAAGAAAAGGGGGAGAAAAAGAGAAATTATTGAATTTAATTGAAGATATCATTTTTGCTAAAGGAGGGAAAAAAAACAAACAAGAACTCCACCTTAAAAAATACCCAAAATGTGTTGACTAAGAGTTAAACCAAGAATCTGCAATATATAATGTGAGAAAAAAAAAGAAATAACAAGGGATAATTTCATGACATTCTTGAGACCTATGTGTTTACACACACTCAGGTAAGGATTCTCAAGGACCATTTTTCAACAGTACAATGCTCGCCCACACACAGCAAGAATTTCACAGGATTGCTTCTGTTACATTTCTACCCTTCCCTGATCTACTCTGTCCCCAGATTTGCCACTGATCCAGCATATCTAGGACAATTTAGAACCTTAAATTGGAAATTCTACGAGTTTGGTAAAATTAGAGCATTTGCAGCAATTGTGAAACGAAATGTCTCTGGACAGTACAAGAGACTAGTGTGTTTTAATACCTTACTTAGGAATGGAACTACTTTCAGGAATGGTCGACTTTGATTCAAATGACGAATTCAATTCGCAATTAACAGACTCTTTTTTTTTCTGTTACAAAGTCGCTTATTACTGATTGCCTTTTTTTTGGTTTCTCAAGTTTCTTACATAACTCTTGATATACTGCTGTATAACAAGTATAATTATGTTGAAATTTTAATGCAAGTTCTGTCAAGATCATGAGTTAGAAAATGCATAAACTGTCATAAATTCGAACAAATCCAAATGGCTGTAATACAGAATATAATTATACTGAAGAATGAAATTCTGTGTTCTAGTTAAAGTGCAGCACAATAAAGAAAAAAATAATTATAAAGTTCAGGTATTTTTCTTTATCTACAGAATACAAAGTAAACAAGACATTAATTTGATCAAGGCAATCACACATGTTTGGGAATAAACCAACTGTCTCGGATTGCGCTATAAAAATTAGAATTAAAAAAAAAAATTAAAAAAAACCTTGGATGGAGACTCGAGAGCTAGAACAGAAAAAAATCGTGCAAAAAATTTGTGTGTGTGTGTGTGAGTGTATTTATATTATATTGATCCTGGTATAATCTATGTACTCGTACAGAAGGAAAAGAGAACATAGAATCATAAATCCTTTCCCTTACTCATTTCTTAGTTTTATTTAGGGTTTATTAGATGTACATACTCATCTTATAGGGTTTATTAGATGTACATACTAATGAAAAAAATGTTTCTATTATTTAGCGGAGGTATACTAAGAACGGGATTTACAGAAATCGACTCCCAAAAAGAAATAGGCAAAATGCAACATTTTTATGAAATATAAATAGCTTAAATTTATACGACTTAATACTTTTCATGCTAAAGACTCTTCTATTTGTAATTATTTGTACATCAAATTAAGAGGTTATACGCAGTTAGAATTTTCAAAAAATCGATTTTTTTTTTTTTGCTTTTTTAGAATGTACATATATATAAGTATATTCTCTTAAAATAGGAAGCCAATCCGATAAATATTTTCGGAGATATACCTGAATTTCTAAGGTCACATCAGAGTGTTAGAAAGCAGGTAGAGTAAGAACAGGAATAGCAGCTGCACTCACTGCACGCTCTACCTGAGGTTTCTTTTTCAATTGTGTTTTCTCGTAGAAGGCGAGTATACTAGGTCCACTAGATACTTCAAGTTCATATTCAGTTATTAAAACCTAAAATAAAAGTATTTCGTCAGCCTAAAGAGTTCTGCCACGTTGTATAGTCACGCGTTCAGTTCAAAGTTGTTTTTCATGATTTTTTTGTTTTGTTTTATATTGGAGTAAATTTTATTTAAAATATATAAAAATGTCCCGTAAATGTTCAGTGGCAACAAGCCCCTTAATATGGCAGAAAGCGCTGGTAACAGGCACATTATCTTATTATACCCATTTTTATCCAACTTTTCCTGCTGATGTTGCTGAATCTATATATCCAATTTATGTGAAGACCTTAGCAACTTAAAATTATTGGAAGGGAGTGTTGGTGGATTTACAAAAAGCAATAATGAGAGTTATAATCAGTTAATATGGAAAATAAGTCCTAAAGTTGTTGAAATAATGGATTGCATTGCAGTTGGAATGTTTAATGAAAGTACAAAATCGTTATTGTACTTTATGAGTGTATTAGGTCATCAGGCAATGCAGCTCATGCTTATGTTGACAAAGAGGACGCAGAGCGTGTGATGATCTCCCACACGAGAACGCATGGGAACACGCAAGAACGAAGAATGCCTCGACGACAACACCAGCTGGACTTATTGGAAGCTACCGATTTTGCAGAGGGCCCATCATATATTCCTGGAATAGATGATACCATGTAAGTTGAAGAAAAAAATTAACTATGTGTAAACTACTTCTGAAACTTTAAACACGTTTTTCTCAAAACGGTTTTTTCAAAATCGGTGATCTCAATTTCTCAGAAATAGCTAAACCGATCGGTCTCAAACTTTTACACAATCTTCTTAGATATAATCCTTAGGTAATGGATGAAGGAATAAAATTTTTAAAAATATATTATTTTTTTTTAACAATTTGGAGTGAAAATTTCAGTCAAAAACGAAAATTGTTTTTCAAATAGACGCAATTTTGTCAAAAATCAAAATTTTTATTACTTCTTCGTTCAATGCCTGCATTAATCTACACTTTAAAAGGAATCCACCATATTTTTTTTTTTATTTCAAATAATTCAAACCGCCAAAATGGAGATCACCGCCAAGTACCTTTTTTTGGAGGCTCTTCGGGACATCATCTACAAGAGCGGTGCACATCAATATTTTTATATGATCCACGCTCTACTGTATTCTTAAAAGTAGGCTCTATTTGAATAGCCATCACTTTTTTCTAATTGATAAATATAAACTGTTTCCCTGAAAAATTCATAAAAACACGTCTTTTTTTAGCCTCGCAACTGCATATAACCCCTTAATGTCAGTATGCTGTAATTTTTTCCGTTTAATAATTTAGGAGTATATTTAAAATTCTTTAATATATACCGTAAAATCCGGCGTATAACGCGTACCCATACTTTCAGGCTGTATTTTTCAATTTTAAAGAATATTCGCCGTATAACGTGCACCCCCTTTTCCCCCCACTATTTTGAAATACACGTATGCAGTGCTAATGTATTGAGGTCGTTTATTCGAAGTATTATCTCAGGCTTTTGAAAAAATAGTATGTATGTAGATTTACAACTCTTTGAGTTCATAAGGTGTTTAATTTCGTTTAAATAAGCAGTATTTCTATATATAAGTAAAAGTATAACTTTTTTTAATGCTCATCTCTTTTTTATTTTAATGCTATCATTTTTATATTCGGCGTATAACTCGTACCCGCAAATTTCGATCTTATTTTTTTGTGTTAAAAGACTGCGTTATACGCCGGATTTTAAGGTAATTTAATAATTTCATCTCCTAAATTTTAATCGCACCATGCCAGTTTTTATTCTTTTTAATTCTATGGTTGTGAAGAACTGGTATACTAACTATTCTGTCTATATTACATAGTAAGTCCGTAACAAAATCGTAGCATAAAGTTACTAGAATTAACCGTAGAGTTAAAATGTTACCTAGAAAGAAATTAAAAATTACTTTGATTGCAAAATATAATTATTTTCATAAAAGAGTTAAGACTTCATATGTATACTGTGCATTTAATAATAGATTGTTTCATATTAAATTATTTCTAAGTTAAGATTACTTTGTCGTTGGTGCTGCTGATGCCACCCGATAAGGCGATGTCAGATCGAGGCCCACGAAATTCATCATGGAAAGGAGCTAGTAAGTACGCTTGTCGTTAGCCATAATTTAGAGTTCCTCACAGATGATAGTATGATTTCGCTAATACCATAACCATTTCGAAGGAGAACACCCTGGGGATTGCTCGGGGAATTCCCACGTCTCTTCTTCACCCACCAACATTTCGAGAGAACTTGTGGCGTGGCCAATATTTAGAGTGCCCCTATGGCTCTCAGGCACTACGCGTTTATAAACTTCCATGCTTTCCCTGAGATTCGAACACACACTTCCCAGCAGCCAGCGTCATTAACCACTATATGAGAATGGGAGGACAAGAGTATTTTAAAACCCTTAAGTATATGTTGATGGCATTTTATGAGTAATTTTCAATATATATATATATATACTTTTGGTCTTAAGAAAACATTATATTTATCATAATTGATTAACAAATATAAATGAATAAGCACTTTATTTAAAAGAATTACAAACATTAAAATGTATAGTTTAAAATATATTTAAAATGTGTAATTTTAAGCATATTGAAATTAAAAAGAAAAACTATCAATTACTTTTCGTAAATATGCATCAAGTTAAAAAAATAAATAAATAAAAATTTGTTTCGTTCTTTAAAACTTTCTCTTTTAAATGTAGGAGGTGATCCACACACACAGAAAGTAAGTTTATCTCATCAACGAAATGGGATGCAAAATACTCGAAACATATGGCAGAAAAATGCTAGATTGGGAGTGTGGTAATGGTATACGACAGTTGTGATTTCCCGGTCGCTTACACTCACTTCGTTGTGTGCCAAATTAAAAGCCCTTAATTTGTGTTCCACCTAGTGTGAGATGAAGTTCGTGATAAATATTTTGAACATACAGAAGTTAGCATCAGAATGTTCTCTTCACACCAGAAACCGATCTACATTTGAGACATAAGTGTGATAGTGGATCTGCAAGCCAGATCAAAAACAAGCAGACTATATCAGCAAGGATATTGTATACTGTCTTCGAGAATTGGAAAGACATTTTGCTCATTACTGTCTTGTCTAAGGGTGCTAATGTGAAAGATGAACGTTCATGTCCAATACTATTGAAATTGCAAAGAGCATTTCAGAAGAAGAGGTCCAGATTTGTTAATGTGGTGATTCATTGCAACGCTTGTCGTCTTGTAAGGCTTCCACAAAATTCCACTACAGATGTTTCACTAGGATCTGCTTAACCATCCACTCTATTGCACGGCTCTCTTCCCAAGAATTCCATTTGATCTTTTCCCTAAAAAAATTACTAATCAGTAATAACTTTTCCACAAACAAAGGCGTTCAGGCTATTTTTTAGGAGGTACATTTCTATGACATTGGGACAGAAATCTTGATATGATTAATGTTGTAATGCGTGCGATTATTATGCTGTAAATTAGCTTAAATATTGCTATATCTTTTGCAATAGATCTTTTCAGATAAATATATTTTTATCTTTTTTATGTGATATGAAAAACTTATCTCTTGATGACCTATGTAATCATAAATTTCTTTTGTCGTAAAAATATTATTTTTCCTATAGAATTATCTTTTTAAGCCTTAAAGATAAAATCTTCGCCTTTTTTCGCAGAGATCTACGCGGTTTTAAGCAGTTCTGATATTTTTTTATCATTTGCTGTAATATTTTAACGTTATTTTTTTAGTATTTGATGCAATGTTTGTACGTATTTGATATTTTGTTTTCTAGTTAAATTTATGAGTGTTATGGAATTGTCTACATTTTCAGAAGCTGTAGCTTTTCAACAGTATTAACAAAATAACAGCAATGGTGATTCAGGTGCAGTAATGATATTTTAAATAATGAAGAACTGGAATTGAATCAATGAATTTTTATGATCTTACGAATTGCCAAGACAGACCAAATGATTATATATTTTTAGTTTATTTATGGTATGATTTTCATATGTAACATATGATAAATTTCTATGTCCAATGTGTATATTTTGCTACATGGTGATATCAAAAAATAATTTCTCTCAACAAAGCAACATATGGAAAAGAGGTTGATATACTATTACACGATGGATAGCTTTTACACGTATTTCAAGAGTCAAATAAATAAAAACAAAAACTGTAATATTTATATAAAGATTAGTTTTTATCAAAAAGAAAACATAACCTAAAATATAATTATAAAAAAATAAAGTATCTCAGATTGTTTACTCACAAATTTCTCATTTAAACCTATTTGTTTCTTATGGTTTCTACCAAAGCTGTTCTTATTTTTTCATTTACTCTCATTGAAAAACAATTTAATTCCAAATTAACTCCTAAGGAGAAGCAGAGACTGTAAGAAAAACAAACAAGCAAAAGTTAAGATGCTCTAAATTAGAAGAAAATGATAGAGAGGAAAAATAAACTAGTTTCTAGCTGATATCATCTTGTATTAACATAGGATTTAGAAATGGTAGCCTAATATGGTTAAACCAGTAATGTTTACATTAAGAGAAATAGAAACATCGCCTGAGAGATTGGATGAATTTTTGCGTAAAAGAATGCTATCATTTTGAGTAATACAACTATAATTAAGTTCTTTGTTTAATCAGTTATCACTTTAAGCTATTCTAATGGATTAGTCACTGAATTCACTATATGGTGATGATTCTTGGACGAGGCCTCTTTACGCAATATATCATATCTGTAAATATTATCACAATATAAAGAAATATATTTTCTTCTAAGTAGAAACTTGTAATCCTTAATAAGAGTAAAAATTACTTAAAGGAATCTCAATTTTTAGGAATGTTTTATTCAATTATTTTAAACAACTAAGAAACAGTATATTTTACTATTGTGGGTGATACTTGAAATTATCTAACATACTATTTGACTCATTTAGAATTACTCTTTTGTTCTTTGTAATCCCAACATTACTGTCATTTTTATAAGTAGTGTACTTCTTCCAATTAAAGGAATTCATTCTTAGGCAATTGTGTCAGATAAATTAATTGGCAACCATTTGTTTACACTGAACTTGTTTCACGTAACTCCTAAATAGTTCTCTTTTATTTATGTTATTCACACATCTTTTATTTTTAAATCCTCTCCATTTACTACTCAGTAATTAATCGAGCTTCTCACCTATCATTAAATTGAAAAATAGCTGACCTTTCTGATCATTCATTCACAAAGGTTCCACTCGAAACCAAGTCATTTTCACTTTCTACATCGAAATATTTTCTCTGTTTAACTCCGACTCCTTTGCTACAATCGGATTGGCTACGTTTCTCTCCGTCCAATCCCCTCACAAAAAGACTTTTTCCTCAATTTTTATCTTAAGTTTATTTTATATTTGTAAATTTATTCATATCAACGTGATTTTTCTTTTTTTTAAATTTTCATTAGTTACTTTATAATATTAAAATATTATTATTAAAAAGCGCAATTTGAAAGCTTTTTAATTTCGTATAAGATGTCCTGACTGAAGAAGATGAATGGGAAGAACTGAGTATTCCTCCCTCCCACCAAACTGCAAATTACTAGATTACTGTAAAAATAACAGGTGTGGAATTTTATTTAAAAACACACAAAGAATAGTGTTCACTCGTCAGAGGGTAATAAATTTTTTGAGTAAAAAGGAAGAAAGAAAATATATCTATATATAACAGATATTACTGAATGTACATTTTCCTTAAGAAATCTATTTTTCATAACAGCAATTATTCTTCCTAGACCTGTCTAAAATCTCATAAAAACTGTTCAAGCAAAAATGTATTGCAAGCATTTTGAGAATTCCTTACATTATTTTATATTTTATATTTACTTCCGAATGTTTTTGAACTTTCATAGAATTAATCGTTATTTTTATAAAGACCAGTTGAATATATGGTTACTAACTTGAGGATGAGCACATTTTTGAAAATGTGGAAATTTGATGCATTCCATCATATTATTAGCTACTGGGACCCCAAATTTCACAATTTTATAAAGATATTTTTCACTAATGCAATCATACATAGCCATATTATTATTCTCATTCAAAAGTTGGACGAAAACAATTCCCAGTTTAGTTAAAATTAACGTTGTTTGTGAGTCGGTGTTTTGAAACTGTTGGTTTATTACCTTAATGGACTGTACTAGAGATTATTATTTAAATCCAAATTTTCTTAATGCGACTTCCGATATGAAGTCTTTCGAAAGAAACGAAATATTTTTACAAATCATTAGAGATGATACAAAACACATTGCGCGCGGCAACCCTAAGTGTTGCGATTATTTGTTTACAGTTCTAAACTTCGCCAAGATGTGGCGCCAATATGCCAAAGTTTACATGGGCATTAACACTGCCCGACTTTGATATATCTTCTGGATTTCAAGTGATAATTATTTTTTCCAACACACACACAATCAAAATAAATTATATTAACACAATAATAAACAAGAGAAATGCTAATAAAACATACAGATACAAATACATTATATAGAATAATTTTGACTTATAGACATTTCAAAGAATAAAATTTAAAATAAAATATTCATTTCAAGTATTGGGAATCGGTAAAAGACATACATTAGAAATGCTGCGTTTAAAAATATCTCGAGAGGTTTTTACCATAACAACTCGAACTTTTCCATCTTTCCCTGTTACTACATCTAGGATTCTACCCATTGGCCATGTAGAACTAGGAAGATTTTCTTCCATTAATAGAACAAGGCTATTTTTTGTATAATACTTTTTTCAAATTTCCATTTTCCGCGTTGTTGAAGATTGTTTAAATAATCCCTTGACCACTTTTTCCAAATAATTTGATTAATTTTTTAAGCTTGCTGCCATCTAGAAAGTCGATTATCTGGAATGTCAATTATTTTAGATTCTGGAATGGAATTAATTGGACCACCGTTTAAAAAATCTCCAGGTGTTTAAGAGCGAAAATCGTTGGGATCAGATGATAAGGGAATTAGTGGTCGACTATTTAATATATATTCAACTTGGTTAACAACTGTTAAGAATTCTTCAATAGTTAAATTAAAATTACCTATTGTCCTTTTCAAGTGATATTTAAACTATTTTTTTTACGCCTGCCTCCCAGAATCCACCAACATTTGGAGATCTAGGAGGCAAAAATTTCCAGGTGATTAAATGTGAAATCAAATAAGATGCCAAATTATCCGGGCGAGTTTCCACAAGTTTGTATAACTGTTTTAATTCTGAATGAGCACCAACAAAATTAGTGCCATTATCAGAATATATGATGCTGGTAATACTTCGACGAGCAAAAAAATATTTTTAATGTTGATATTAAGGCATCAGAAGTTAAGTCGCTTAAGATTTCTAAGTGAACAGCTCCGGTTGAGAAGCAAACGAATATTGTGCTACATAAATTTTGTTTACAGCTCCCTTACGTTGATTTTTATATTTAATATAAAAAGGACCGCAAAGATCGATTCCAGTATTTGTAAAAGGGGGAGTTACTGTAACTCTTTCTTTAGGCAATGATGTCATTAATTGCTCTTCTATTTCAGGTTTGGCTTTAAAGCATTTAATACATTGATGAAATATTTTCCTAGCATTATTTCTTCCATTTAACGGCCAATATTTTTCCCTAACAAGATGAAGTAACGTTTGACGACCGACATGCAAATTATTTAGTTGGAAATGTTCAATTATAAAATTAGTAAGTTTATGATCTCTCGGTAAGAGTATTGGGTGTTTCTGAATGATAATTAAGTAATAAAGTATTGGGTGGTCAAATGATTAGTCCGAATAATCTAATCTTTTTCCAACACGAATTAATTCAAATTCATCAAGAAAAATATTTAAATTACTTACAGTTCCTTTGATAATTTCTTTTTTCTTAAACTATTTATTTCTTAATAAATACCATTGATTGTACTCCTTTAATCAGAAATCTTAGGGAATATTCGAATTCTTGGACAGTCAAAGGACCACTCCGTGTGTCTGTTTTTGTACAGTTGAACACAAATCTGAAAATAAAACTAAGAATTCTAATTATTTTATGAACATTAATACTTAAAGAAATGATTCGATTTATAAAATTATTGTCCGTTGAAAGAATTAAGTTTATAGAAGTCACAGTTTTAAGTTCAGTCAAATATAATTCCTTTTCAGAGGGATTCAAGTCATTTTGGAGTGAATCATTCAAAATTTCTTCCATAGCAGAAGATGGCCCTGGCCACCAGAATTCCAGGTGTTCGAGATAAGGATTGACTCCACGGGAAATGAGATCAGCAGGATTATCACGACATGAAATGTGTTTCCATTTATAGTTAGCTGTAAGAGCTTGAATTTTCGAGACTCTGTTTGCAACAAATGTTTTTGATTGATGAGGGGGTGAATTAATCCACGCTATAGCTATAGTAGAGTCTGAAAATAACAATATTTTGTCAAAGTTCAGTTTCAAGGAAATCACAACTTTGTTGATTAACTGTGAAAGCAAAAGACAGGAACACAATTTTAATCTAGGTATAGAAATTGTCTTTAAAGGGGTAACTCATGATTTGCTGGCAAGCAATTCTGTTGTTGGAGTATAATTTTCACAATAAATTCGCAGATAAACCACTGCTTTGTAAGCAGTAATTGAAGCATCACAATATCCTAGTAAAATTATGCATTCAGAATTATCTGTCAACAAATACCTATTGATGGAAATATTTCCGATTGTCTTTAAAGTGGAGACAAAGTTATTCCATTCGATGCACAATATGTTAGGGAGTGAGTCATACCAATTAATTTTCTCCAACCAAAGTTTCTGAAGAAATATTTTTGATTTTGTTATAACAGGTCCAAAATTAGTCCGAAAGGGTCATATATAATTTGGCTATTGGGGATAGAACTTCTCTTTTGGTGTAAATAGATTTTTTCTTTTACTGAAACTTTAAAATAAAGTGTGCCTGGCATTGAATTCCACACCATTCCCAATGGTTTGGTTGTGCATTCTTCAAGCTGATCAAATAAATGTTTTTCGTAGATTGAATATGCTATATCTAAAAGTTCACTATTATTAGAATTCCATTTATGTAAAGTCATACCACACATTTTAAACATTTTAATTAATTGATTTTTGAGAATTTTAGCGTTTTCAATGTTTTCACAACCAGTAACAATATCGTCCATGTAAATATCAGATAGAGTTATTTCAGCTGCCAATGGAAAAGCATCCGATTCATCTAAACATAATTGTTTAATTACAGGTGTGGCTAGAAATGGTGTACTTTTTGTGCCATAAGGTACAGTATTTAACTCATATTTAATTGGTTTTTCCCAATGCCTATTTTTCCATAATATTTGAAGTAAATTTCTATGGGTTGGGTGAATTAAAATTTGTCTGAACATTTGTTTAATATCCGCCGTTATAACAATTTCATGCTTTCTAAACCTCAGCATGGTATTAAAAACATCTTATTGAACTCTACCAGAAAGAAGGATGTCATTCAGACTTTGACCGCTTGTGGTCGGGGCAGACCCATCAAAAACTACACGAAGTTTTGTAGAGTTGATTTGGGACTTAAAAACACCATAATGAGGTAAATAATAATTAATTGGAGAATAACAATTATCAGGGATTCTTTACATATGACCAAGCGATTCATACTCCTGAAGAAATTCGCTATAAAGCTTATGCATGTGGGGATCTCTATCTAATTTTTTAATAGTTTGGTTAAGCCTCTTTTGAGCTAAAATTAGAGAATTACCCAAAGTAGGTAACTCCTCATCCTGGACAGGCATATAAACGATATATCGACCAGTGCAATCACGTCCATGTGTGTATCTAAAATGCATTTCACACAATTCTTCCTCTTTGCTTAAAGGCTTATCCAGGATGATTTCCTCTATTTCCCAAAATTTCTTTATGTAATTATCGATATTTTCGGATTCTGAAATTAAGAAACAACTACTTTTATGGTTAATTGTATTAATATATCCACCGACAATAAATCCGAAAACTGAATTAATGAGGGTTAAATTATCTGATGTTAATTTTCAACCATCTTTTATTATTTTAATATATTCCGCTCCTATAATCATATCTATTGTTCCGGGTTCATCAAAAGTAGGGTCAGCTAAGAAAGAACGATTAATATCATTAAACTTTTTAATTCTAAAATTAGGTTGGGTGGAAGGAACAAAATCAGTAATGCTAGAAACAATCAGAAAATCTAACGGGGATGTGTAAGAGGAATCCTTATTACTAAAAAAAGCATTATTTATTTTCCATTTAATGTTTATTGTATTTTCACTTAATCCGCTGACTGCGAGGTTTATTTTTTTTCTTTTCGAGGCCAAGTTTTGAAGCAAATCGAAGGGTCACTTAATGCGATTGAGAGAAGCGCTTTCTAGAATTACTCTACCACGAACATAACTGTTTAACACTGGAGACCAAATACCCACGATAGCTGCGGACAGAAAACAAATTTATTACTACTTTTATTTAGAGAAGAGAGAATGTCTGAATCATTTAGGTTCTCTAGGATTATTTATCGCCGAATCGGGCATAAGAGAAGGGGGTGCAAGAAGAGGAGCTGGCTGAGTGACTAACGCATTCGAAGATGATCCTTCTGCGCTGTTTTTAATGTTTTTTGACCTACATAACAAATAATTGTGTTTTCCTTGGTACAATCTGCATGTGTACTTTGATTTACAAAGCGCAACTTTATGATTGTTCTTTAAACAATCAATGCAGAGTCCATGTTTTTTAACTATATTAAATCTTTGCAAGGGGTTCATTTTTAAAAAAAGTGTGCAATCATACAAACAATGTGTTACTTTGCACAATAAACAATTATTATTATTATATTTCACCATGAAACGTTTGCCTTTGTTTAGAAACGGAGTTTTCACTTTTAATGGAGATCCCTGAACTCCGTGTAAATTTTCTATTATTTGGGTTCTATATTGCAAAAAATCCAAAAACATTTCCCATTTCGGCAATTCAGTTGAAGTTAGGCTCATTTCGTACAGCTCTTTCGGTATTCTTTATCTAACTTTTGGATAATAATGTTCATTAAAATCTGGTGAGTGAGCTCATTAGTTTCTAAATTCATAAGCTTTAAACCTCTTAGGTTTTTATATTTATATCATCAATTAAGTTCCTAAGACATTTAGATGATTCAATACAAAGCTTTTCAAAATTTAAAAAATGTTCATAATATGAGAATTTATTATTAGACTTTTGTTTTCATATCTTTTATTAAAACAGTCATTAATGACTCAAACGTATCTTCCGAGGTTTTGATAGTTCTTGCTTCACCTTTCAAAGCAGAACGTAAGTAAAACAGTTTTTGCGTATCATTTAGCACTGAATTATTCGTAATTAGGCTATCAAACTCTTTTTTAAAATCAATACAATTTTCTATTAAAACATGAGAGAGAGAAATTAAGGTAGGCTTACATCAGGTAATTTAACGAAACTAGATTTTGGATTGTCATTATTACTTAAAGCAGTATTACAAATAGATACACACACACATTTTTAGAAATATCATCATGCTTTAATAATAATGTTTGTAAGCCTACCTTTATGGATTCTAGATCTTCTTCCATTTGGTCAAAAGTCAATTCCAGTTTTGGTAGTTTTTCTTCTTCTAGAATTTCATAATATTCTCTATTTTCAATGATTCCATACTAGAAAAGATTTCCGAAATGTTGTCTAGTTTATTTTGAATCAACCATCTTCTTGCATTCGGAGCTTTGTCCTTTAAAAATGTTTGCAATGTTGGGATTTTGGCTTTACAATTGCCACAACAACGATTTAATAGAGTCTCTATTTTTTCAGCAACTGATACGGAAAGTGTTTCATCTGACTCAATAGCTCCTGCTCCTTCCATTTTGTTTACGAAGCTAAGAACGCGTAATTCGACAACAAATTATTTTTAATTCTACGCAAGTTTCCTCCTCGCTCTGGGGGACCGCAATGTTGGTTTATTGATTTAATGGACTGCACTCGAGATTATTATTTAAATCCAAATTTTATTAATGCGACTTCCGATATGAAGTCTTTCAAACCAACTGAAATATTTTTACAAAGCTTTAGAGTTGATACAAAACACATTGAGGCGGCAACCCTAAGCGTTGCCATTATTTGTTTACAGTTCTAAAATTCCCCAAGATGTGGCGCCAACATTCCAAAGTTTACATGGGCATTAACAGAAACAAATATGTCACCTGAAGTCGACTGTCTTATAAAAAGAAAATTATTACTCACATCTCCGGGTGAGTTTCTCAAAAAATGGCCCATTTTGTTCGGATCCCAAAATGATACAACACTTGCTCTTTTCTATTTATAAAAATCATGGACTTTTTTTATTTGCAGAACATACTTATTTTTTTAAAAAATATCTCTATAGATAACTTCCATCACATTATTATGTTTATAAATGGAGTCCAAGATCTTGCTCATTTAACGATTCTAAAATGGTACAACACTTAATACTTTCTACCTATAACAATCATTATCTTTTTTTTATGGACAAAATAATCCTATTTTTTTTAAAAAATAAGCCTTAAATGTGTTACCCAAAAATTCTGTTAACTCCATTAAGGGTGTCAAGAATACATAATGCCCGTACATCCGTTGGAAAACCTCATAAATAGGACGACAATATCATTTTTAATGAATTGCGTTCAACTACAAGAACTACGAGATTATAAAAAGTATTTTTCATGCTGTATTTAAAAGCCCACGTATTTTATTCATATCATGCGCAACGCACACAAAGCCTTCTACATTATAACTACACTCTAGGATCTTAGTTTTACTGAAAAATATTGACAAAAAATAGTGAAGTTCAATAATTGATTAATCCACATTTAAATGGAATGGACATTCAAACATACATAACTTGTATAGACAGCATATGGAAAGTGCACATTTAATGTGTAAATACTGGTCCCAATTTTAATTTAAAATTAACATGTAGACTGAAATATTAAACGGAAAATAATTAGACCGGTTTAGCTACTCAAAATTTTAATGGATCCAAATAAATTTTCTTCTAAATACTTTTTCAGGTGTGTTGGAAGATGTGCCTTTCGATATGTATCGGAGCATGTGGTTCCAACAAGATGGATATCCAGTGGTGCAACATTTGGACATAGAATATCACGGGAGGTGTATTGTACATCATAGTTCAATTTCCTTGCCTGGTTGTTCATCAGATTTAAACCCAAATAATTTTTTATTGAGACCGCATACAAGAAAAAGTTTACATTAAGCTCATCAAAAATGTGACTGAACTACGGCAAAAGAATTGTTAAAAAAGTGAAGGAATAAATTTATCCAATCACTCCAAACTCATCTTGAGGTCACTTAAAATGATGTAGATTCTGCTTCAATGTGGATGGTAAGCATTCCGAACATGAACTTGATTAAAGTGTTACGATAATTTTTTATATCTTATTTTTAAATTTATCGCTTAATTTAAGTTTTTACTTAAGTTTCCAGATTTTTTTTAATGAAATTATTTTGTAAAAGAAAACAAAATGACAATTATCGTTATGAATAGAAAAAAAACACAAGTGCTGTACCATTTTGGGATCATCACCAAATTTGTCATCTTTTAAATAACTTGCATTGTGTAGTACGTATAATAATTTTCTTCTTATATAGCATCAAAATTAGGTGACATAATTTTCTGAAACCAACTCATACTACGCCATTTTTAACCAAACCAGCAAACGGTTTTTACTAGATTTTTCAATTGTGATTAGAAGCATGGCTGAGAAAGATCAGGATGAGGGAAAAGCACTGTGAAATGGAGGAATTTGTGTTCACAGAATCTAATGATGTGATGGAAGGTATCAACTAATGTGTTTTCAATAAGAGGATGCTCTCCAAATAAAAAATATCTGTTATTGTTATGCATAGAAAAGAACAAGCGTACCCTTAGAGAATCTAAACTAAATGAGCCAACTTTTGAGAAATTTGCTTGGGTTTGAGTGTGCAAATTATTATTATGAAGCGTCAAGTTTTGCAATATGTACTAAATTCAGCAAACTTTGGAAGACAACAAGATGAATGCATTTATTAACTAATATACAAAGTATTTCGTTCCTTGTCTGATTCAAGTTTATTTTATACTTGATCAGTCCTTTTTGGGAGGATTAGATATAAATGGAAAATAATACAGGAATATTAGATCTACAGAATTGTGGTAGATGTAAAAATGATTGACTACTGTCATCGATCAATGTCGCTTCCTTTTATATTGAATTACAGCGAGATTTTTACTTTAATGTGTATCCACATTGCCCGGGGCACTTTTTCTATATAAGTTAGTAACATACTAATAAACATTTAAGTTAAAATGTAATAATGATAAATATAATAATAATAATACAAATACGCAAACAAAAAAAAATACTTGGAAACACTTGTATTATACCAGATTGAACGCATTAAATACTTGTTACCTGAGTTCAAATATATGTACCCAAGTTAAAGTGAATCATACAATGAGCAAATACCTCCATTATTAGAGTCTAATACTAAAGGAGTTTAGATTTTAAGCAATATTCATTCTTCTATACTAGAGAAGTGTTCGATGAACTATTCCTTATCTAGGATAAGTTGAGCAAATGTATTTATATAGATAATTTTTTTACAATGTAAGTTTTATATAGTTGTTTACAGATATCTGAAGACATTGATATTTTTGATATGTCATTTAATATGTTTAAAAGTAAAATTTTACAACTTTTGAACACTTAATAAGCATTAGTTTTTATTTGCTCCTATTTATAGTGTTTTTTGTGGGTGTGTTGCTTCTTTTGTGTGTGTGTGTTGTATTTTCAATATCTTTCTTCTAACCCTTTCAGGACCAAGCGACTTTTTCCTGTTAGACCTAACTCTATTTAAGGTGTTCGACTACGTTAGGAACCGTGATTTTGCAAAAGCCTACACATGGATAATATTTATGATATTTAGTGTCACTTAGATCAGAAAATGTATATAACATTGTTTTAAGAATAGTATTATATTAAAAAATTATTTAAGTACAATAAAGGAGGACAAAAAAGGAGCATAGAATGCCCAGTTTTCAAAATATTCTCTTTTTGTGAAAAATGCGTCTACTATAATAATATTTTGCCTGTATATAGCTCAGACCTCTGTACAGAGGCTCAACTAGAATTTATAAAATATATAACTTAGAAGTGGTTTTATTCATGTTTTACGTCAACAGAGGGAAGAAATTTTAAGAACAAAATGCCGATAATTATTTCAAATGGTTGTAACTCTGAAATTAAGGTGAATTTTTCAAAAATCATAGTTGAGCCTCTGTACAGATGTCTGAGCTATATGCAGGCAAAATATTATTATTTATAATAGAAGCATTTTTCACAAAAGGAGAACATTTTGAAAAATGGTTATTCTAAGTTAATTTTTTGCCGAAGTATTGTATTTAAATAAATTTTTTTGTCACAATGTGTCCATAAAACAATTTAATACATGTATTCAAATCTAAGTGACACTAAATATCATAAAAATTATCCATTTATGTGCTTTTTAAAATCACGGTTCCGAACCTAGTCGAATACCTTAAAAATTCATATAAACACTTTACTCTAATAAAATATGCCAAACTTATTCTTTATTATCATTTAAAATTATCAAATTCCAAATTTAGAACAAGGCGGTGTATTTTCGGGCCACAGAACGAATAAAACGCAATTTCGCATGATATCGTGTTCCCTGTAGCAATCATACATATTAGATTATTGTCCTGAGCGGGTTAAATATGTCTGTGTTTTTAACTCATTATATCTCTTCGGTTGCGTATGGTAATATGTTTCAGTACTTGCTATTTTTTTTGTAGTGATCATTCAATTTAAATAAATAATGAATTGTTTTGCCGAATAGTTTTTAAATAAACACGCTACAATTAATCATAAATTTTTAGAACCATAATTAATCATTAAATTAATCTATAGGTTATAAAGTTTGTTCATTTTTTTTGTTTCCTTTGAATTTTTCATGTTTTTCTTTACCTAACATAAAGCTGGATTTGAGGTATTTGAGCAAAAATTACACACATATTTGTGGAATATATTTAAAAATGTGAGTATTCAGTTAATAATTTAATTCTCAATGTCTGGTATACAATATGAGGCAAATATTACATACATTGTGCATCCTTAAAAGCAAGGGTAATTTATATTACTATGTAATATAAGTAGTTTAAAGACTACTATATAAATTACTTATTGTTAGGTTTTAATGTAATGTAGAGCCGTGTTACAAAATTTTATCTTTGTAATGCAATTGCTACTATTGGAATGAAATATTGAAAAGGATTTTAATGGTTTCATTGTAAACATTATGGATAATCGATAAGAGCTAAGGTATATAATTGCTATCATTTTTAATATATTTATTGTTCTTTCATGAGTATAGAAGGTCGTTCACACTTTATGGAGACGATTTTGTAAATAATTTTCTCGTTTGCATTTTGAGATAAATCTCTATAGCAATCTCAGAATAATCATCTGCTAAGGTTTTCTTTTAATTGAGAATCTAAAATAAAATTAAAAAAAATTTTTTTTAAAGATTACTAAAATTGATATGTGGCTCGAAGTTATGTAACTGCATTTTATGAGGGGAAATATTCGTATTAACAAATTAAAAATCGTTGCAAGAAACTCGGTCATTGCATTTCATATATTGATAATATATCAAATTTCAACGAGAAAAAGAGTCTATCTGAAAGTAAAAAGGTAAACATGACCCCGAAACTTCCTCCTAAATCTGTTCAATCACGGGTATCATGAAGGAATTCAAGTCTCTGATCTTAAAAGAACACACACCAACCCAAAGATTCATTGCATCGAAACTAGGAATGTCTTTTGGAACTGTAATTAAAATCAATCATAAATATTTAAATTTTAAAAAAAGCTATTTAAACCTATAGTTTGTCTCTTTTTTTATAACGTATATTGTTGGAAAAAAAAAGCAAACTCTAGAAAATTATGTAAAAAAACACCTAACTGTTGAAAAATGGAAGATAAGGCATGTGTATATTTAAGTGGCTGTAATAAAAAAAGTCAACTGACAGAATGACTGAACCTAAAGTTCATCTTCTTTTGCTGAAACATATTGCTGAAAAAAATTCAGAAAATTGTATAAAAAATAACTAGCTGCTGAAAAATGTAAGATTGTAGTAACACTGGATGAGGAATGGGTAAATTTGAGGGACTGTAATAAAAGAAGATCAATTTTCTATGTTAATCAACTGACGAGAATGATCATACGAAATGTCTTCATCCGTGTACAGTAAAGTTCTCAAACGAATTCAAGACAACTGCAGGATTTTATGGAAGCGGCAAATTAAAAATAAAAAAATGTCTGAAGTAAAGCCAAAATTAATTCACTCTACTATCAGCAAATTTTAGAGCAAATTTATGAAAACAAATCCAAATTTATATGGAAAGGACATTGATAAATTTGAGCTTCATATGGACAAAATCTCTATTCACACGTATAAACCTACTACCGCTTATTTAACAAAGAAAAATTAAGAATCATAAATAAAGTGTATCCCATTTGATGAAATACTTGTAAAATTACCTTACGTTTCTCCAATTGAGTTTGTGCTTTCGGTTTATTAAAACGACCCTTAGGAAAATGGCATCCAAGACCACTGAACGGACTTTGGAAAACGGTTCAAGAGGAATGTAATACAATTTGCATGCCAGTGCTAAGGAAAAGTTTACTTTTACGAAAGGTTCTAGCTACAGCTAACATCAAGGCTATAGATCGTTTCCATAAACTGAGAATGTCCTTCTGTAGAATCTAGGTTTGCATGTATTTTTGGGTGGTAATGATGTACAGTGATGATCTAATACATACATATATGCACACTTTCAGACTGGATAATAATTTAATGTCATGAGTTTGAGAACACATTGTCTATAAGGTTATGGTTTAATAGTTGGTGTTAATAGCTGGCATTAGAGTGTTTCGACATGTTAAACAGTAGTTTTGAAATAGATGGCGTTAATGTTTTAGTAGGGAGAAAGACCTTGGTGCAAATACATCTGACTTTCGAGCAGTAAAAAGGATTTTGAAATGGTATTAGAAGTTAGGAATTTCAGTCAAATGCAAGGACATTGGAGGCAACAATATAGAACGGTACATCCAACATTGCTAGCTTTCGTGATAACTAAGAAACTAATAAAACGGTAATGGATATGCATAAAGGATGTTCAGGCCGACTACGCAATTCAACCATGCTTTTTCAAAAGTACAATTACTAGAAGGGACATTAATTTTACCATACACTAAGGCTTTCTTTGGTAATCATCCTTTTTCCATGCAAAAAATGGTGTTCCACCGCACTATCATACATATATGCATACCTATCTAGGTAGGATTGCACTGGGTTATTGGATTGGATAAAGTGGTCCGATTGAATACTCTCCACGTTCGCATAATTTAACCTTTTCCCCTCCCCTCTTGACATTTATTCATGGAGTTACCTCGAGGACGTGTAGTTCACCAAGAAACTGCGCACTCTAGAGTAACTACGCAATCTATTAAAACCCAAATATTTTTATCTTTAATTATTAAATTCTTCCTTATATTAACGCTACATTGACCCAAAGACAATGACAAAGATAATTGAAAAAATTTCACTCCACCCCTGGAACGTAGATGGTACCCGTATGATCGTGACGGTTGGGCTTTATTTGTGAAACAGTTCACCTATGAAATTTTACAAGTTATACATTTTTAGCTCTAAGATGATAAAAGAAACAATCTTAGTTCACTTAAAATTGTTACGAATAAGGGAATTATTGAGGTATATTCAATTATTTTATAAACTCATTATTTATTTACTGTGAAAATCTTAAAAACATGTTTTTGTTTTTGACAAGTATAAATCAATATGGCATATTTCCCAACATGTTTTCGAACTGCTTCGTAGTTTTCAAATCTGCATTTGTGCGAGGCCTTGAAATGTCATCAACACATTTAAAATTCCTATATATGCCAAGCATTTTATCCTGGAATTGCCAGGATACAAAACAAGACATGTATGGCAGGTGGATTATAACACTTCGATCTTCTTGCAGTTGGAATTACAATATATATATATACTGCTATATTATATTTATCAATTAAAATACTTTTGTTAGTAGGTGAAGATGTTGTTAATGCTGCAACTATTTCTAATTTAGATTTTAAGCGATCCGTTTTGATTTTTAGAGGAATTTTATTTGCTATTGTATTTTTTTTTTTTGCATAAAAACCAAGAATTTGCAACAACGAAAACAATGAAATGGATTGGTTCAAGAAACTTTGATGGTAAAGATTGATTCAAAATTGTATTTCAATTTCAAATATTTTCATGTATTTCTTCATCGCTCTCATCTGAACTTGAATCTTCTTTTAGTATACGTGATTCATATATTTTGTCTGCAGAATAGTCGTCATCTAAGAGATCACTAAGTTCAGAATTTCATTTATTCATCAATTACAAAATTTCTTCTTTTTTGAGATTAATTTTCCTTTTAGACACCTGAAAAAGTTTTTGGTTAAGAGTTAGCACGTTATTCCATCAAAAATAATAAAATGTATTAGAAAATTTTATAATTTAAAAAAATAAAATATTTAAACCACACCATACTAACTCCCACCGGGAAACTCAGATTTTTTTTTTGGGGGGGAAGGGAAGAGATACACACATGCAAACATCTGTGTAAAAGATGAAAATGCCGTACCACATATCAAATGTGTGAAAGAGAAAATTGCAAACCAGAGCCATAGAAAGAAAAATGTACTTGTCTATTGCAACTCCAAGGAAATATGGTCTTAAATAAATATAACAGTATAATTCGTTTTTACTTAGGCTTCTATCAACATTATCGAAAGAGAAAAGAAAACTCACATGGTAAGAACTTACCTTTATAGTTGCAGTGACTCAAGTAATGCCTTACCCACATGATTGTGCGGATATCAAAATCCCGAGTCCTACAAGCCACACTAATAACGTGTAATAAATATTTTCTTTTTTACTATTATTTAAACATTAATACAAAACAATGTATCGAAGCAGTTAGAAATATATTGATGATTACCTTTTTTTACGACAAATAAAAAGAAAACGTGTTTTCTTTGTATTTGAAAATAAAGCTAGATTTGCCAGCTGAAAGTAAAACATGGATCACAATCATCGTCTGTTGATAAAAAGTGATACTTTACACTTTCTGTAAACCTGTTCAACAGTTGGATTCGAGATTTTCTTACATACGATTATTTCAGAAACAAAAACGTATAAGAATATCTAACCCGCACGAACGTGCAAGTTGGGTTTTAAAGAGCTATGAAACTGAGAAATGGTTAGTCACGCAGTTCATGTAGCTACTTTCAGAATTGTACTAAAAATGTATGACATCGTGCACGAAAATGTGTTTGGAAGAGGGTATAACAGTTTGAAAACTTTTATTGTAACGTTATCATTTTCATTTATTATAATTTATATACATAAATAAAAATGAAGTGACTGTAATTTAAAATTAACAGCTTTTTACTAAATGTATTTGAAAGTATATACGGTACTTATATGAAAAAATCAATTTTTAACATTTCTGTATGTCTGTTTGTCGGTCGGTTTGTCCGTCTCTCTGTTAGTTCCGGCTAATCTCTGAAATGGCTGGACCAATTTTGACGAACCTATCACTGGCAGATAGTTAATGTTATAAGGAGTAACTTAGGATGCTTTTATTTTAGAAAAATTAATAGGGTTCCGCGAAAATAAAATTAAAACCAATGAAATAGTGAACAATATCCGATTCAAATAGGGATTATTTTTATTCAATAGGAATTATTTTTATTCAATATGGATAATTTTAATTCGCGAGCCTTATGCCGCAACGATTTCCATCAGTTATATTAAACTTTTTTTTTATTAGGTTGCTACCACTCGCAAAATTTTCCGTTCTTGTCCTCTGATCCTAATGATTTTACTGTTCTCACCCCATCGACAGTGTCAAAGATCATGCGTCCCTCTAACCCCTTACTTGCACCTTCGTTTGTGTTCGTATAACGCTACTGCTACTTAGACCTGTTTTGAACTGTTGCATTGAACTCTTATCATCATTCCAATGATCAATACAGTTTGCAATCCGGATGAAGCGGTTAATTACCCAACATAATTTTTAATCAATATAATTGTGCCTGGTCTACACCCTCACAAATTATATCTTAATATTGATGAGCCCGTCATATTACTCCGTAAATTAAACCCTCCAAAACTTTGCAATGGCACGAGACAGCGAGTAGTGTCATTGCAAAAAAACGTTATAGAAGGTCATATAATATCCGGATGAGAAAAAGGTGAGATAGTATTTATACACTAACTTCCAAAAGTTCAGCACAAAGATGTAAAATGCAAGAAAATCAACAAATACTGCTTTTATTGACACACAATTTGGCAGTAAAGTAGCATATATATTTATACATAAAACAAAATCAATAATTATATACAGAAATAAAAAAAATATTAAATTTTTGTAAGTTATCAGATAATGTCATACTGGGGACTTAAACAGAATTATGTATAAAGTGAAAATAAATAGCATAAAATAAAAAAAGGACATTAATAGGGTGTGTGATCCCCCCTCATTTGTATGTAAAGTTTACACTTTCTGAATATGCTTTCAATTAGGTGGTCAACCACCGCAGAATTAAGCAATCGCCATTCTTCTTGTAGAGCAGTTTCCACCTCAATAAGCGTGGCTGGATGTGGGAAACGTGAAGATACAGCACGGCTGAGAGCATCCTAAAGATTTTCAATGGGAATGAGGTCGGGCGCATATGCTGGCCACGCCGTACGTGCAGTCCCTTCACTCTCCAGGAAGTAATCGACGAAGTCAGCTCTATGGGGACGTGAGGTAACGTCCATTAAGAAAAAAGAAGGGCCAACTGCTGCAACGTACAATATCACAATGTGTTCTAGGACTTCATCTCCATACAGGACCGCCGTCACAGAACCCCGTTTAAAGATGGGCAGGTTGGTGCGCTATCCTAGTGAAATCCCTGTCCACACCATAATGCTTCCGCTTCGGAGTGCGTGATGTTCGGTGATGTTTTGGGGCTGATTGCGTGTTTTTATGTTTACGCCATATCCTTATACGTTTGTCATTTCGCTCCAGAGCAAATCTTGACTCATCAGTAAACATGACATTGCGCCAGTTAGACACAGTCCTATTGCACCAATTTAATCGTGCCCCTCTTGATTGGAAGGATAGAGGAACACAAACTCGAGGTACCCGGGCATACAGTCCATTCATATGTAATCTTCGTTGTACAGTAGCTGCAGATATAGCCTTAAAAATGGACGCTGTAACCATATATGTCGCACTTGTGAAGGTCTCTCTGCGATTCCACTTGGCTACAATAGCAATATAACGATCCTCCGTGAGGGTTGTAACCCTTGGGTGACCGCCTACGGGCCTTCGGACAGCTGTCTGTGTGGTTTGAAATTGTTTCCATAAACCTTAAATTACAGAATGATGAACTCCGAAGAAAAGAGCAACATTAGTCATCGACTGCCCTGTTTTAATGCGCCATACAGCACGCCAGCGCTCAGAATCTTCCATTCGTTTCCTGGAAGTCATAGAAATACGTATGTCCTGAAAACAAATCGTATGAAAGTTTTAAACACCTTCTCTATCAACACTTACAATCAACTTCTGTAACCCTTCATAAAGCTGGCTTCTTATAAGACTGCGCTTTTTGTATATTTCTTGACATGAAAGCACGATTGGCTGTTACCTAACATATTTGCATACTTCCATCTACATCTGCAGCGAATTGCATGCTCTTCAATTTTGATTGGCTTCAGGGAATTAGCATTTTCCTCTCCCTGCTTAACTTTTGGAAGTTAGTGTACCACGAGTTCTCATAATACCATCGAATTTTCTCTTTGGATTCAGAACACTGCATTTGCCTATCAATGTCAGCTTTGCAATGACAATTAACATCTCACAAGAGCAAACGTTAGCAAAGCTGGCATAGATTTAACTAAGGGTCGCTTTCCCCATAGGCAACTATTGGTGGCATGTTCACGTGCGATTGATGTTTCCAGCGTTGTTATTTTAGCCCAGGAAAATCGTGCACCAAATATTGTATATAGACAGATTTTACAATAAATTTAATATTGTATATAGAGAGATTTTTCAATAATTTTAATATTGTATATTGAGAAATTGTTTTCATTAAATCTAATATTGTATATGGAGAGATTGTGTTCAATAAATTTAATATTGTACATAGAGAGATTTTTTTCATTAATTTTTTTTAACATTGTATGTAGAAAGATTGTTTAATACAAAAAAAGAAAACAAAATAAAGCAAAAAGAATTATCGATTCACAAAGTAGAAGAATGTCATTATATTTATAGCATAGGTATTTCTATACGTGGAACACATAATTATTAAGTCTTCGTAAATTCTGCGAATTGAATAAACACTCTTTGTTAAATTCCACGTGGACGAAGTCGCGAGTATAACAGCAATTTAACACAAAATAAATGCATCAGAAAGTAATATTAAGGTATTGCACATCCAGATACAAATTATTTACACTATTTTAAGCGTTTATTACACAAAATTTGTAACAATGTATTACTTTTGCTGCGCAGAAGGAAGGTATTTTCAAAAACCGAACAACAAGAGAGTTACGGGGTGTTATAATTAAAAAAAAAACTTTTTTAATGAAATATTACTTCTACAGACTTAAAATTTAGCAAGCATTTTTCTTTGTTCAGCTGATATATGCAAAATGTATTTTTTTTTGCTTAATTTACAATTCACTTAAAATTAACTCATTAAAAATAAATTAATCCTTCAGTCTGTATTGTTTAATTTTTCAATTCACCCGTACGAAGAACGGATATATCAGTTAGAACCAGTGGCGCACACAAGGGGGCCAAAGCCCTTGATTTTGTCCTGATTGATTATAATTTTAAGTATATAATACGTAAAATTTAATTAAATATTTGATTTTAATGATTAATTTTGTTAATTAATACTAATTATTTATTCAATAATTAGTTTTTTACTATTGTTTGTTCCCCAAAACGACAAAATCAAAAGGAGCATGATACAAGAATGGTGGACTTTCGACCCTGTACCCCCCCTTTGGAAAACTTCTGTGTGTGCTACTGGTTAGTACTTATAATGTATAAATTTTTTATCACCCCTGTATATTTATAACAATATCTTCAACGTTGTAAAATAATTTATCATTCTAGAGTTAATAAATTAATTACTTTTTTTCACACACTCTTAAATATACATAAAGTACTTAAAGTGAAATAAAGTAAAGTAAAAAGTACATATTTCTTATGATAAACGGAACACTGAACTTAATATTCTTAAGCACCATTAAATGTTTCCTTTGTTAGAACAATTTCCAATTTAAAGGGTTCTATGCATAACTAAGCATTTGGTGTCATCTTTTACAGAAATATATAATTTAAATCGAAATTAATAAAACGTATTTCTTTTTAAATATGTTTATTGTTGTTAATAATATTTTTTAGAATATATGCTGCACAGTTGAACTTATTATGAATGGGACAAATTTCTAATACTAATATTCTTAAGCAAATTTTGCTTCAAAACATTTCAAATTGAAACTGTACTATGTTATTATGTTAACCTAGTTTACATCAATTTCTCACCGTATTTTTCTATTCAATTTTTATTTCTATCTATTAATGTTATCAAAAAAAATGTGTGTGTGCTTATGACCACACGATAGAAGTGATAGCTTCAAATTTTGTAATGTTATTTCAGGAATTAGTTAGGTGAATAAAAAAACAAGGGGATATTAGTATTGTCTTACAAAATTATTTATTCATATGCCTGTACTCATAAAGTAATATTTTTGTGCGAACTATACAATCTTCCCCCTTCGACTCTTAGCTGCATCTTATTTTGGTGGAATTGACATTGAAAAAAGTGCGACTCAGGTACGAATAAATATGTTATATACATGTACGTGTAAGTATTTGTAACAAAAGTAAATGTATTCTAAAACTATATTTTAAATATTACCTTGGACATTTAAAAAAAATGCTTTTATATTAAAGTCCCTTATATTTTCCAAATAAAGTAAAACAAAGTAATTCGCTGATTTCATAAATACCTTTAAAATACTTATAACTATCAATCTTCCAAGATAGAAGGGGGGTATCAATTTCTGTCATCTCGAATTTAGTTATAAAATGGAGCCCATTGTACATTTCTCTCTGTTTTATTATTATTTCATTTTATTTTTGAGATATTTCTTCCAATCCATTTACTCTCTCCTTTGTCCACACTGACTAGGAAAAAAGCACACGTTTGCAAAAACTCTCTTTCTTTTGATTTGACACATTTCTCTCACATGTTTTTCTCTACTTTTGACAGTGAAGAGAAGCAGTGTCTTTGAAAATGAGAAGCGGGGAATATCGGGGTAGTCTTACATTTGTTTCCAAGCATTGTCCTATTGAACAAATATCAAAGATGTCACATCTGATGTAAGATGCAAAGGTCCAGAAAACAGATCAGAAAAGATTATTTGCGGATGGATGAATTATAGTTATTTTCTGAAATGCGCTACAAGGAAGAAATGAAACTTTTATCTAAAACTTTAAAGCAAGGAATGTCAAATACTTTTTTTTTATGTTTGGAATGATTCTGTGCTCATATACTAGTTGTTTTGCTCATTGAGCTTCACTAAAAAGGGATCTTATTTGATTAGTTGTGAACTTAATTTATGTTCAATATATTTAAGCATTAAAAATAAATGTACAAATTGGAAAAAAAAATTGAAAATGTTTAAAATAATAATTTTAAAGAAAAATTAGAAGCCTTAAAATGTTTTATAGATTAGAGCAAATAATAATTGATTAATTATTGAAATTACAACTAACGAAAATTGATATAATTATTAAATTGTTTATATATAAATCTGAGAAATAATTATAGTAAGTGTAGGAAAATATTTTATAAATACTTATGATTTTTGAATTATCTGAATACCCGAGACTTATCATCCTTTTTATTGTTTGGAAGAAAAGTATTTCTAAGACAGAATGAAATAATAATTAGTCATATGTATATTGAACTGTGAATCAGAGAAATCAAGATATATGGTTTAAAAGATTAAGAGATCCCCACTCAAAACTTTTTTAAACAGGCATTTTTTTACTCGTACTGTAGAACTAACCTGCAAAGTTGTTGGGCAAATTGCTTAAATATGTTGTAATGAAATTAAAATATTTGTCAATTAGATGAAAAAGAACTTCGGAACTCATAAAAATTACGTGAACTTCGATTTAATTTGCACTTTGTTCATTATCTTTAATAAAGCCTACACATGTTACTACATCTTTTTTTTTTTCTCCTCGCAGTATTATGTTCTTTAATATTTGTCTTTCCTAAGAATCCCTTTACCAGAAATATGGATAATTTATGGCTCATTTTAGATTTTTTTCAGGAAAAGAGATGGTATAATTGCTGATTAACACTAGAAGTCCGTTGATGTCAGTTTGACACCGGATACTGTTTACTTTATTCTCCTTCCCGCATTTTTCCAGAGAATTTGAAAATGTTTGTGACTTTTATCATTTTCCCTAGCCACTCACTACACAGAAATGTTCCGTGGTTCTAGGTTAATTTGAAGTGATTTTCCAACTAAATATACTTAGAACGTCCACTGGTGTGATTTCGACACCAAGGTAATTTTTCATTATAAAATATGTCGTTCAACAAAATATAGTCTACTAAGTAGATAGAATTAGTAAAACAAACTTCCCAAAGTTCTATCACACATTTTTTTTACCTTGAATACATGTTATTGAGTTCACAGTGGAAATGAATCATTATATACTATAATTGTTGTGTCTAAGTGTTTTGTTACATATTATTTGCTTATCTGCTAAAAAAATCATTTGAATTTCGAACTTAGTGCATACAGACTCCCTGAAATCAGGGCTCTTAGAAAAGCTTAAGGCCCTGATGAAATTGCTAAGTGGATGCTAGAGCTTTCTGAGAATGAGAGAGAGAGAGAGAGAATCGGTTCTAATTTAGATTCCGATGAAGACATTGGATGAATGTGACTGGGAAGAATCTGAAGAAAGTGCAGATGTATTTGATAATATTCCAATAAAAAAATCCTGATATATATATATATATATATATGTCGCTAAGGATGACACAGAATGGTTACCACATAAAAGTAACGTTCCTAGCAGATTTGACACTCGAAACTCGTTTTACGACAAAGCAGTGGCCCAACTAGCTTCGCGAAGTATAACGTCAACTTCAGGTTTTTATGATATAAAGGGTCATAATATATGAAAATTACATGAAATAATATGAAAAAATTTTAACACTAAACCCTAATCAACAAAAGTCCTGCATGTATTTAGTTAAAACAGTTACTTTAAATATTTTATATCGTAGTATCAAAATGATACTGGTGGACGCTTAAGCGTAATCGAAATCCCTGACGTTCGACCGTTAAGAAAATTATCACGTTGAGTGTCGCTGTTTTAAAGGAAACACATGATATTATACTATAACGATTATTCAATATCTCTTTAACCCGCGGTCACTCGCGCCTGTTTTTGCTACCGTCGTTACTCGCGGGGTGTGTAGAGAACACCCCAAACTTTTAACACGTGTATTTAATTATGAAACTAAAATTAAGTCTTTATGATGCATGTTTATAAAGTACAAGATGTTTTTTGTATTATACAAATAAAATTATTAAATTTATTGCATACAAATGAGACTAACATTAATTTAAACTAAACATACAAAATTTTCATTTTAAAACACATAATTTTATATTTTTTAATAAACAAGTAAAACGTATATACCAGTAATAAATATAATAAATGAGATAATGATAGTAGAAAGTAGAAAAATAATATTTTAATCATTTTCCAAACATTCAGAGCAGACTGTATACGAATGCTTAACTTCTCGAGGGAGTTCTCAGCCCCCCAGATAAACTTTTGAAGGTCATTACATTCCAATCGTTCAAGAAAGAGGGGTTACATCAGGCCTGAAGGTTCAATGACCTAAAATATGCAGCTACAGAAAAAATCGTGGTTCTGCGCATTCTTTTTAGAATCCTGGGAGGATTTTCTTGTTGCTGGGGTGTACAGAACACCCCGCGCGAGTGATCGCGGGATAAAATAAATCCCATTTTTTTATCTTTTTAAGAAATGTTTTTGCATTTTTTTTTTTATATGTTAAGGAATTCTTGCTGCTTCTTTTTAAAACAAAGACTTAGTTTCTGCCGTTCCTGCGTTGTGGTTTTTTTCCCTGTTTCTACCCGCGTTTTACGGGGGGCGCGCAGAAAAACGCGTATTGGAGGAAGGTTTTTTTTTTCTTTTTTTTTCTTTTAGAAGCGTGAGTTTAGTACATTAGGTGTTACCTTACCCTCTTAAATTAATCAAAATAAATCATAGATAATAAATAATTAATACTAAATAAATAATATATATTTTTAAGTATTCATATGTATACATATATTTTTTTTACATAATATACTGGGTGTCCCTAATTAAACTTGAAATTTTTTGAACAGTCAGTAGTAATGCATGAACAATGCAGCCCAATTCCATGAACATTACCAAAATCATATTGAAAAATAATGGATAGAATATCCATAGAGGATTATTATTATCCATTACAAGAAAAATATTAATCACCTAAAATTTGCATTCAAAAATGCATAGCTCGCACTAAATATGAGTACACTAAGCAAGTTATTGCCAGATTCTGGACCCAAATACAAAGCATGGAAATGACTGAATTGTAGCTTTTAGCAAAAGAGTATGAAATTAAAAGAAATAAAATAATTAAAGAATATGTATAAATACTGACATTACTTGAAGGACATCAGGATTATAAATGTATTCAAATATTAAAAAAAACACTTTGGTTAAAATAAAACTAAGAGAAAAAGTAATTTTAAACTGTAATTTAATATGTAGGAATGTCTTAGGAATTTTAATTCCTACGATTTAGAATAACTATTGATAAATTATTTGGGTATTTTTGAATTAAGCAATAGTTCGTAAAATGTTTATACTTTTTCATTTTTTTCTGATTTTTTTGAAACAAGAAATTGAAAATAATATTTCTGAATATAGAAACATATACACTGCCTTTCAAATTGAAGTAATTTTATAACATCGAATTTAAATGTATACATCTCTTTCGTTATAAATATTAGTAATTATAACACTATCTTTTAATTTAATTTCCATATTAAGACAATTTTCTTCATAGTTGTTACTATTTGTCTGTATTAAATTGAGATATTTAATATGAGAAGCTAGCGTTAGGTTTGAAATTGGCTTGCTTGCCAAAAATGATAATATAACCTATATAGAAAACAATGTAAAATTCAGATTTCCCAATGAACTATTTTCAAAACACACACACACACACACACACATATATATATATATATATATATATATATATATATTTATATTCTATTGCTACAATGGATTATAATACAACTTTAAACCTTATTAAAGGGCAAATTACAGAGAACGGTGCCTACAGCCATCGTTACAGGAAACAACATCCGAAACACAAGCCATAAAAAAATTAATAATTGTGCATGGGAATATTTGCGCAATGTTACAACAGAAGAAACTAAACAAGAAAATAGTGAATGAGGCATTATCTCTTTCAATAGTCCAATAATTGTTCCCAGTAATTACAGGGAACAACTTCTTAATGCCAGTCACTGTTAGAAGACATAGAATGGTTAAATGTTCACTATTGCCTCTAGAAAGGAAGTCGAAAATGGAACGTGGCTCTTAAGACAATAATTTCAATACAAAGAACGACATTGCTGCAGTTTTATGGAATGATAATAGAGTTCTTTCAGCAATGGCCATTTTGAGAGAAAACAAAAAACTGTATCGACCATAGGAAAAAAAAATGTATTGGTTTGCAAGAGAAAATTAATGTCATCAATATGTATTACATACTATAATAAATGTAAAAAAAGAGTTGGCCTATTGATAACTATTTTTAAGCTTAGTTTTTACTTCAACTGAAGTAGAAATGATATTTACCTTCCTTTACTAAAACATTTGAAACAATATTTGTTGCTTCAGTGAAGGTCAATCAGCTACTTATAGGCCTGCTATACAATCTTTAAAATGTATATAGGATAAGGAAAATGTAAAGCAATATATAAATATTAACTACTTGCTACTTCCTATATTGAAGAATGTATCTTGAAATTATTATATTACAGGAAATCAACTAAGCTTGCAGTTAATATACTCCATTATCAACAACTATTTATAAGATAGTAATGTTAGGCTATACAGTATTATAAATCTAAATAAAATAAATAAAAAAGAGAAATTTTGTGCCACAGAATCACTAAATAAACTCTTTTGGTTAAGATTGAAAGGATAAACAGAGTTAGAAGGCTGAAATAAAATAAGTATTAGTATTGATATAAAAATAGTTAAACTATGTTATAAAATATTGAAGCTAAACTTATAACGGCCCATCGTAACTTGGAGGATAACTTGGGGATCTTATGTAGTGTTTTTAGTCCTAATGACTATTCTCTGCAAAAATGGGAGGGAAGCAGTGCCATCTGGAGGGAAAGATAATTATATTTGTTATAAACTTAATTTTTTGTAAAATATATAAGTCACCATGCACCATTAAAAATATTCTCCTTGCTTTGCTATAAATAACCAAAACAAAGAACTTCAAAGTCTGGCTATCAGGAATTAATTGCTTTTAAATTTATTTTGTAAATATTCATGTATTTTATACAAATTATAAGAAAATGAATAAACCTAATTATCCTTATGAATGAATCTTCAATTATATTTTAATAAACATATAAGTAACATGTTAATTAATTTACAAATTTAATCATCTTTCATAAGATCCAGTAAAATATTATACATGTATTTTTGAAAGGTTCGAAGATAATTTACATTCAAGAGCAGACATTGTCATAAACTTAATTAAATCTGTTTTGATTTTTAATAATAATTTTTATTTGAAAACGGGTGGCAGTTTTGTAAAGGTAGTAACAATTTTAATAATGTAATCAGATTTATTTACGAAAAAAATATTACATTGAGAGGTTGATAAGAAAATAACTTGTTTGCGGATTTATGTTATATTCATTAACAGCATGAAATTTTTTTATATTACAACATAAGTTTGGAACAAAGATCCCAACATAATTGCCGATTACCTAACTCTACACAGATTCCTGTGTGATTGAAGTCTAGTTGAGTTTGTGCGAATAATTATGGCTACTGTTGTTGCAATGTTTTTAATATTGTGTAACGTTTGACAATCATGAAAATACACTATACTTCAGAAATATTGTCAATGACAAATATTGACTTTTTATTGTCTAAACTAAACATGAAACATTTAATACATTTGACATTAAATTCTATTAAAAAGTAATTTATTCATTAATTAATGTCGTCTATTAAATTATGCAAGTCTCTCTTTTTTTTTTTTCTTTTCCCACTTTTTTCACTGGTTGTATTTTTAATTTTAATAATATCATTAATATGGTTTTGAAAAATATTTATTGTTAATTGTTGCTTAATAATTTGTAAAGTAATTTTACCGTAATATAATTTTAACTCAATGCTGGTATATATATATATATATATATATATATATATATATATATATATATATAAATCAAATTCAAACTTTTAATAAAGTGATTTTCCCAGCATAACCAAATTATGTGTTGTATTTTAAACAAATTTAAAATGGAAAAAAATAAGCATTTTTTGTGAAAGTGTCTTTCTAATTAAAATAATTTAATTATCCATTATGTGGCTTTATATGTTACTGACATTTTTTGTGTGTAAGACAGATAGTGATAACTATATGTGTTAAGCATAATAAACGTTATTCCAATATATTTATATTTTCAAATTTTGAATTTCAAAAGGTGGATATAATTAAAAGATTAGCCTAAAGTAGATTTAAAATCATTTCTACATTAATTATTTAACATATGCTGGTCAAAAAAATTAAAGGGAAAAAGATATATTTTTTCTTTTTCCAAAAACAGAACAAAATAATTAACGCCTATATGCAAATGAGATATTTAGTAACTAAGATCTTCACGGAAACCTCTTCCACGCAGTGGCATTTGACGTCGTAAGGCAGTAGCGTTGTGGTCAAGTTTGTATAGGTGTACCTAACTTACTCGCGGAGTGAGGAGTGAATATTAACGTCGCACTGTTCAGCTACACGAGGGCTTTTGGCGACGGACTACGTAATTTTGAACCGTGGTCAAGTGACGTGGACGACACCTGAGCTTGCACCCCTTCTTCTAACTACCACACCACACCAACGGGAGGACGTTTCAGCTTCCGACAGATTTAATGTTCACCGCTGCCCTACACGGTGGGTCTTTAGTGGTACTGGTCTCGAATTCGTGACAAGGGCAGACACGATTCGATACCTTGACCAATCGGCTACAGCGGCCAGAAACTTATGGAGGAAGCTTGTAGCGTAAGGATGTTTTGAAACATTGTATGTTAGCCCTGTCTTAGTTTTTAAAATTTTTTTTGCTTAATCAGCGTTAATGTGGCCGATTGTAATCGTCTAGACCAGTGATACTCAGCCTGTGGCCCACCAGACTTATCTAAATGGCCCGGTCATGGCCTATTGCACTAAGAAATTCAGTTATTTAAGGACAATTTACTAAAAATTTGGAGCTATTTTCTACCAATCAAGCATTCAAATCCAACAATTTTGCTATCAATAACCATTTTGATTATAAAATATAAACAAGGACTTGGTCAAGAATGAAAGGAAATCTAAATTATCCCACAATTCAGCAAAAAATGTATACATGTAAATACTTTTTATGTATGTTTGATAGAGAGGTTAATATAGTTTTTTCTATAATAAAAGTTTCAAAAATAAGCTTTATTAATTTGATCAGATTTGGTCTGCTCAATGCTGCTTTGGTTTTGTGGAGTTTTCTTTTCCATTACCATCATGTTGCGGCTTACGTGAAATACATCTCATAGGTATGTAGCCCGGCAGGGGGAAAAATCCCGTTAAGTACCCTTGGTCTAAGCGATGCCACAAGATGGCGGATGGTTGGAAAATTGTACTCGGGGCAATCGTAAGCTATCTACAAAAATGATTACGGGGTTTCAAGAAATGTGGTGTCTACTCTGTTCTAACAGTTCACATAGACATGAACAGTAGTCCACCGATCTTGTCAAGACCCCAAAAGGGCAATGTCAGCTCAAGACCATTATTTAAAAAATTCTAGCCAAAAGGGATATGTTCGTTCCAATTGTCTCTAGACCTGAATAATACCACAAGAGCATCCATTTTACGAATAACAGTCGCCCAGAGACTTTATGCAGGTAGCCTGTAGTCTGCATTCCTTTGACTAGGAAGCAAAAAATGTACCGTTTAGCATGATTCCGAGAATCCCTGTCTTGGGCAGAAGAAAATTGGGAGTTGGCTTCCCTCAATAACGAGTCCCGATTCAGTTTGGACAGGCACTCTAGGAGAGAACCTAGGAATCGATATCGGCCATCTAGCAGTGTCGAAAAGTACCGCTATGATAGAAGTGTTCTGATGGTCGGGGCTGAAATCATGGCAGACAGACATACAGAGCTTTATGTGTTTGTTAGTGACAATTTAACAGGTCAGTGGTACGTAGACGAGATCTTTATACCTTAGTCAGACTTTTCCATAGAGTATATGGACCATATTTCTCATCTTTATGGACGACAATAGAAGAATATTCTATAATTCGAGTTGACTGCGATGTCCTCTGACCTTAACTCCGTCGAACACGTAAGGGACGTCCTAAGACCAGGGGTCGGCAGCCTTTTGAGTCGGAAGAGCCAAAAATTACTATTTACAAAATTTCAAAGTTTTTAAAGAGCCACAAAATGTTTTCCTGCCAACAATAAATAGTACTTAGTTAAATAAAGTTTTTTGATAAAAGAAACAAAAAATAAGAATATATTTATTCATAAGAAAAAATAAATGTTTATACATATATAAGTAGTGTTTTCACAACAAATTAGATAATATATACATATATGGCATTATTAGATAATTACTTAATGTTTAAGTAAGTAAAAAATTAAAACCATTAAACATTTACTTACAGCAGTTTCTCAAACTTTCAATGTTGGCTACCCAATTTTTAATAATAATATTCATCGCGCCCCCCTTCACACAATAACGATAAATTGAACGCAATAATAATGCACTTTGATGTTAAAGCTGCTTATATATATACAATTTTAATCATAACCGTACAAATTATCAAGATAATTATTAAATTTTGTATATAGCTCTAGACTATGGGAATAACTAGTAATTATTAAGTTTGTTCTTAACTTAGTATTGTGAGATTAATTATCAAATATATTGTGCAGAACTGGTGCATTTATAAGTATATTATATCAGTGTAAATAAGTATTTTATTTTTTATTGTCCGAATGTATATTTTGTTTTGCTTCTCCTTTCAGTAAATTTGTAATTTTTTAAAACCTTTATCACTTTTCGATATTCTTGTGCAGGCCTTGTAGGGTTGTCTTGCCTCCTTAGGGGGGCGTGCCCGACAGTGGAGAAATCCTGATTTACAGCACTAATTTGTACTTCAATAAAAGACAATTGAGCAAACAAATTCAATGGGAGTGTTGGTTTTTTTTTGCTTGGATTTAGAACGTTTGGTTACATTTGGCTTATAAGTGGTTTTTTTAAGTTTCAAACACGACTCTAAATTTTCATTTATTAGTTTTCTTCTTACTATACTTTTAATTATATTCACGCACAATAGAAAGGCTGCTCGCCCGAATATGTCCATCCGAAGATAGTACTCAAAATGCCAATTTCTTCAATTCATTGAAACAATCTGGAAGACTATCCCATGCATTAAATATAAGTTCCACAACTCATGGTATTTCTTTTATAGCTGTCAACTTTTTTAGAGTTATGTACATTTCTGGACTTCCAACTCTTGACTTGATTTTCAACTCTGTTAAGTTTCTCAATTCACAAAGCTTTACTTTTTAAATCGAGCAATTGCATTTCTAGACATCCAGTATCAATACCAAATGGCTCAATGTGGATTTCGTTACTATTTGTGTCGACAGGATTTATACTATGAATGTTAGAGTGGTTTTATTGATTTTAAATTGCTCAAGTCTGTCAGCAAATTCATCTTTAATTTTTATAACTGTGCTGAAGAAATTCGTGTCAACAGTAGCCCTGGTTTTATCGCAATCTTGACTGAGAAATTGAAAATGAAGTAATTTTCCGATCTGAATATCTTTGGCAAAAATAATTAATTTTTCTTGGGAACAAACCAATTCTTCTACCTAAACATAAGCTTGGTTTTCTTTTCCTTGCAGTTTTATAGATTCAGCTCGTTTAATTTCTCTATGATATCTATTATAAAGTAGAATTTTTTTGCAACCATTTGTCGTTCTCTAATTGAAGGTGATGAATGCCTTTTTCATTGAGGAATGTATTTTTTCCTTTCAAAAAGAAAGCAAAATGTCTCATCCTTTGGAAATCCATCGCAATTTATTGTAAAGAAGGAAATCAGAATACTGAGTTTCCATTCCGTTTAAGAATTCTTTAAACTGACGATGGTAGAATGCTTTTGACATGATACTGTTATCAATATTGATTACCAAATTCATGACCATAACTATTTCGGCCGGAAATGTTTGGGCACAAATAGCTTCTTATTGTATTATTTAGTGAAACATAAGAATTTCGTGGTTTGTTTTCCTCTGAAGAATCTTTGTTGCCTCTTTATCTTTTCATGTCATAATTCTGGCTCCATCAGCTGCTATTGAAACGATTTTATTTAAGTTTATCTTATTGTCTTCAAGGCATTCTTGCACAGCATTCGCTATATCTTCCTCTCTAATTTGTCCCGAGAGTGGTAGCAATCCTAGAAGTTCTTCTTTTGGACCTTGGGAAGACATATACCTGACAAAAAGTGACGTGTCTTTTATGTCGCAAGACTCATCTATAGCAAGCAATAAGGCAGAAGAAAGTTGAATATCTTCCACCAGCAAATATGTTACATTTGAAGACAATTTAGCTATTCTATCTTGCGCAGTTTTAGCGAATAGTGGCAAATATTTGATTCTTTTCCAGATTTCTGTTTTGTTTTTGAGATCACGAAACATTTCTTCAGATGGATGTATGAAGCAATCTTTGATATACTCACTATCTGTCAATGGGTACTTGCTTCAGCTTCTTCCACAGTACAAAAATGTGACTCAATAATATATAGTTATTTCTATTTATTAAGTTGTTCGCCGTTTCCAATTTTTGTAAGTATAAAAGAAAATTCTTGATTCGCTTGACGCATGACTTCATTTAGTTCGTAAATTTTAGATTTCACCATAAAATCGGTCCAACGATGGTCAGTTTCCATTGCTTATAGATGGGTATAGAACGAACCGGTGGCAATTAACGTAAATCTCCTATTAAAACAATATCTAATCGACCAAAATTTAACTGAATTTAGTTTTAATCTGGAATCAAACTTCAATAATAATTGAGCACTGATCATATATATCTCATCAATGTATATAAATTTTGTGTACTTGAAAAGAGTTCTGTATTGTTGAGCGGTTTCTCAGAATGTAACAGAAGTAAACTTGATAAAGAAAATTTTAAAACTGCATGAACAGTCGTTCCTGAAAAAGCTATTGCTGCTTTACAACTTTCACAATATCCATCATTGTCAATATAGCGATTATATATTTCTATCAAATGTTTAATAACGAACGTTTTACCGCACCCGGCAGTGCCGGTAAAACATATTTGAATATTAGTTCGATCTGATGATAAACGATGTGATATAACATGAAGTAAAAATTCCTTTTGTTTTTCGTTTGATATTCTACTTAAGGTATCCGACTACCCTAAAATCATGATTTTTTTCAAAAATTGAAAATTTTTTAAGATTTTATTTTATAGGCCATCTTACTAGCTTAATAAAAAAATACCAAGTTTTTTATTTTCCATTCACTAGAACAAAAACTACAAGTGTTTTAGTAAAAGCAGATGCCATAACTTTTCACAAGATGTCAAAATTTAAAATGTGTTTTACTCGAAATATGTTTTTTTTTTTAAATCTCAAATGGGGATAGCGATTGCTCAACCAGTTTTGAAAATAATTTGATAAATTTTCTTGTGTATGTTCTGCATAACAGTAGAAGTGTTTTGACCTTCAGATGTATCAATCACTGTTTTATTTCAAAATTTACAGTCCGTTATGTGAATATAATCACTGTTAAATTAAACAATTTCCTATACTCACTAAGATAAAAGGCTCTAGTTTTTGTAAAAATGAAAATGTCTGTTAGCCTGAAGGTCATTTCAAACATGAATAACAAAGATACACATAATTGAAAAATTGAGAATTTGTTCATAAAGTTTTTGTGCAGAGTGGGCCCCGTTTATGTAATTTTTTGTACATTTTCACCAGTTTTTCCCTTTTTAATAATAATAAATTTTTTTCCTGTTTTCAATTTCAGGATTTTATCTCCTTAAAATAAACTAAGCAAATTTAAAAATCATAAACAAATCCCCAGATCTCCATTTTTTTCAAAAAGAAGTTTTCGCAAGTAGTCGGATACCTTAATTGATAGAAATCTTCATTGGCATTAAATTTCCTCTTTATTTTCTCAATAGGTAATAATTTATGTAATGTTGCTAAGTAAATGCCATTTTTGAAACAAAATTAATTATTCGCTCGCATTTTTTTTACTCGCCAAATTGTTTCATTTTCATTTGTTATAGTCTCCAATTTTTCTAGTACAACTCCTGAGAAAATCTGAAGTGGACGTGATGAAGCAGATATTGATTGCCAATTTGGCGCGAAACTAATTTAATCGCCACACCTTTGGCTTTTCGTAAAATCGTGCTTTTTATTAAAGTTTTTACTTTTTTGAAGGGTTATTTTTTTATTTAATGGCTTAAAATTTCCCACAAAGATTGCAAACAACGGTAATTTTTGAACAAAAATATAGGAATAATTATTAAGTTAAAAAATTATCATAGGAAGGATAATAGACGAAAAACAGAAACAAAATTTTAAAAGCCGTAATTTTTAAGCAATTTTTTTCAATCTTTGAACAGATTAGGGAAAATATTGTTCTACGTACGGAAAAAAAGTGTTAAAACGCAGTTATTAAATATTTAATTAAAATTTTGAGTATCTTTTGAAAATTCTTTAAAAAAAAATTGGCAATGTTTTTTTTTCCTTTAAATAACTTATTCTAAAAGAAAAAGCATGTTTTTTTAGGATAGTATATCAATTCATTAACGCAAAAGAAAACTAAAAGGGAATGATTTAGAAATCATTTTCATAAAAACGTATCAATTTTGACTCATTTTGGGAAAAATCGTAAAAAATAGAAAATATTATTATCTTGTAAAAAAAAACATATATAGTGGCAGAAAAAATGATCTTTCCGATTCTGTAATTATTTTTTGTCTGAGTTAGATAGTAAATATTAGATGGCTTACCGTAACTGGTAAAGCGTAACGAAATTTTTTCCCTATCGTACCATAAGAAGTTAACTTCAATTATCTAGAAATTATTTATTACAATAAATAATTTAGACACAAAACATTGTTTGTCTCACTCTCTCACGTACTGATTGATAATAAGTACATAGTTTCGTCGCATCTGTGGTGGCTTCCGGTATGCGGTGATCGCCGAATGGCACGAACGGACTTGTCAGAACGTGTTTACCACGATGCAATATGCAAATTTCAGGTTTGTTTGTTTTGTTTTTTTTAAATTTTGGGAAATATTAGGTTGTTAGCTTAAGATTAGAGGTTTTATACCAGCTATGCCAAAATCAATGAAAAATGCCAAACATATGAACATTCTAAAACTACAAATACCTACCTACTTTGATCCTCAGAGTTCGAAAATAGGATTTTAAATAAGTATTACCAGGTACTTACAATTATAATTATAATTTAAACGCTAATTTATAAATAAAAAAGCTATAAAATACACAAGTAATTAGATAGGTAATTTATTAAATATATATTTTTATAACAACGGTAGTACTTTCTTTTTTGATAATTCTTGTTGACTTTAAAAAAGTAGTTAGGTATCTTATTTGGAAAAAAAATATGTGTTTTAAAAATATAATATGTATTGTGTTACCTACCTTTACTTTGGTTTTATTATGATTGTTATATATGTGCATGTATACGTTTCAGAAGATAATTCGCTTCTAACTCTTTTACTTGAAACAACAAACTATACGACACAGCCAAAGCACTGGTGAAGACGTCAAATTATCTTGCATTGAAAGCGAATTAAACATACATAAAAAACATCTGACGACGGCATCATTTGAGAGCGTCCGAAGTAATGACGACAGTGACGACGCGTGTGGTGTCGGAGGGGTGCGCCGAAAAGCGAGTACAAGTGACTCAGAGATAGAAATTATGTCTAATCCTCGTTAAACGATTCAGAACTATTTTTCTTGGCCAAAAGAGGCTGCTCTGAGATTGCGACAACTAATTATGCACTCACATTTCGAGAGATTTATCCTTTAATTAAAATTATGGACAAGCAAGTCTGGATGGCGCCTTCCGACCATCCCGGGAATAGTAGGAAAAGCCCTGGGACTGCTTTTGAATTTGACTTAGACAGAAATGATCAAACGGCTTTGTCCAGATTGCTCAATGGGCATTTGAAATGCATGACCTTCGAATCTGGCCGTAAGGTTTTCGAGACTTGTCCCAAGTGTCACCTATTGCCGGCTTCCCCTGAACATATCGTCAATTCTTTGGGGTTAGCTTTGGAAGTTGACCATACGAGTCCACTTCTGGTACTGGACTCTGCTAAGGTTAATGGTCTCATGGATCTGATCTAGCTGCCACTAGATCCTGAAGGATTGGACATAACAACACAGAACGATTTTTATAACTTTTTTTTTTCATAAAATAAAAAATATTTGCGTATGGAGCTTAAGAGTCGCAGTTTCACATCCAAACAGCCATAGGCAGCCGACCCCTGCCTTAAACTCTCAGTTACATTTCGAATACTAGCTCCAATGACCATCGATGAGCTCAAAAGTGTGTTGGTGCAAGAGTAGGTGTGTTTGTCATAGGGATTGGGAAGATCCCTGATAAACAGTATGAAACACCGATGCGAGACTGGTACAGTTGTTAGAGACGTTCTTTGACGCTATTAAACACGTTTTTCTTTGATGGTAGGGCACCGGTCAGTTTCTTTTTTGCTGGATAAATAATCAGAAATAAAGATTTAAATATATATTCTAATAAAGAGCCTTATAATAAATTTTATTTTCAAATGATCGTTATTTTTGGAATCTGATTATACGTATAGTATTGATATTTTTATAATACTAGATTTATAGTGTTGAGAGGTCTAAATATGTCTTTTACTATTGTTTAGATGAAAAGCAGGTGTTTTACATATACAATATTTTAACAACTATTACTTGTCCAGTATCAAAATTGGTTGCAATAAGTGCACCTTTATCTCTGCCATATCCCTAATTTTTAAGCTATTGAAATAATTTTATAACTATTATTTTTTTCAAAAAGAACGTTTTCAATCCTCACAAGCAAGTTATTAAGAATTTAAAACTATACAAATTTCGAAAAGAGAAATAATACACAACAAAATATTCTAATTACACAACAAAAAAAATTTCGTCCAGATACTAAATTTCAATTTAAAATCAAATATTTTCATCATATTTACAAACTGGGCTCCAAAAGTACATAAACAAACTTACAGCTAAACTTTCAGTTAAGTTTCATTTAATCTACAGTTAATTGTCTATGATTAAATGAAATTTTGTGGAAGCTTTACAAGTTCTCAGATTTAAAAAGTCAATATTTACACTTAATTTGTCAAAGTGGGCGTGGCCTGTGACAGCTGCTTATTTTTTAAAAGTCATTTTAAAATACTCCTAATCCATATAATGATGTGTATGTTATATCATTGGAAAGGTAATGATATGAAGATTTTAGAAATATCAAAAACTCAAAATCAATTTTCAAAAAGTGTGTGTGTTTACCCTATTGACTGCTATTAAATGTTTGTAATATTTATTAGAAAAAATTTCATTTTACTTCAAATCAATACATTTAAAAAAGCTTGTGAAACGGAAAATTTTGTTTATTCTGATAATCCAACCCTTTTATGAATTAATGCATATTGAAACTAATATATTTAAAATTTTATACCATGAAATTAAACAAAAAGCAAGCAAATCAGAATTCAGAAACATCCTTTTTCTGCCTTAAAAACTCCCTGTGCAAGATTTTTTTTACTATACTATGTTTACTCCTTTGTGCTTTGAAAAAAAAATATGTCTGAATTATTTATCCTATTATCGGAATAAAAAGTATTTACTTTATATTACTTTTAATCTTGTATGAATGAAATATTGCTTCTAAGAACAGCACAAAAACCAATATATTGTTACAAATGCCGTTCTTTTGGGATTTACGAAAATGTAAAGGTTTATTGAAATTATTATATAGAAGGAATGGCCATATTTGTATAAATATCTATATAACGTACGGATTAACTAAAGAACATTCAAGAAATAATTTGATATATATATATATATATATATATATATATATATATATATATATATACGTGTGTGTGTGTATAATGATGTGTTAATATGCCTGAAATGCAACTGACTATTCTTTGATTAGAGTAACATTTAAACTGTAAGAACATAACACTTTAAGCGTAACGGAGGGCGTGGGTGGTGTTCATCTTAGTTATAAAAAAAATGTTTAAGTTACGAGAATAATACCTGAACTGCCACTTCTCGCTCTCCAAACTTCCAAACATCTTAATGTCAGGGCTTTGAGTCTAAGAAGATAAACGTATATCGGTCTTATTACGCTTCGGATTTTTAATGGCACTAGGACTCTAACCCATAACTTATCATACGTCTTAGAGCATGATCATTTGCTATCGTGTTCTCAGAAATAGTCTTGGAAAAGGAATGGCTCGTCAAAATAGATATATGAAATTTATGTTTTACTTGACTGAAGAATTTAATAAGTTCGTTTATAGATAAAGGTATATTTTTAATAATACAGTCTAAAATAAATCATCCTTCTTTTTAAGTATATATCTACTGCAGGTGTGTCCAACACACGGCCCGCGGGTCGTATATGCCCACCAGTACATAAGTTGCGGCCAACCGAC
>BMAV01006497.1:71570-86782 GCA_019973955.1 Trichonephila inaurata madagascariensis
AGAACATCCGAATAACTGGTTTCTCTTGTTCAGAATGAATCATAAGTTTTATCTTCTATCGTGTGGTCATAAGCACACACCAAATTTATTTTCCAAAAGAGTTTTTATGCAAAATATTGTTTAAGACATTAATTAGTATTACCTTTTGTAAGTGGATACTTCCTCTTAAGCAAGTAATATATATATAAAAATTAAGTCAATTCCTACTTAAATCAACAAAGTTTTTTTTATTTTTTATTTTAGCTACTTTTTATTAAATAGTTACAAGTAATATAAATATGTATATACATAGGATCTAATTATAACATTATGTGGTAATTATGTTTTATTCATTATCATTAAAGTATCGTATTGTCATCCAAAACAGTCGTGTATATAAAATTTCAGTTCAACGGAGTGCTTTAACACGAGAGAAAAAAAAACGTTTCAAGTTTTGGCACGTCGCCAAAATGGTTGCTAAGTCGCCAACGTGTCTATATTTGTAATTCTTTAAATAATTAGTTTTAATCAATAATATATTTTTATTAATTATAATTAAATGTTTGTATTGTCATCCAAAATGATGGTGTACTAAAAGTTCAGCTGAATTGAGAGCTTTAAAATATATTTTATTAACGCGATTGAAAATGTCACCAAGATAAATAAATAAACAAACCAACAAATAAATACATAGAGAGTGTGAGTTAATAGTAGGAATTGAAAAAAGGAAACGATTTTTGCTCAATAATATATTAATTTAGCTTTCTTAATGTATACTTAATTTAGATTTCAAAAGTCTATACAATCGGATCATATTATTTATTTTGTTTAAAACATACTTATTGAGATCTGATACTCCTTCTACCCGACAAATAAAAATCGCCTTAATTTCATTATTTCTGCAATAAACAAACTTCACATCAGTTGAAACCGAAAATAAAAAATAGACTAAATATTTTGCACGATAGAGTGCTACTCAAGGATTCTACAAAATCGTAAAAAGGTTTTAGGGCTTTGGTACGATGGCTTATATGCGATTGCAGAACACAATACTGAAAGATAACTGAATGACTACAAAACCGCTCTTTTTATTCCAAAATGTGCTTCTCACAGTTAACGAATGGGTTATTTGTAATAATACAAGTGTAACAATTGCTATGAGCAAAATGCTTCTAAGCTGAGCGGAAAGCCTCAAACAATGGAGTGATTACCTCTTTCAAAATGCATAAACTTTGTTAGTTTTTTGAATTCTTTCGCAAATACTTCAAAGAGTTCTCATTTGCTTGGAGGCTAAATTGTGTTAACACTTTTGTATTCAAATATAAAAAATTACGAGCTTATAATTTAAAATATTTTTTTTAAAAATTAGTTCAGAATGCTTTGTTATATTTCTGTTAGAGAAATATTATATGTTAACTCATTGCCTTATTTTACTAAGTACGTTTCTGTAAAACTAATGAGAAAATCTGAAAAAAATCTAGATATTATTAATAATTAATTGTTTGACTTGTAAAGAATTTCTTACTTAAGCTATCAGCTTCAGGATTATTAAAAATATATATTATTTAAATAAAAATCATTGCTTACAATTAACAATATATTTTGTGTGTGTGTATCTTTGTTTTCATAAAATATTTGAAAGATTTAAACTGTGAATGTGTGTCCCGAAAATAAATGAGAGCAAATTCTTTTTTTCCTTTAATTCACCAATTTTAATATATTTCTCAAACGTGATAAATGATTAATAGTGAATATACACTTTAATATTACTAAACATTTTGCGTTTTCCTGATAATGTCTAAATTATCAAACGCATTTTCTGCATGGTCAAATGATATTGTTTTCATTTGTCAGAAGCAAATTAAAATAATAAAATTTCTTTCAAATTTTATTAAAATATGTATTTAATTACAGTCCCAAACATAGATCATACTTTTTGAATGATTTATGTTATAAATAAATAATTTTGACCGTTAGTTTTTTTTAGAACATACACATGTGTGGGGCTGTAACACTTTACAAATAAATAGCAGAACCTTTTAAAGCAAACTACCTTTTTCATAAGTGTAATGTAATTCATAAATCATTAAGGAAGTTAATGAATATATATTTAATATCATACTTAAACTCATATGGCACACTCATATAGATGTTCAAAGTGTTTCCAACAAATATGTTCCCTACTTAAATGTGGTGGCCGCGGTAGCCAGGTAATGGTTCGAACCTAGTACCACTGAAGACTCGCCGTGTATGAGAGCGATGTAGGTCGAATCTCTCGAGAGCTAGAATGTCCTCCCGTTGGTGTGGTGTGGTAGTTAGAAAAGGCGGTGTCAGTTTAGGTGTGATCATCATCAGTTGAGCATGGATCAAAATTACAAGGTCTGTCTCCAAAAGCCCTCGTGTAGCTGAACAGCGTGACGTTAATATTCACTTACTCACTCACTCATAATTAAATTTGATGTCTTAAAGTTGATATTGATACTTAAGTTGTTCTAGAAAACTATCTAAAACAAAGTTTGAAATAAGCTCTTATAAGCATTCACATTAATGTTCCTGAACAATCTATTTTAAGTGCGAAACCTTTTTTTCTCATCTAAAAAATAGAAAAAAAAATTTCCTATTCCTCTTGTGTTTTTGTGGCTTGTTAGTTATGAACTTGAATATTCTGCATTTCTTACTAATTAGTTAATGTTAAATTTCATTACGTAAATGTATAAAATATATTAAAACTTATTATTAATTGATTTTTTTGTTCATAAATTAACTAAAATAAAAAATAAACAAGAAACGTAAATGTATTTATTTAACGCTTAAAAATTAAAATCTAAATGACTAGAAAGAAACAATTATTAGACTTAGGTCAGAATTTTATGATTTGAAAATGACATGAAAAACAAAAATGTAAAGATTCAGTAGATACAATAGAATTCATTTAGGCCTTATATTATCTCGTATTTCTTATCAATTTGCAAAGTACGCAAAGGAAGAAATTTTAATTTCATTTTTGAATTCAAACTGAAAAAAATCCAAGTTATTCAAGTTCAGCGTAGCAATTAACACGATTCTAACAAATGTGATAATTTTTTTAAAAAAAAAATTGACTCATCTGTCATGGCCAAGAGAGATTATGACGAACCAAAATATATAATGCATATTAGACATATAAAAGACGAAGAAACATAAAACATAATTTTCCTGAATTGATTAGTAATATATATATATATATATATCTTAATTTTTTACATTAAAGTTTATTTTTCTTGTTTTCTTTGTGATCAACAATAGGTAACAGATACTTAAAACTTAATTATGTAGACATAGAGTTATCTAAAAAACAATATTCCTGGAATGATTTCGCAACAGTGTATTAAAAGTGGATATCTTTGTCAAATTTAATATGAGAGAATCTTTTAAGTGGCTTAAATTACATCATTTTAATGAATAAACCTGCATTTTAAATAATTGTTATAGTGCGTAAAGATTTTTTTTATATTTTAATTAAACAATTAAATTCTACGATTTTATTCATAAAACGAAACATATTAATAGAGGAAAAAAATTAAATGCAAGAAAACAAACAAATCAGAAATCAATAAACTGATTTTTTGTTCGTAATTTCCCTATGTTATGTGAAATATGTGACCATATGAACGTTTTTTCTGTGTTTTAATGAACTGAAAGTCTACATCAGATGTTTCCGTTTCATGACTGGAAACATTATTTTTGTTAATAATTCTCTTATACATTTTCCATCCAAATATTCGTTGATATCCTCTTTTTATGAAATTACGTAATCTTCTTAAGATTTCTGGGTTTCTCTAAGCGATTTGAAACAGTTAAATAACTTATCCAATCACAAAAAAGGATAAAATGCATCTTCTTTCGTTATACAGCCAAAATTAATTACCAATGAAATTACTAGTTTAAAGTTCCTACCCAAAAGTACTTCTACAGAATTGTTGCTTAGTAAATTAAAGTACGGATCTTTTATTAAATATATTCCTTTACCAAAACCACAAATTAGATAAAAATCTCGGAATAATCATTTTAAGAATTTCCAAGAACTGTATAGTGAGCTTCGGAAGCGAAGGCTCATTTTACATTTTCTCAAAAAATGAGTATGAAATACTATGATTAAATTATCTTTATTTTTTATTAAAAAAATTATATATATAATGTATGTAATCTGTATACTACTAGGAGGACAACAACGCATTTTTAAAATCACATTTAACTTAGTTTATTCAAAAAATAAATAGGAATTTTTAATAAACTAAAATAAAGGACAAAGGTGAATTAATGATATTGAGTTTTATGCAAAATTATTTATGACTCGTCGGTATGTGGGTATCAAACAGAATGATAAAGGTAAGGTAATATAGAGTTTGATTTAGCCTAAATTCTACTGAAAGATTGATATTTCTACATACTGTATCAAAATTTCTTAATGGGTTAGTAAGCATGTAGAAACTTCAACTGAAGAAAGAAAAATAATCCTTTGCTTATATAAACACAATGAACCACTAAAGATATTTGATGAACTAGTGAATGACAGAGTCAATATAAAAAAAAATTCCCCTCTAAACTAAGCACAAAATTCTTAATTGGGTCGATTTTACATCTAGTTTAGCCTGAAGAAACCCATCTGCAAGAGAAATTAATCAAAAGGAAATTCTTGTTTTATAAGAGATTATATAAATAAATATTCAGTTGGGGGAAATTAAATCCATTATTTTTTTGCTAGATGACTGTAGAGTCGATATCTCGTGGAGTATCGATCAAAAAATTTCAATTTATGCTCGTTGTCAAGAGGACATTTCTTACTAAAAAATGCTTTTACTTTTTTTTGTTTGGTCCATTCAGTTAAGAATTACAGGGTGTTAAAAACATGGAAGTCAACTAAGAGAAAATTCGGTTCATTTTACAGTTTTTCTTCGGTAAAGGCGAAAATGTAAACCAGGTGGCTGAAATTGCGAATGGTGTTTATGGTGCTAGTACTGTAACACCTAATTACGTGCAATTTTAGTTTCGTCGATTCCGTTCAGGTATTTTTGATGTTATAGATGCATCTCGTACAGGCAGGCCCATCGTCGAAAATGTCGATAAAATCACAGAAATAATTGAATTTGACCGTCATGTTAGTTATCGTAGCATCGCCCAGTAGCTAAAGATGCACCATAAAACAGTTTTAAGCCATTTGTGCAAAGTTGCATTCAAAAAGAAGCTCCATGTTTGGGGGCTACACCAATTAACACCAAAAAACATCATGGATCGAATTTCCATTTGCAAAGCCTTGGCCAAGTGGAATGAAATCCCCCAATTTCTTAAGCGGATGGTGACTGGGGATGAGAAATGTGTCACATACGACAATATTGTGCGAAAACGATCGTGGTCAAAGTGCGGTGAAGCAGCTCCAACAGTGGCCAAACCAGTACTAAACGGCCAGGCTGTTCTGTTCTATATTTGGTGGAACTGGAAAGGAATCATTTATTAGGAGTTGCTTCCACATGGTCAAACACTAAATTCAGATCTCTATTGTCAACCACTGGACCGTTTGAAACTAATGATTGACAAGAAAAGGCCCGGATTGACCAACAGAAGAGGTGTTGTGCTTAATTAGGACAATGCCGGGCCACAAACTTCTGTAGTAATTCACCAGAATCTCAGGGGACATGTTTGGGAAGTTTTAATGCATCCACCATATAGTACGGACCAGGAACTAAGTGATTACAATCTTTTTCTCGCATTGCAAAACATCCTGAGTGATAAGAAATTGGGATCAAGGGAAGATTTTGAAAATCGATTACTAGAGTTTTTCACCAATAAGAGCCAAGACTGCTAAAAGAGTCATTATGAAGCTACCTTTAAAATGACAACAAATTTTACAACAAAACGGTACATATTTGAACGAAATTGGACAATTGGAAGCATGTTAAATAAAGTTTTGATTTCCATGCAAAAATAATGGATTTATTTTTCCCCAACCTAATATTTGGTCGAATGAACTGTTTTCCAATGAAAATGAATTCAAATTAATCTGTTACAATGAATGGAATTGAAGTTACAGAGTTAACCGGAAGCTGAGCTATGAGAAAGAATGTTTAAATAACAATAAAATATGGTCAAAAATAAAATCGTAATATAGGATCATGGCAGATGCTATTTGGGGCAAACTTAACTTTCCATAAGCAAAGATTTCATCAAAGTGATCATTAATTTGATTTTTATAGAACAACCTCTACTTCCGATCTCAAACATATCGGTACACACTGTCCATTTGTGATTCATCTATCTAATGTTACATATTTTCAAACACTCTGATCTCCCGGCGTAATTCCTATGGATTATGTATAGAAATAACAAAAGAGTAAGGAAGTACATGTAATAAATGTGGAAAATTTAAAAAAAGGGCTTTAAATTCCATTGTTTTAGTTTTCAAAAATAAAACTATAGTAAAAAGAGAGATAAAATTCTATTAGTGAAAAAAGAGCCAAGATCATTTGAAATAAATGTTGTACTGCATTGAACTTTGTCCAGTAAAAGGGGGGAAATATTTGGTAATGATACAACATTCATCAAGTCAGCAATTTCTGATAAAAACAAATAAATAATTACATATTCGAATTTAATTAAACACATTAATAATAATTTTTAATTTGAACATGTATTTCTATCTGCAAACTTTCATAAAAACCCAGTTACGTTTAAAATAGTTACCAATGGTTTTAATACCTGTATAAGCAAATCTGGTAAAGTACTTAAGGAAATATTACAAGATAGAATAAATAATCTCAAAATCACAGACATAATTAAAAATAATAATGAGCTTATTGATCGAATGAAAGAAAAAGAGATTCATTCAGTCTGTAGTTCCAATTTGAAGAGCTATTAAACGATATATATGTTGATGATATGATTAATATATTTTTACAGATCCTAAAAAATAATTTATTTTTTATTAAAAAAATATTAAGATAACTTTAATTCTATCTTGAATTTAGCACTAAAAAGTGATAGAGTTAATGTAATGGTAATTACTGTCAACCGATTAAAGCCCCAGCTAGAAACTATATTGCTAATTCATATTTACATTTTTATGAAAATATCTATATAAAAATTTCTTCATATTGCATTTTAGTTATTTAGATATCATTATCACATTTGGTAATCAAGGGTACTTCACATCAAACCCTAGCTTTTATTCTGACAACCTTAAGTTAGTACACTAGCTAGTAAGAACTATCTGAGACAAATTTTCTAGATATAGAAATACAATTAATTATAAAGTATAATAACTACTAATATTTATGGCAAAAGAGACAGAATTAAATTCAATGTTCTAGAAGTATCTCATTGGGATAGTAATATACAGGTATGAACATTTAGATCAGTATTACAAGTTACATACAATGTAACAAATTTCTTTTTTTGTTCCAAAAAATTCAGAAAAAATAACAAATAATAAAAATCTTATTTAATGCTGTTTAATTGAATATACCTAATGAATTTTATTAAACAGTTACTTGTATAAAATAATTCAAAATTGTAAGGATTAAATTATTTTGAATATTAACAGTTTATTTTAATGGACTGTCACGAATATACATTTTTGTAAGTTATACATATTAATAGATATCTACACTGCTGGCTACTGTAAATGCAACACCCTGAAGGAAGCGTGCAAATAACATGAAATTTACAACATGCATTAACGGAGGTGAGATATGAAATAATAAGAATTTCATTTGAAACACACATCACGCGCGCCTGTGGCGCCACATCAAAGCGCCATTTTAGGCTTGGAAATTTCGACGATTTCAGGTTCGGCAATTGTGTTTTTCTTGCGGTTTCTTTCAAAAAACGATCAGTTATATCTCGTAGAAAACAGCTATGAGTTTTGATCAAGTATTCAAGTTCGACAGAGGAAGAATAGTGGCCTACCGAGATTGCGCAATATCTTTCAGGGAAATCGGTAGTCGTGTTGGATAAAAAAAAACAACAGTAATGCGGATATGTGACCGTTGGATGCCAGAGGATACGACGGACCGACGTGGCCAATCGCATCCACCTCAGTGCACTACTTCACGTGAGAATAGGCAAATTGTACGCATGACAATGATGGATCGCTCAGTTACATCACGAACCATAGCACAGCATATTGAGTCTGTAACGCATCATTCAGTGTCTGCGCGTACCATTCGACGCCGTTTACAGCAGAGTGGTCCGTCCGCAAGACGCCCATTGCTTGGTCTAATCTTGACGCAGAACCACAGACGTCTCCGCCGCCAATGGTGCGACGAAAGAAGGATGTGGGGTGCAGAATGGAAAATAGTTGTCTTTACTGACGAGTCACGTATTTGTCTGCTACACCACGATGGTCGGATTCGAGTCTGGAGACACCGTGGAGAGAGGATGCTAAACAGCGGCGTTATGCACCCCCATACTGGTCTTGCTACGGGTATTATGGTATGGGGTGGTATTGTATATCACTCTCGCACTCCTCTTGTACGCATTGCCGGTACTTTAAACAGCCAGCGCTACATCTCTGAGGTGTTGGAGCCAGTTGTCCTTCCTTACGTTCAAGGCATGGCCAAAGCCATATTTCAACAGGATAATGCGTGACCACATGTGGCACGTTTTTTCCAAAAGTTCTTCATCAATCACCAGATTGAATTGCTTCCCTGTCCGGCTCGCTCTGCGGATCTTTCGCCGATAGAAAACATGTGATCCATGGTTGCTCAACGATTGACCCAGCTTCCACACCAGATCAACTTTGGCAAAGTGTGTAAGCTGCTTGGTCTGCTGTACCCCAGGAAAACATCCAAAGTCTCTTTGAATCAATGCCGAGGCGTGTGGCAGCGGTGATCTCCAAAAATGGCGGCTACTCTGGCTATAGATTCTGGCAGGAATCACACTTCACAGAAGTCTATAAATTTAATCATTTGATACTTGGTCAACATGTTATCTACAAAATAAATTTTGTTGTTCTATCTCTTGTGTTTCATGGTGTTGCATTTACTGTTGTCAGCAGTGTATATATTCTAAATACAATCAAGAGAGAAAAAATATTCATTCTTTTAGTTTTATTTTAAGTACAAATTATTTAATATACAATTAAAAGACATGCTATTTTAACTGTAATCTAATTTTAATACAAATATATCCGTGTAGTTTTTTATATTAATACTTGTGCTGTATAAATTATTTCAGTACTAATTATTGTATACACTGTGCTAAACGAAAAAAAAATATACAGAAAACAATAGTATGCTCTGAATTTGTATTTGGATCAAGAATCAGGCAAAAACATTTTTTTTGTACACAGATTCAGCACGCGCTATGCATTTTTGAATGCAATTTCAAAATAATTTGCTTACATTACTTTCCAAAAGATTCCATTCAGTATTATAAACAGTTAATTCAGAACGCTAGCTAGCCTCAAAATTGTTAAACTCCAATTTCACAGTTTACATAGAAGAGTATTATTAAATATATATATATATATATATATATATATATATATATATATATATATATATATATGAAATTATTTTAGAGTCCGAAACAGACTTAGTTTTTAACAAGGTCGTTATTTGATTAAAGTTACACATCATCTGACGCAAGAGGCAGAGAGAGAAAAAACGACAACGAATAATATTAAGTGGGTTAAACACTTAAAACACCGTTCGCGGCGTCCATGAGTGCTCTTGAAAGTTAATGCTGACATATAGGGCTATTAAATATAACGATCTGGAATTAGACATGTTTACTGGCTAGGCCATATTTTCGGAAGAAATAAATGGGTGATTAGTTTGATACTGTTTGATACTTGAAGAGGTGAGGAGGTGATATAAAAGTGAATTACTAGATAGAGAATTTAAATTTTAATCTAATTTAATTATCCTTACATTTGCTGCCTAATTTTAGAATTGAGTAATGGCGTGGTTTTTTCTCTCTCTTTACAAACTTAATCAAATTTCAACATATAGAAAACAATACCTAACATCATTTGGAAACGCATATTATACTCAGTAGAAATATTTAAAAAAGTAAAATGGAATACTAAAATCAAAATGCTCTAAAATAAACGAAACTATAATAACAAACACAGTAATGACACCTTCAAAAAATTAATTGATAAAAATGAATTTCCGTACACATAACTGAAGATTAGCTTGTACAAATCTATTCGACATCCAGAATAAGAGCTCGCGTTTCCTCCTATTCCTTCATAATAATAGATTCGTATTATAGCTAGCATATAATGTTTTTAAAAAAAAATTATATTTTAAAATAATATCATATCTCAAACAATAAGATAGTAGACATAAAAATGCATGGTATCATAGAAATATTAAAATACTAATTTTGTATAAGAATCTACTCTGGCGCCATCGTAGTAATACTCAACATTTTGCATATATGAAATACATTTTTTAAAAAGATTAAAAAATATAGACACTAATAAAATGAAATTATTAATAATATTGAAACGGTGTACAACAACTTATAGCCACTATTCAACACAATAAACAATACTTTTTTCATATGCATTATAAACTATAGGAATATAGGAATAAAAGAATATAAGAGTTATAAGATTTAAAGAGCTCTTTAAATAATTGTGAGTCGGAAATGTGGACTCTCTTCTATCATCACCTTTAGTATTTATGTAAAATTTCCACAATACTCACTGTAACTTAACAATATCGCATACAATATTTTGAATCTCTCCGTAACCTTCTAAGTATTTGTTTCATAGAGAAAATTCTTTTTTTTTCTCTTACACACATTCACTAATATAAACTGTATCACACTACTTATTTTAGAACACATATCTCTGAGAAATCTGCGTGATCAAATCACAGATGTTCAGGGATGCTAATAAGAAAACCATAAGAGGTGTACATACCAAACTAAACACGTTTCTCCTCTTAATGTTTCAAGACATATACAAAATTATAATGATTGTATTCTAATTTATCCACTGTACAATATCCAAAAATAAGCTTCAAGTTATTCAACTAATTTTAAATTTAGATAAGAAGAAAATTTCGAGAAATAGTGAATCATGATATATGGCCGTTATATCAGAACACACAATTTCAAAATGAAAAAAATTTAAATGACATGCAATAAGGTTACTGCTTTATAAAATAATTAACAAAACAATAAAATTCAGTGGAGAAAAAGGAATGCAACGTGACTTTACTTTTTTTTTTTTTTATAAAAATCAATATCACTAGTACATTAGTCAATTTTCTGAAAACTTAATTTGTCTTTCCACTTTAAAATATCAATTTCTATCATAAATGTTAATTCATTCGACATCTTAAGATAAAATTATGAGAAGTATATTAAAATTTCTCAAATTTTGTATGATGAAACCTATACACTTTATTTTCTTAGTTAAAATATAAAGAATATCTGATTTATAACACAACTATATTATAAAAATTAAATATATCATATCATATCATATATTCTTCTTCTTAAAGTTCTGTTCAGCAAAACTCAGTCATTTCAATGTTATAATTGGAAATGTATAATTTACTGACTTCCACTTCGTAGCGGCAGAAACCCTTGGTGAGCGGTAATCCATATGTTGTTGTCAGTTGTGATTTGCACTAGTAAAATTTTATTTATTTAATTTCCTTTCGATGTGTTGGTACTTCACTATTCTTCCGTATTACCATGCAGACTTTCCGGCAAAGAAGATATATATTTTTTTTTCTCTGGCAGAAGGAATTATTTTTTTCTTCACGGGGATAGGGGATTCACGCTTCTCTTTTTTTTTTCTTCGCCATTAGAACGCGTTGTTTCTTTCATTTGCGATAATCTAGCCTCTAAAGTAAAAACAGAAATATCTTTCAACTGTAGAAACGGTTTCTTCTCGGGGTTAACATCGCGTTTCTTCTCTTTTTCCGTACCATAGAGTTCCATTTAATTCCGGCAACCCGACGTTTTCAACTAAGAGGTATAGCACCGTCGGAGTTCCTTCAAATTCTCCATAGCATTTAGTATGATCCGCGCGTTGGCGTTCGTTTTAATTTTAAGATGATTTTAAGAATATATTTAAGTTTAAATTCTGAAATGCGCTTTCAGGAATCCTGCCGGCTTTATTTCTGACATGATTTTAAAGCCAGAAACAGACTTAGTTTTTAACACACAAGGTCTTTATTTGATTAAAGTTACACATCATTTGACGCAAGAGAAAGAGAGAGAAAAAACGCAACCGAATAATATTAAGTGGATTAAACACTTAAAACATCGTTCGCGGCGTCCATGAGTGCTCTTGAAAGTTAATGCTGACATATAGGGCTATTGAATATAACGATTTGGAATTAGACATGTTTATTGGCTAGGCCATATTTTCGGAAGAAATAAATGGGTCATTAGTTTGATACTTGAAGAGGTGAGGAGGTAATATAAAAGTGAATTACTAGATAGGGAATTTAATTTTGAATCAAATTTAATTATTTAATTATATATATATATATATATACTTGAAATAAAAATTTAACTTCTGGAAAATGTTTATGTCAGTATTTCCTTTCTAAAAATATTATATTTTGCGAGACCACATTTCTCTTGTAAAACCAATGCAAATGTTAAAATTTTATACATTTGTGCTTAATTCTCTACTTTTACTATGTGAACTTTGTGAGATACGTCAGATAGAGAAACTCTACCTAATGAATAAAATCAAAAAATGTCGATATGCTTAATTAAGTATTGTAAGACACGTTTTCTTCAAAATAATAAATAAACGGTTTAATCATAAAAAAAAATTAAAAACCGTGTTTACTTTCCGAAGGAATTTCTTTATGATCAAATAAATTATTTATTGTTATTTAAACCTATTTTCTAAATGTTCGGGGATTTAAAATAGCAACATTTTGGAATAAAATAGAATTTTTAATGTTTCTGCGATGTTAAAGAAAATCATTTTGTAAAATCTCCGCATGGAAAGTTTTAGCTTAAGAATATGTGAGAATTAGTTATTTACGTTATATCAAAGAGGGAATTAAAACGTATTGCAATATTATCTTTCAGTATATAATTGTTTTAATTGAAAAATAAAGCATAATTTATTCAACACAATTATATCTGTGTGACAATATTAAAATATTTAATCCCCATTTGTTAAATGATATTATTTTCTTGACAAAAATGTGAAGTAAAAGTGTTAAATATAACAATTTGCTTGCACTTGGATATAAAATGTTGAAAAGTATTAGATTGAATAAATATTCGAAAATTGTTTGGCTTATTTAATTTAGCAATTTAATTCCTGAGTTTTTTTCTCGTTGCCATAAATATTAATTAATGTTTAATTATATTCAAATATACTTTTAATAAAATACCATATCGGAAAATATTTGTTTGGAAACAGATTAAATCATTAAGAACTGTTTTGTTCCACATGTGAAACAAAGTTCTACACAATAAAGAAAACTTTTTGGTATGTTGTGGTCCACATGGTTCATTATCTGAATCTTATTGTATGTTTATTTTTTATGAACATATGTTCATATTATCTGAGTATCTTTAGAGAATACGAATAAAATTTAGTTAAAAATGTACATGACGAAAAGGGAAAGAAAGAATTTATCCCAACAAGTTTAATCCGATTAACTTGAACTTTTTTCAAAGTTTGAATTTAAATTAAATGTAGAGACTTATAACATTTAAAACTTTAAAATGCATAATTCATTTTTGAGTTTTTAGTAGTAGTTATTAATTCACCCGGTCATGAAAATATGATGTTAAAGGAGACTTATTCCAGAACTTTCCAAAATATGTTTCACTATCAAAGCTGAAAACAAAACCTCGAAAGATAGCTCCAGCTTCCAGAAGCTTACGACTTATAGATGAGCTACCAACACCAAATAATTACCTTTGTAATAATTACTTTTGTTTTTTAAGGTCTAAAAATGTTTTCGATTGATTTACTACTTCTTATTAGGGTTTTCTGATTCATTCGAGTAGTTTTCCGTTTGTACCCTCTTTTTTTGTTTCTGCCTACAGGACGATGATTCATATTTTTCCAAAGTTGTTAAAATTCATAATTATTTCTGAATCAAATTTTACATTGGAAAGAAATTGTATAAATTAGCTTTTAGTTATACTTTCTGTAATTTATGCGAATGTGAAAGAGTGAATATTGTAAAGACCTGAAAATTTGGAACGAGTATCTCCAAAAAAATCCGATTGGTAGGTTGTTTAAGTGCTGCCGTTTTTAGTATTTATGTAAAGTGGATAATTCACGGAGGAAAAAACAATAGTCACCTAGCAATTGTACGCTCACATGGAATAAAAGAAAACGTTCCTTGGTGACTGTCGTGCGTTGTAAAGCAAAATCGGTAACCGACAGTGGCTCAGCTGTCAGGCCAGTAAAATGCAGGTACACATGCAAGTGAGTATGAGGCAGGGCAGCAGACGTCCCACACGTGTGACTTCGTTGACCAAGCATTATTGTCAAATACTCTTACAACAAACCCTCAAACAACGTAACTGGGCCATAGAAAACTGGAAGAGAGTTGCCTAGTCAATTGGATCCCGACCTTCCTTTCATCACGTCAATAGTCGAGCCAGAGGGTTCTACTTTGAGAGTGAACAGTCACTGCTCTATGTAGAGTTAATCATCTACTTGCTAAAGGTGGTGGTGTTATTCTTTGCAGGACGTTTCATGGAATACTACTTGGAACCTTAATTATAGTAGAAAAGACCAGAAAATCTGAGGAGTATCTGAGAATGATAACGTAATAGTTGCACCCTTACATGGGGTCGGGTTTCTCAAACAGAAGTTTAAGCTTTTGGAAAAACAACACATAATCCCACAAGGCTCAAATTATGTGAAAAAAGGTTCGAGAAACATAGTGATAAATTTCATTTAATGTTCGGACCACCTAATTCACGGGATCTTGAGCCAATACAACACACTTTTGTTTTCATACTAAAATAGATCAGAGATCAAACATATCCATGTCGGAATATTTCAACTTTGCCTAACCGTTATTCAGATATTGATACAAACTGTCTCCTATGATCCATCAAAACTTGTGACATCCCTGCCAAGGTGAGTTAAAGCTATTTTTTACAGACTAAGGCGATGCAACGCTTTATTCAGTAGGTGTTCATAATATTGAGGCTCTACAGTATATATATATATATATATACAGTCGAACTTGTTTTTGTGCGGTCTTTATTTATGCGATTTTTTTATACGG
>BMAV01006497.1:87182-99893 GCA_019973955.1 Trichonephila inaurata madagascariensis
GCGTAAGAGTCAGGCATTAGGCCCCTAGAGTCCTGCTCCCCCCTGTGTTCGGTGGTGTATGTTACGCCACTGAAATGTAGACACTTCAATACGCTATGTTCATTTATTATAAACAGTCCCCCGACAATGCTCATTCAGTTGCTTTCTCTCAAGGCTCCATCAGCCTGCGCTTGATTGAAGACGAAACTTTCAATGACAGTGACATTATGAATAATTTGATAAATTACGAAGACGAACAAGAAGCCAGATTCTTTGAGATCGGATAAAAATTTGCAGGGATCCAACTTTTTTAAATAAGTAGAAAAGCATTTTCTTAAAATAGATACCAGTTAAGAAATGAGTATAAAATTCCAAAAAAAAGCTTCAATCATGCATAGCTGGTTACCGTGAAATTTACAAATAACTGACCACCCGTCCTTCGTCATGAAAACTTATATCTTACTATATGTCGCCAAAAATAAATCAATTGAATTTGCACCTTCAAGAGACCAAAGCGATTTTGAACTTATTCATTACTGGACTTTGGATTAGATGAATTATGTCTATGCATTTTAAAGAATTATCCGTATACACAATTAGCCCCTGATCACTCGCGCGAGGTGTTCTGTACACCCAGCAAAAAGAAAGTCATTCCGGGATTCTAAAAAGAATGCGCAGAACCCTGATTTTTTCTGTAGCTGCACATTTTACTTCATTGAACCTTCAGGCTTGATGCAACCCCTCTTTCTCGAACAATTGGAATGTAATGACCTTCAAAAGTTTATCTGGGGGGCTGAGAACTCTCGCGAGAAATCGAGCATGTGTATACAGTCTGTTCTGAATGTTTGAAAAATGATTAAAATATTACTTTTCTATATACTTTCTACTAACATTATCTCATTAATTGTAAAGTATATTTATTACTGGTATATACGTTTTATATATATATATATACTAGTTTATGAAAAAAATATAAAATTATGTGTTTTAAAATGAAAATTTTGTATGTTTAGTTTAAATTAATGTTAGTCTCATTTGTATGCAATAAATTTAACAATTTTATTTGTAAAGCACAAAAAACATCTTGTACTTTATAAATATGCATCATAATGACTTAATTTTATTTTCATAATTACATACACGGGTTAAAAGTTTGGGGTGTTCTCTACACCCCGCGAGTGACGACTGTAGCAAAAACAGGCGCGAATGACCGCGGGTTAGAAACTATATTTTTTAAAAATGTTTCCATGTGTAATATTTAATTATTTATTTTGTTATTGAAGTACTCTTACATAAATTTCGCAAATAATTGGCAAATGTTATAAATGCGACTTTTTTTATATCGCACCTATCCACCGCATAAAAAAAGTTTTGTGTAGTAATTGCTTGAAATATTTTTTGTGCGATTTTTTATGAGATCCCTACCTACCGCACAAAAACAATTTCAAATGTATATATATATATATATATATATATATATATATATATATATGTATATGTATATGTATATATATATATATGTATATATGTATGTATACATATAAATATAAAGTATAATAAAATGAATAAATAAATATAACCATATTGAATATACCGCAGAAAAAAGGGCAAATAAAGGATTTGATAACCAAGAATAACAATTCAAATTATGAGTTAACATATAAAAAGTCATTTGAACGGAATTGAGAACAGGAATTTGTCAACTAACTTTTTATATCCTTAATTATATTTTGGTTTGTTATATATATATATATATATATACCTCTGTTTGTAAGAAATGAAACACCATGAAGGAATCATCAGAACTAAAAAGAATGTAATACGCAAAGGACTTGTTATGGTACAAATAAATGAATACATTTTCAAAGCAAAAAACAGTATTAAGTGTCCGAAATTAGAACTAGTTGTAATCTCGAAGGGTTGGAATGAATGATGCTATAACATTTGACTTAGAGTAACACATATGTTAAATGTCTGTTTGTTAAAGAAAATTCCACACTGCTTGTATGCTCATCAAAGTTCATCTTTTAAAGCTGCACGACGTGGATAACGAATGAAACAAAGACTAAACAAATCCGGCTCATTTCTCATTAGATGACATATCCAGCCAATAAGCAGGAGAAGGAAGAAGTGGTAAGTGCTGGGCTAAAAGTAAGTCTAGAACAGTCTCGAAGGGGAAGACTTCGGGCTCTAGCACCTTACGATCGCACCTGTTGCTATTCAAATTACCCTCAAATTGTAGTAGCTGAGATTGTCCATGACATGAAATAGCACCCCATACCATAAAACCGGATGTTTGCCACCATGACATTCAATAACACACTCTGGAAGGTAGCATTCACCGTCATAGCATACAATACGAATGCGCGACCATGGTGGTTCCAGAAATTAAAGTGGGATTCGTTACAAAAGAAAACTTGTTGCCAATCAGCTGACATGAACTCAGTGTTGCTGAGTCCTTTCCAGACGCAAGTGTCGATGATTTGCCCTGAGGAGTATACTGTATGACAGTGCTTCTCAAACTTTCTATACTTGCGACCCAATTTTGAATCACAATTTTCATCGCGCCCTCCTCCATACAAAAACAATGCATTGAATTCAATAATAATATACTTTGATGTAAAGCTACAATATGACTTTTATTATAAACCGTACAAATTATCATGATAAGTTTTAAATTTCATAAATAACTTTATGAATGTCTATAGGCCACTGGAAATTATTAAACTTTTAGTTTACTTTGCACTGTTAAATTAATTATTAAGCACATTGTAAATGTATTATATCAGTGTAAATGTGAATTTTATATTTTATTATGTCAGAGTGTATTTTGTTTTGCTTTTTTCAGAAAATTAATATTTTTTTTTAAATAATCTTTTTTTTTCGACTTTTTGATATGCTCGCGCCCCTCTTTCAGGGTTATCATGCCCCCCAAAGGGGGGCGCGTCCCACTGTTTGAGAAACATTGCTGTATGAAGGAATCCTTACACGCAGTCTACGGTACAGAAGACTTGGACGAATTGGTGAAGCCGGCATTAATACACCTTTAAGCAGCATATCAAAGTGCCTAACTTCCTGGAGGAAGTTCTACGATCATTTACAGCCATGTGAACCCGATGCGTATCATTACATTTTGACGTCACCTTCATTCGTTTTTTTCCCAGGTTTTCTGTAAATCCGGAGATCGTCAGTCTACTGCTTCCAATTTCGAATTCCTCTGAAACTTTCCCGCCACTCACTAACTACTACTGCGTGACAGAAATATCTTCTTTCACGGAGACTGGTGATTCTCTACCGTTCAAAATCCGTAAGGTGTTGACATTTCACTCTTTCTAGTCGTGGAGGCACACACTTAGGTCACACTAAATGTTCTCCACTAACAAATAGCCGTGTATGATTTTCTAATTCCAGCCACTATAAATTAATTATTTAAAAATCAGAAAAAACACTTTGCTAATGCATTAATATTTAAATTTCGAAAAGAAATACAATCTAGTGGGTAATAAAAAGCCACAGGAAAAAATATGTTGGTGAAAGATCCTTAAGGAAAAAAAAACAGCTAAAAAGACTTATTGCTGTAGAAAATCCTCTGCCTCAAAAGCTTAAGCAAAGAAACTACAGTTATTGGAATCGACAATTCGTCATCAGGTAAAGAAAATTGGTTATAAAGAGTTGGAAAAACCAATATATCGTCAAATGTCAGCAAAGACCGTAGAAAAACGTAGAAAACACTATCTGCCTCTGTATTTAATGTTACACAAAACATGGATAACTTTAGATAATGCACTGTTTCGTCTCTTATCCACAATTAGCGAAACGAAGATAAACGTATTTCTTTCAAAAAACGTAACAAAGACGCAGCTGTTTTGTAAAATGCAAGTTGGCTTTAAGGCTGTATTGGTATGGCTGGAAATGTCCTCTCAAGTCTTAACAAAACCTATTTTGTAGAACCAAAGGCTAAAAATGATGCTAAATACTATGAGAATAAAGTTTTGAAACACTTGATCAAAAAAAGTAAACCTTTCTACCCTCAAGGAAACTCTGTTTTTCACTAAGTTTCTACCCAAGTCATACTGCAAAATCAACCATAAAATGGCTGCAATATAAAAAAGAAATTTTCTGTCTCCTCAGAAATAGCGACCCCAATACCCTGACTGTGCTCTTTGCAATTATTTTTTTATGGGGATACTTAAAAAACAACAACAATTAATTAGTTGTTAAGTATGAACACTGCTAGGGCTTCAAAAAGCAACCAAAAAGGAATTTGAAAAAGTACCCCAAGAATGGTCAAATAGCCCTTTTGGATAGGCCGAAACGCTTAAGCAAAGTGTACTACGCCAAAGAAAACAACATTGGAAATTTCATGTAAATAACTCAATTCGATAAAAATTTATGAAGCTCGGAAATTTATCACATTACTTTTGAATCACCCAGTATAGCTTTCGTTTAATGGTTAAGTTTACTGTACTAGTGAAATTTCTGCACTACAAATGAACCTTAATCTCAACTACATTGAAAAAATAATGTAATTAACCCTTTAATGGGCTCAGAGCTAAAATACAATTTTCTGCGATAAGGTACTTTTGATACATGTAATATTCTTATCCTCTGTAAGCTTTATTTAGTCAAAAAAAAAATCTTATCGAGGGTTTTTTTTCCAGGGTGGTGGCTAGACGTTATAGCCACTGCGCATTTAAGCCATTTAACTTACTTTTCAGGACAGAAATAATGAATCATATCACAATAAACCTTTTATTAAAAATTAACAATTATGCTGATAACTATTTCAATGACAATTAAATACAAAGTATAAGTGTAATTAAATAATAATAGAATAATTGTACAACATAGAATACTTACTTAGAATATATATAAAATAATTAGAATATACATTAAAAATGATATACATCCACATTTTATATTTTATTTAATTATAGTATCAAAAATTAGAAATAAAGTAATATTTTTGAGAATTTAAATTAGTTATTTCACATTTGATGAGCTATTTAATGTTAAACTTTATAATATGCAAAAGTTTTCTCCGATCAGAAAAGCTGTAATAAAAGATTTTTGAACCTGAGAATCTTGTACCACAAATTGTAAACAAAGTTTATTTATATTTCCGACCCCCAACATTTTCACATGATTCTAAGTGCTCTCTCTGGAGTGGAAAAAAAGCGCTAATTTCTAGGTCATTCAATTCCTACTATTAGCCCACACTCTCTCTATATATATTTATTTATTTATCTTGGTGGAATTTTCAATCGTTAATAAAATACATTTTAAAGCGCTCAATTGAGCTGAAATTTTATACACATGATTATTTTAGATGACAATAAAATAATTTAATGATAATTAATGAAAAATAACTGATTAAAACTAATTATATAAAGAATTACAAATACAGTCTAGTGGGCATCATTTCTGGAGACTTTGCGTCCCTTTTGGCGACTTGTGTCAAAACTTGAAAAGAGTTTTTTTTCCCTCACGTTTTAAAGCATTCAGTTGAACTGAAATTTTATACACACGATTGTTTTGGATGACAATGCGATACTTTAATGATAATTTAAAAAAAATAATTACCACTTAATGTTCGGATTCTGTCATATGTATATACATATTTAATATAATTGTAACTATTTAGTAAATATTAACTAAAATAAAAAAAAAATTTGGTTGATCTAATAGGAATTGACTTAATTTTTTTTATATTACTTGTTTTTCTCTTCTACTATATGGACAGTGGATTTTGTGCCTCTATCCACATATAAAAGCTTTCCAAAAACCTAAATAAAACTTTTCTTTTAATTGAAAGTTTACTTAATTCATTCAGATGAGAGAAGAGTATACTTAAGACATGTCGAATTTTTTTTTTAGATAAGAAATTTGATTTATAGTAATCAAAATACAATTTGTAGATTTACACCGACAAAAACTGTTTTCAACTACCCATCAGAGGACATGAAATGCAAAAAAAGGTATCTTGATGCCATCCTTATTAATTTTTAGGCGTCTCAGCTTTAATTAACGCATTTGAGTAAACTTAATATCGAACACCCGTTTGGAGAAAAAAAAATTAACATATGGCCAGACCTATTAGCCACTGCCCGCTAAAGTGTATAGGACTGAACAGTAATGCGATAGCTGGTATCTTCGCCAAGATAGTCTCTGCTGGAAATGTGAGCATGAATACATCAAACTAACTTAATATAAAATCTCCTTATTTAAAAGGTGCAATTAAATGTATTTTAGAAATTTCCATCTATCTAAACATGATAATTTATTACACGTTTGTCGCACCGAATTATTTGTGGTTGAAGTAACTTTTAAAAAATCCTGTTTCTTAAGTTTTATGGGGAACTTTGGTTCTATGGATATGATGCAAAATGCCTATACCATCTAGTTTTAAAAGCAAAAAAAAAAAAAAAAAAAACATGGTCTTCTGACAAGCATCAACCATTAAAATATGGTTTCCGAATAAAAACACTATAGGTAACTTTTTTAAAAGTTTGAGATTCCGTTTCTTCCTCTTCTTTCGATTACGTTTAAATGTTAACCATTAACATTACCCAGTACTCTCTTTATTTTATCTAAATTACAATTTTGATATTTGTATCATGCAACATTCACAGAGGTGCAATTCGATAGCCAGCAGTATATAAATGTTAGTGTGCAGCGAGGCATTTTGATACCTTTGCGTCTTTTTGATTTATTTTTTCATAAAATTTTCTTAGGAGGGGGTAGTATATTTGCTTATTTAAAATATGGCTTATACACAATGCTAATAAATACTATACAATATATTATTTATATTTCTTTTCAGATATTATTTCTCTACTAAACTTTATATAAACCAAATATTTTTTTAATTAATAGGTATAATTTAGTACTAACATTTTACAAAAATTAAATGTTTAATATTCAATGCTTTAGGCTTAAAGTTTAGTTATTTTCATATTATACAATCTTGGTTTTTTTTATGTTTGTATCATCCATTATTTATGATATTGCATTTTAATGCCACTTTTGTGTATATGTAATGGTTTAAGGGAAGAAGTTCGAAATTTTTCATTTCCTGTGCTTTTTTAGGTTCTAAAATCTACTCATGTAGAAACATGTAAAAATATTTCTTATTTTAAGGCTTTCCATCTATAGTGTTTTCTACTCGATAGTCACATTGCATAATTTCCTTTAACGCACTTAAATTTAAAAACTAGGTCACTTTTAATCTGCAAGGCGCTTTTTTCTTCCTTTTCTCGTACTAGGGTTTTTTTTCGTATTTTACCCGAGAAAGTTCTTCCTTTACGTTCAATCTCCACTATTCATGTTCCTAACAGATGCTGTCGCAATGGCTCATCCCAAATAGTCAAGGAACGTCCGAGAAATTTCGCATTCATCCGATAAGCGGAAGTGACGTTGACTGATGGGAACAGTCAATCGCTTTCGCATCTTACATGACCCAGCAGCCATCGCGGGAATTTTTTATTCGAATAAATTTGGAAAAAATGCCCCTTAATTTTTTTTTTCTCTTAAAGGGTTTTAGAAAATTGACGGTGTAAGTTCTGATCTAAGTTGTTTGAGATAACGTTTTTAAATGCTGCCAATTTAAAAGATTAATTTAAAAAATGAAGCTGTGTTTTTAACAAATGTATTCATTTATTTTTTTCATACCTATGAACATTCTCTAAATGCGGTCGAAACCCCCATTCATTATTTTGAACAGCAAGGTGCGTCTGTAATGGATTTACTGATTCTTCGTCATGATGAAGGAGGAAAACTTAGAGAGCAGTAGGGAAGATAACATGATATTACGAATTTTATTAAAAAAAATTGCAAGTTTTTGAGAATTCAGTTAGTTAAATTTGATTATGGACAATTTTATGCCTTCATAAAATATTTTTCTGAGGTTTGCCTCATCATGTATATTGATGTGTACTATGTCTTCTTTAGTTTTCATTTCATTTGTTGCAAAGACTCTACGACTTCATAAATAAAGTATTTTTCCTTTGTAGAAGGGTTTCGGGGTAGTACAGTTTCTGTTGTATTCTCAAGCAAAACCTGCATACAAGTGGAGCACAATATTTTTTCAGGATATACGTGTACTTATAATCTGTTTTAATCTCATTCTTGATAACCTGGTGTTTTCACAAACTCGGCCGCACTCCAGTCTACATTAAGCCATGTTTTCGTCACTCTATTATACAAGCAAATATTTATGGTGGTTGGCTAGCCTTAAATTTATATTTACACATGCACTCTTAGTTTTTTTTAAGATAAGAGTTTCCTACTGTACCATGGAGGCTATATTATTTTTAAACTATACTACCTTGTTACAATCTTACTTACTGATTTATTTTTTTTTTATATTTGTGGCAATTTAAATTTAAACCGCCATCAATTCTAAGTCGCACACCCAATTCTCAGCAAATTTTTGTGAAAGAGCAAAGCTAGTGTAAAATATTTTATCGATATTAAAATTTAATGAGATTACAATAAATTTAAAAAGAGAACTAATAAGAAGGGAATATTTTTTGATATTATCAGTATACTAATTTTTAAATACATACATGAACCTATAATTGCTCTAAATACCTTATTTAAAGACTTTTTTTCCTTCGATTCTAAACCTCATCTGATTTTCAATAGTATTAACATTGGAAATAATGTACTGCTTGGATTCAAGTAAATACGGTACACATATATATACATGAACTTGAAATTTAAAAATTAAGAATATAGCTTAAAAGAATATAGCTTTTATCGTCCGTAACATTATAAACCTTACCTTTCTTATCTAGTTATTTTGATTTTGTGAAAACATTTCTTGTTCAAGGCAGAATTACTTTTTTTGTATTAAAACTAATATAAAATCAATTAAATACATAAAATTGCTACTGAATTCTTCAATTTTCTGAAATAAAAAATAATAATGAAGTGTTTGGATGACATGGGGAACGAAAGTCTGAGTATAAAGTTAAAACCTGGAATAAATCCTCGTATTGAATGTGCATCGCAATCTACATGTATTTTCATACTCAGTATTTAAAACTTAATGAAAAAAAAATCAATTCAGAATCTAATTTAAGTTAAATGGTACTTTAGTCACCATAACAGTAAGTATCATTTTGTGGAAAGTTTGTGAAACTTGTTTTAATTTTTTTTAGAACACATAAAACATTCGCTTTATTTCCTAAAAAGTATAAATTCGGGAATTTTCACAAACATACATATATTATCCCATTCAAGATCACCTTAACATAACTTTCAAATTCCGTATATTTTTTTTGTATACTTTATTGCTTTTTTTATCCAAATGTTTCACAAAATATACTTACGATTTGCGAACTTTATTTCTAACTTATATCCATGTATATCTATTTTTTTTCCCCAAAAATATATATTATCTTAAACAAAATATTTTTAACATACCTGTTTCCAGAAAAAACAGTGTAAATTGTATGAATCATTGGATTTTGTAAGGTTTTAACAATCGAAGAAAAGTCTAAACAATCTTTTAAAAAGGCTTCTTGAAATATCTAATTGAAAATAAAATTTAGCTTGCTACTTACCATGGGGATACTTGAATTTTATTCAAGAGTATTTCATCACTTTACTTATAAATTTGTCTTTTTATTTGAGAATTGAATTACGTCAAAATTAATTCCACAATATACAAAACTGAATGGATGCTACTATAAATACAGTAGTGAGGAAGGCATTTTAACCCAAAAAAATTAAATTATCCCAGTTGAGAGGGTTTTTCTTTCTGCTAGAACCAAACTCATATTATAATTTGTTACTGTGTAGCAGTATCAATTATTTAAAATGGATAAATTCTGATGGAATTTTTCTCTACTATATAACAGAACTTGTCATGAAAGTGATCATTGAGCTAAACTTGAAAAGTTAGCTTTTGCTAAAATATATTCGTAGACAAAATCTAAGGTAGGATATTATTTTCCTTTATTAATCAAAACGAAGTAAATCCACATGTGTAATTTGAGTGATTGCATCTTATGTGTTTCTAATGTGGTTAGCGTGGAAACTTCGATCAGGGATTGAAGCCTTTCGGCTAATGTAGATAGTGTTGGTTACATTGACATTTAAATACGAAGGAATGCCAAATGTATGTATGCATTACATATCATTTATATGATGTCATTGAAGTTGATGAAAAGAGAAAAAAGGTCACTAAATAGCGAATGCCGCAAATGAATTTTAACCCCTCCACAATTAAGACTTGGAGAATCATTGCCAACAAGTGAAATCTGTAACATTTGCAAGAAAGGAGGCTGTTCTTGCAGAAATGACTTTAGAATCTTTTATGGAAGACACATAGTACAACACATATTAATGTTTACAAAGTTATATGCGTTAAATAATGCCAAATAAAAGTTGTAATTTACATCAAAGTAGCCTTTGAAGTAATGTATAGTGTTAATTAAATGACATATTTGTTACTATGGCATTTAACAATTCCTCGCTTTTAATCCACTTTGACATTTTTTACCTGTTTCCAGTCTTTAGCATTATTATTGAACATTATCAATGCATTTTCTAACACATTTTTTTTCTTATAAAAATATTTTATGTTGAAAACTCTTAGCAAAGTTACCTACTCACACATATAAAGACACGTTGAAAAGAAGAGTTCCTCCAACATAAACCTATTTTTTTCCCTTTAGAAGTATTTAATTTCCCCTTGTTTAGTTTAGTGTGTACAAACAATGTAATCTCTAGCGGTAATTCTAAAAGAAATTTAAAATACCATTGGTATTTAAAATATTTTTTTAGGAATTCATTTTCGTGATATTAAAATTTTGCAAAAATGCATTCCACTTGTAAGGTATTTAAACATTTACAACTAACTGTTGATAAACTGAATATGCATTTTTTTTAAACAATTAGCATTCATCTTTCAATTTGAAGTAGCGAGTAGCAATATTATGTAACATCAGGAGTTTATTTCATCATTTATAAGGATATTTATGTTTCTAATTATAATGCAATGCTAAAAAGTGAAAGCAATCGTCTTTGGTAAACGCTTTGATAGTTATTGTTTCATGTTTTCCGTTGTCATATTGTCATTATATGAAATGTGCAATTTTATAACTGTAAGAGCAATACGACATAAATATTACAGGTTGATTATGTCAATAATTAATTACACGTTAATATAAAAATAAAATAATACAAGCGAGATGAATTCAGAATATGTGTCTGAAAATTTTACACATTTGCAATAATATAAAAATTAACATTTCATAAAATCTTACAAAATTTCAGTGTAAGAAATATCGTGCAATATCCCAATCATGATTGTTTATTAATTTTATCCAACTGTAATTTATTCATTAACATTTTAAAACAGAAAAAATTACATACACTTTTTTTAAGTACATTTAACTGGATGTTTGCTTCAATGTAGTTTTAAACTTTCTCATTACGAATATTCAATAGTTTATTTAAAAGGTAAATAAAATATTGAAACAGACGTGTTGTCGAGGAACTCTGTATGTCATTATATATCACATATTTGTCATTTTTTAAACACTGATGAAATTATTAAATACCGAAATTCGAGGACATTAATGGTCCAAAATATACAAAATATAATGATGTGTGAACTGTTAAGAAAAATAATTTAATTAAAATTGTAGTACCATTAGCTTTGAGAGAAAAATTAAGTTCAACTGCACATGAACAATTTGGTTACCCAGGTGTGAAAAATATGTTAAAAGTAATTTCACCAATTTACTACTGGGAAAATGATGAATTCATGTCTGGAATGCTTAGCATCAAAATTAAGTATATAATAAATAAAAATAAAGCGAAATCTTTACTATCACGTACGGAATTGAGGGTAAATAAGCCTATCCAAAAGTATAGCAAGCACTGACGAAAGAGGGAGCAGAAACGAAAGACTCTCTGGTGACTCTCATTGTGATGTTGTTGTCTTTTATTCTACCCGATTGCGCGCCAAAAGGCCACCATGTTGGATTTTTTGTGTAAGATGCTTTATAAAGAGCTGTAATGTTAACGATGATGTCTTTCTCCATTCACCAGTAAGCCTGTAGCCTGACACACACACACACATACACACACACACACACATATATATATATTTCTTGGGTGTGCAAAAAATTTTAGTTTCGTTAAAACGCGCGTAAAAAAGACTTCACGTCAAAAAAAATTAGCCATTTATAAATAGTAATGTAATGGCGTGAGCCCTCAAAATTTCTTCATTAAGCGTTGAAAACAGGGCACACACAGCTATTAACCCAAAGGCATTTTATTTATACATTAATTTGAAGAAAAAATTTAATTCCTTATTACGCTAATCTTTAAAGCATTTCGCTGGAGAAAAGTTCAAATCAAATTTAATATTTGTACGTCTTGAAGTGTTTGTCTCCCGGGTATACTGTTACCCCCGTAACACATTTCGCTGTTATCCCCTTCAATCGAAATCTGGAGCTGCAGCTCTGCTGTGTCTGGCATTTTGTCTTTAAGTGGTCACCGCAGTGCCTTTATTTTAGTCGATGGGCTGTGGCTGCCTCCTCAACCTCTACCGCGTGTGTACGAAGAACTAGAAAAGAAAAACAAATGCGGAAGTTAATGCAGAAGTTCAAAAAAGATCATCATAAACTTTTGAATCGACTCCTTAAAAAACTTTTGCGGGCCTTTTTCCCGCCCTCAAATATCTATGATTGGAGAGCGTAGTGGATCCGCAAA
>BMAV01006497.1:109893-160035 GCA_019973955.1 Trichonephila inaurata madagascariensis
TAAAATAATTTATAAAATATATTATTATTAAATTAATTATTTTATAATTAATGTAATAAAAAATGTACTTTTATATGTTATAAATGCTTATAGCTTATAAATGGATAATATTTATGATATTTAGTGTCACTTAGATTAGAAAATGTATATAAAATTGTTTTACGAATATTATTGCAATGCAAAATTATTTAAGTATAATATTTTGACAAAAAAATATTAATATAGAATGACTAATTTTCAAAATATTCTCCTTTTGTGAAAAATGCTTCTTTTATAATAATATTTTGCCTGTCTATAGTTCAGACCTCTGTATAGAGGCTCAACTAGAATTTATAAAATATATAACTTAGAAGTGGGTATATCCATGTTTTACGACAACAGAGGGGAGAAATTATAAGAACAAAATGCTGATAATTATTTCAATTGCTTGTAACTCTGAAAATAATGTGAATTTTTCAAAATTCATAGTTGAGCCTCTGTACAGAGGTCTGAGCTATATACAAGCAAAATATTATTATAATAAAAGCATTTTTCACAAAAGGAACACATTTTGAATAGATTATTCTAAGTTAATTTTTTGCCAAAATATTGTATTTAAATTATTTTTTTTTGTCAAAATGTCCTTAAAATAGTTTTATGCATGTATTCTAATCTGAGTTACACGAAATATCATGAAAATTATCCATTTATGCGCTTTTTTAAAGTCACGGTTCCGAACGTAGTTGGATACCTTAATAGGAATTCGAATCAAACTGATGTAAAATAAAATTGGAATTGCTTGAAACAAAGTGTTCATAATGAACGTCTTTGAAGGCTGAACTCTTGTTGAAGAGATTCAAGTCATTAATTCACTAAAACATTATTGTATAAAATAATAGTCTGTGTGACGAGGAGGGGTTTGCCTGTGCTCTTCATTATAAACTACCCTACTTAAATACTTTGCAGCTTTCACAGTGCTCCTCTTATTGCGACAACATTTCAGAGCGAAGGAGAATCTAACCTCTTTTATTACCTTTAAATTGCGCTTTTTACTATCATGTTTTCTCAGTCAGTATAGTCTCGGTATTTTGGAAAAAATAATCCTTAGTGTCTAAAATATAACTGGATTATTTGATATTACGGAATGATAGAGCGATTTGATTTTTTTATTAACGTTTCACTTAAAACCTTTTGTACGGACTTGGTAAGTTTGAGTTTCTGTCAAGCTACACACTTTAGATAACACCTTACTCTCCTAACTAAAATGACAATGTCAAGGTTATGAGCCTTGACAGATTAAAGTATATTAAATCTATCTCTTTACCCGCGCGGTGGTTCGTCGGTGGTATCAAGATTCGAATCTTTGGAACCCTGTTCAGCCGGCTACCAAGACTATGTCCATACTCATCATGCAGGCAAACTTCATAGCTAACGTACTTGATTTTCAATACCAGATTTTTCTCAGTATATATGTCAAGTTTACAATAGACAATTAGTATTTCATTGAACAACAGATTTTCAGCAAATAATATATTCAATATAAGATAAGATTTTCAGAAATATATAAAGGTAATCTTGTGAGAACTTGAAAAGATTTGTAGACGATTCCAAGTATTCCGTCGTATACGGGAAAATAACTGTAAAACACACCAGAAATAAACAGATCTGACAGCTTTCTTCTTTGAGAAATGACAGAGGTTTAAAATATGTGCTTATTAGCACGACTTATACTCTAGAAGAATTATCTTTTACAATAGTGCAAAAATTGTACCAAAGACCTGAAGAATTCAAATTGTTACAACATTACATTATGAAGCAAATGATTTTCTTGGTACCATAACATATGTGGGGATCGATAATAATTATTTTTTTTTATCTGCGTATCACAAAAGATACACGTATATTCGTATTTTTGTGAATCTGTGAATTTCGGTTCTTCAATAGGGTCTGGGACAGTTTGCACTTTGTTTACTTTCAAATATCTGCTAATTTTCGGATTTGTTCCCATTAAAACATTTTTAAATTGTACTTTATTTCCACCTCTAAAAAGTGTATTGAATTATAGGAATTTGATTGACAATCACTATGACAATTAATTGAAATTAAGCAGTTATAAAAGTTTGAGTTTTTTACAAATGCCTTCACTGACAATGTGGACATTTTTACTCTAATAAAAATAGCAGATTCACTGTTGAATACGTCAGTATTTCTTTATACGAAGAGATCTTTACTGTTATCGTGATTGAAAAATATTTTTACTTTTATTTTAATTATCATTGAGCTAATTATTTAGCTATACTGCCAAACTAATATTTATTGTTTTAAGCCACCGTTTGAGTTACTTCTTAAAATCTCCCTCACATACTTCGTTTGAGCGTAGTGACGTTTCATATCCATCTGGTAAATAGTATATCTGAAGAGATATTTGAAAGAAGAAAAATTATTTCTTTAAAAAAAGCAGAAAAGAAACACAGGCACATACTTTTATTAAGAATGTGTATAAACCATTTCTGTGAGAAAGATATTTTTTGCACAATTTTTTCAGGACATTTCTTTAGCACTGAAACTTTACATTCAAAATGGCATATGAAAACAAAAATAAAAGCTTTTACCAAGAAATTGGTGAAAGATTGAAAAGCAGGACACTTTCATTAGTTGAAGTGAGACATCTTTTGTCAATATGAACCGGTGTATGTCTCCCGACAGTCTATGTTTATAATTCAAAATAGAAGCAGAGAGTTAAAAAAGTACTGTAGTGAGATATATATATATATATATATATATATAATCGAGCTTTTAATTCCTGCTATGTACGAATTTCTCCACAAATCAAGCTTTGAAAAAAATTAGATGCAATAGAATATATTCAAAAACTGTTATGCTTATTATTTATTAAGGATATAAATAGATGAAAAATAGTTGATTCAAGCTGAATTCGTGCAGTTTCCAATATTCTTCTCTGTTTTTCCAAATCAAAGTTTCACATTTAGAGTAACAGCGTTACGCGATTTGGAATATTGAATAATTCTCAATAATTGAATACGAAATTTCTCAATTTTTCTAAATTTGGAGTGCAATGAGCGAGTGGAAAACATACTTTTTAATTTTACTGGATGTTTTGCCTTTTTCCTTACTATTGCGAAAGACAACATTTATGAGAAGTAGCGACCAAAAAAATTTTTGCCACTCAACCAAATGTGCATAAATGCTGTTTAAGGAACAAAAGGGTTCTCCTTACCAATGCATGAATTCAATACATTAACGAGGCTCTCTGCAAAATGGTGATAGTTATTCTATGGTAAATATAAGCTGATGTTACATGGTAAAAATGGTTCTTTAACTAATCTTAACATAATCCTGGGCTTTAAATGGTTATGTTCAGTTATTTGGGAAAAAATTGCAGTCATCCATGGATTTTATGCATTTAAAAAAATCAAATGCCCCAAGATTTCTTTGGGACGATTCATTTGCAATTGATTTGACAAACTTTCAGGATAATTTCAGTGAAAAATTTTCAATGAAACATGAAAAACTAGACAACTGCTTTTCGGAAGATAACCCGTTTTGTAAAAAAAATAATAATAATTTAGTTGTTCCAAAGAAAAAAAATGGTACATCAGTATCACTCTGAAAAAAATAATTATTTTTTGAAATTGGAACAAATTTATCCGAGGTGACATTCGTGATGCCGAATATTTAAAGGCGATCAAAAAAATAAATGCTTAATGCTTGTTATATTAAAATTCAAGTTTCATATTCTTTTTATATAAATATTTCCATGTTTTATACAAACCATCTATTACATTTAACTTTAATCCCTACATATTTCATAACATCCTTTTACAATTTTATATGTTCTCAGTAACATTCTCTAAGCTAAGCAATGTCGTTATAAATCTTTAGATGTAGATTTTTGATAAAGTCCATTAGGGTTTTTTTTTCCCTTAAATTTTAAGTACTCGTACATCTTAGAAGGAAACACCCTTCCTCTCAGTAATATGCTGCTTAAAAAACAAATTGGAAGAGGAAAAACTGGGAGTAAAAAGTAGAGTTTAAAATGTAACGAAAAGTAATGCTTCATACAGTAAAAAGAAAATTCTTTTTTCTTAGGAATATCTTATGTCATTTAATAAAAGCAAAGGTAAAAATATGTTTTTTTCTTTTAAATGTGAACTGGAGATGAAGTTAAGGTATTCCACTACGTTCGGAACCGTGATTTTGCAAAAGCGTGTAAATGGATAATATTTATGATATTTAGTGTCGTTTAGATTAGAATACATGTATAAAATTGTTTTAAGGACATTATGGCAAAAAAAATTATTTAAAAATAAATAATAAATAATAAATAATAAAATATATTATTTAAATATAATATTTTGGCAAAATATTAAATTAGAATAACCTTTTTTCCAAATATTCTCCTTTTGTAAAAAATGTTTCTATTGTATTAATATTTTGCCTGTATTCAGCTCAGACCTCTGTATAGAGGCTCAAGTAGAATTTTTGAAACGCATAACCTGGAAGTCGTTTTATCCATGTTTTACGAAAACAGAAGGGAGACATTTTAATAAAATACGCCGATAATTATTTCAAATGGTTATAACTCTGAAAATACTTTGAATTTTCCTAAAATCATAGTTGTGCCTCTGTGCAGAGGTGTGAGATATATACAGGTAAACTATTAATACAATAGAAGCAATTTTTACAAAAGAACACATTTTGAAAAAAAAAATGTTATTCCACAATTGTTTTAACATTTCTCCCGAAAGTGTATACATTTGAATGCATAGGTAGACATTTATAATTTTTTTTAAATAATCAAATAATAAATTCAAAGATATTTCCTTTGGAGTGTATGTGTATTATCTAGTATTACTTCACTGATTAAATATATCAAGTTAAATAAATAATAATTTGTTACGTATTTACTGTAACGGAGTTCATGGATTTTTAAAATCATGTGATAAGATATGAAAAACTAAGCATTCACTTATTAAAATTTTAAATTACAGTAGAACGTCATTTATCCAAATCAATTGGGACCAGACAGCGTTCGGATAACCGAAAACCGAATGCGATCCTTGCGGTATATAAATCCTGACACTATACGATAATCCTTACATGCGGGTGAATGAGGGAATATTAACGTCGCACTGTTCAGCTACACGTCCTCACATGCGGGAAACGTGCTTGAAAAAAAAGTAAAATGTTGCAATTTTACTTTCATTGTGGAAAAAATCACTTATTTTTCATTGTACCATTGTACACCTTCGTGTTTTCACTGCAAGGTCTCTGATTCTCTTGAGCAGTAGTAGTTGAGTAAGACATGAGTCTCATTGTTGTTCGTACCACTCCATAGTTGTCTATAACACAGAAAACGTGTCAACAATTTACCTTTTCTTCGAGCCATCTTTTGAGTCAAGTTTTGACGCAAAATTTGAAATGGTTTCTTGGCTTTTATTTATATCAGAAAATGTTGACTTCCCAACATTATAAAACTGTGCTAGAGAAGCTCCACTTTCTGCCTTCACGAGATGGTTCAATATTTTAAGTTTTGTCTCTATGTTCAAGACATTGAGCTTCCGTTTTGTATTCGAAGCCATAGCAGTTTACAACTTAGCAAAGAAGCACGTATACATCCTCTCATTTGGAAACAAACTGACCCAATATTCCGCTCAGATGTTTACCAAATCACACAACTATAGTTCCCCAAATATCACTGACCTTGGGTTTTCCCGTCACTTCTAGCCTCAAGAAAAACAACTGTTGAGCATTGCATTGTTCAAAAACGTATTCATATACAATTCATGTAGATCAGTGGTGCGCAAACTTTTTTCGACTGCGACCCCTTTTGTAGAGAGAAAATTTTTGGCGACCCCTCGAGATAAATGTTTACAAATACGATGTAAATAGGCGCATTTATTTCGTTTTATCGAATAAAAAAATCATCATTTCTGACACATATTAATATTATTTATAATTTAAAGAAAATATTTTTTTTTGTATAACATAAAAATCAGTAAATTGCCTTTTAATGAGATGTATGTGGCTGCAAATTTCTGATTAACTCATCGATGTTCAGATGTATTTTGCTAATTGCAATTCGCATATCATCTTCAGGGTTCAAACGAGAGCAGTATTTAGTTTTCGTTGAAACTAGTTTGTTAGATCCAGTTTCACATAAATACGTTGATGTAAATTGTATTAGTAATCTGATGGCATTCTTGCATATAACGGGATATTGCTTTTCCAGGAATAGCCAATATTTCTGGCAAGGCTGAGTCGTAAATTGATTTCGAAGAGTATAATCACTAATCAAATCTATCAATTACTCTTTCTCACTAATTTGAAGTGTTGAACTGCATATGTCGTAGGAAAAGGGATCACGAATACAACCAAGATCGTTTTCAGGAAAATCCTCGAATCTTCTCAAAAAATTTTCTTTTAACTTTTCAATGTGATTGGATGTTTTTAAATGTAAATATATCTATATTGTTTTCTTTGATGAAATCGTTAAAGCAAGGGAACATGTCGGTGTTGTTTTTATTCAGTTCAGTTTGCCAGAGACTAAGCTTATTTTTATAAGCTTGGATTTTACTGGCTGAAGTTATGATAGTTGAATTCTCTCACCCTGAAGGTTCCAATTTAAGTTGTTAAGTTTTTCGAAAATATCAACTAAATAGCTCAGTTTTCCTAGCCAAACTTCATTGGTATAATAACTTGCCAATCTGTGTTTCTTTTCACTTAAAACATGTACACTTCATTTCTCAAATCAAATATCCGTCATAATATTTTCCCACGTTGGAGCCATCTGACTTCGGTGTGTAACAGTAATCTCTCATACGTTGAGCCCATCTCATTGCAAAGTATTGAAAAGAGACGGCTGTTAAGACTGTTGCATTTAATGTAGTTAATTGAACTAATAGCGTCTTGTAATATGTTGTGCAACTCTTCATCCATATCTTTTGCAACAAGAGCTTGCCGATGAATCATACAGTGATTAAGTACCATATGAGGCGACACTTTCTGGATTAAGCCTCTGAGCCCTTTGTTCGAACATGTTAATGCTGCAGCACCATCAGTACAAACGCAACACAGTTTGCCCAGGTAAGGGACTTTGCTTCAAAATATTCATTTATTATTTCGAATATTTTTTCTCCAGTTGTTTTTCCTTCCAAACTTTTGCAACATAAAAACGTTTCTGTTATATCTTCATTATAAACAAATCTAACGTAAATAATTAGTTGTGACATTTTAGTAATATCTGTAGTCTCGTCCAGTTGTAAAGCAAATACAGATGAATTTTGTATGCGTTTTATGACTTCTGACTCGATATTTCGTGACATTTCGGAAATCCGCCGAGACACGGTATATCTTGATAATGGTATTGTTTTTAGTTCATTTTCATATTTATCGCCATGCATAATTGATGTCATCTTAGTTGCTGCAGGAAGGATAAGGGATTCTTCAATTGTATGGGGTTTCATTGTTTTTCCTATTAGATAAAAAACTTCTAAAGAAGCTCGAAATGCTTTCTGGGGTATTGTAAATTTCTTTAGATTTGCACTGAATTTTCAGATTTTCAGCTCGTCTTTGAAAAAAATTGGCATGTTTATTTTGAAGTTATTTATGTTTAGTTTCCAGATGCCTTTTTAATTTAGCTGGTTTAATGCTCTCATTTGCTAATTTTTCGTTGCAAATGACACATATCGAGCGTTCTTCATCATCAAAAACACAAAATGTAAAACCATACTTAATAAATTCCTCATTGTATTTTCTTATTTTTTTAGATGGGGCATTTAGTTCAGAATTTTGAGACTCCTCAACAGTATTTGTTCGTTTGTTAGCTGAAGATGTACCTGGTGTACGTATTACCCATTTATCCATTATGAATATAGGGGTTAAATTGGTTTAACTAAAACAAATAATAAAAAAAAATAAATTATCATTTTTTTTTTGAGAAATTCAATAAAATTAACAGAGATCTTTCTCTAATGATAGTACATACCTGATAACAAAGAGCAGCAAAGCCCGATAAAAATATAAAAAAATCATAATTACACAACGTCATATTTTAAAACTCGAGGAGAAACTAAAACAATTGCAGGCCAACTGTTACATGCTACAACTTTACATGGAAACGAGCAGTAAAACATTCAGTGACAATTTTTGGTCGTTTGGTTGGCCATTGCTTGGTACGCATGTCTACACGATGACTCCCATAACACTTGATTATCACTCCATCTCGTACGGTGCGCATGCTCAGTGCGCACCGTTCGACACAGTACGTATAACATCAATACGTCGGACAAATAGGCGCTTTTCAGAAAAACTGGCGAATTACCCCGAAGAGGGCGTCATCTACTGGAGTGAAAAACTTGCGTCTTCACACTTTACACACATTACGCATTAGGGTCAAAGAAAGAGCGAACAGCATGAAATTGCAATTAAGCAGTAAGTGACGTCGTTTCACTCTTTATATCTATACTGTATGGGATGCAGCATGCAGGCATAATAAATTTCATAAAAATTCGGCGACCCCCATGGGGGTCGCGACCCCTAGTTTGCGCACCTCTGATGTAGATGACAAAAAGAAAAAAAAACTGGTTCGGATATTTGACATTCCGGATAATAAATGTTCGTATAAACGACGTTCTACTGTATACAATGACATTCTACTGTATTAAATTTAATTTACATCACACCTTGAAACCTTGTTGAGACAAATATTATTCAACTCAACAAAGAAAAATGTAATAAAATTATAGAACATTATAATTTGAAAAATAATTAATTTTTAAAATGAATTTTACATTTAAGCATTTGCAATTAACTATATTTTGTATTTTATGTAATCTAACTGTATTTATATTTATATTTGTAAATCTGGACACAATTCCTTGTAACCTTCTTCAGATTACCCGATTGGCAACAGTCGGTATATTTTGATTAGACTAGTTGCAATGTTTTGATGCTAGCTCTGCTAAGCCTAATGGAATAAACGTGCTCTTCGAATTCTTTGAAGCAACTTTTCTATTTTTTTAAATGTTATAGAACCAAACGTTCATAACAGCCTAATACATTTTATTGAACATAGTCCTCAAAATTTATAACATCGGTCAAGTGGTGAGATTGATACCTAAGCTGGCACACCAATCTCTAAATTTCCACACCATGCCGACTTACATTCGTCTGAAAGTATTATTTTTTAATTTTAATGTGTGAATTTCTAGAGCAAAAGTTCAATTAAAGTTCATCATTCACAGATGTAAAATTTACTAAATATAAACAATTCTTTAATAATATTTAGAGGATTTATTTGAATAACTCTTTTGCCTCTCACTTTGCAAAATAAATTAGAAAAGAGATGATTGGATATTTAATTCAATAAATTTGCATTCAGATTTTCTTTTATTCTTTCTTTTCCGTCTATTACCTTACAAGGTTGTTTATATTATCGGAAAGCTCTCGTAATATTCAAAAACATTTTTATGTTAAGTTTGATTTCATTCATTTATTTTTTTTAATATATGAATCTGAGATTTCATTTTGCTTATGATAATTATACCAAAACGATTTTAAACATATTCATACATTTTTGTTTTTAAATTTTAAGAACATATTTTAATATTTGATAATATTTCCGTAAGTATTCACAAATATTTGGATAAAATTTTAAATTATTTATGTAAAATTTTGAGCCTCAGTAGTTGTAGCTTATGAATTTGGGTACTGTATCAATAGAGTGATGTTACAGTTACGTTAAGATAATTATGCTCAGCTATATATATATATATATATATATATGTATATACATCCAAGTAGAGCTTCACTGTAGTAACTTTTTGTAATTGTACAAAGGGTAAGGGGGAGGGGGGAAGAGTGCGAAACTTAATTTACTGTTGATATGTCTTTAATAGTCTATAAGAGCTAGCAACGTTTTCGAGAGAGAATTTTAGAAAAATCTGATTCTTTAATATTTCCTTCTCTATGCCCTTTCGAACATCGTACGGGCTATCTGGCTGCCGGTAAACGTTGCGTTTATTAATGCGCATCATACCTTTACAGGTAAAAATATTGATTTTTAAATAATTTTACAAAGAAAGTTTTCTTTTTCACTAAATTTAAAAAGTTATTAACAACATGAATTTATTATTGGCAGACATTTTTGTTGTTGAAAATAATGTGCCAAATGCTATTTTGTGTAAAAAAATCATTAATTTCAAACCATTTTAGAATGTCTGAAATTTTAATATTATTTTATTTATACACAAATAAGTACAAATTTAATTTGCCAGACTATAATTCGGTTGTTTACTTAACAGCCAGGCCGATTTATTGGTGTATTATACCGCTGTATTATGCCTGTCGTTAGACAGAGACAGTGGCAAAGTAGGTAGGCGAAAGAGTGACCGATGCGGAATTCATACAAAAAAAAAATGCAGTGTCGTAAATACACTTTATCTACTGACATTTTTATCACTTTAAATATCACAAGTAAATGATGAACGGTAAAAAAGGACTCCTTTTACATTATACAGCAGCTAAAAAAACAAAAACAAAAATCCGAATGACTCACTAGCCAGGTGTTTTTTTTTTATTTACAAGAAAAATCATCTGCCTATTTAAAATAGGACAGAACTTTCTCTCCAAACTGATAGTATAACTTTTTTACATACTTATCGATCATTGGCTGCTGGAGAAAGCGATAATTGCTGCAAGTCATGTTAGCGCCGCATGATGACGTCAGTCTCAAATCATATGTTTACGTTTGTCGTTGTTTTTTATCGTTTTCTGTAAAATATTAATATCATAATGGCTAATAAAATGAAAAGTGTTTTTTGCAATGGCAAAAATGAAAAATTAATGACTTTTGTAGAAGAAAAATTAAAAAAAAATGTAAAGAGATCTTAAGTGTACGTGTTAATTTTAACTTAAAATATAACAACATTAGCTTACCGGAGGAAATTAATACTACCGATGGATATCACAGACAATGTTACAGTTCTTTTACAGCCTTAATGGCTAAATATTGTAATATATGTGACAATAATTCTCTCTATTTCATTAACAAATCTTCCTATTTCATCTAGTTCTACACCGTTATTGCCAAATTCTTTAGTAGGTGTGAGTGAAACAGTCGTATTTGATGATGGAAGCTCGATTTTAGCAGAAGACATTCCAAGCACATCATATTCTACTGCGTTATTACCAAATACTCCAATTGATGTGAGTGAGAGTGAAGACCGTGAATCAAGAAACACAAGTTTTGATAACAAAATAATTTGCTTTTTCTGTGGAAGAGATCGAAAGCAAATTAAAGGTAAACAACAAAGTTTACATTCTTCCAATGATGCCAAAGTGTATGAGAAAATAACAGAATGGGTTACAAAATTGCAAAATCAAGAACTATTACACACAATTAATAATCTAAAAGTCTCAAATGCTCCAATTTTTTATCACCATTCGTGTGAAGTGGGATATTTCAATGACTACAAGAAAATAACTGTTAATACTGTACGCACCTCTTGGCATAGTGTACGAGATATTCATAAGGATATTTTTGATAAAATTGTGTCAGTAATTGAAGAAGATGTAGTTAAAAAAAGAAATTATTTGTTATTAACTTCCTATTGTGACATGTATAATAACGAATTACAAGAAGAGTTAATACATCAACCTGAAGCAGATGTAAGTTTAATGACAAATCATCAACTTGAAGAAAAAATAGTAAAACAATTCAAGCAAATTAAGATTGTAATAAAAAAGAAAAGAAAAATTATTATGCATAAAAATAGTACCTTATTGGAACAAGAAGATCTAAAAACACTTGAAGAGAATGATCTCATTGATAAAGTTGCTTTCATTCTACGAAGTACTATTTTAAAAATGGATAAAACAACATTACCTGCCATAATGATGATGTAAGATTTGATTAATGGTGAGTGTACTATTCCAGAAAAACTAGATCGCTTTTTCAAAACATTAATTGGAAGTAGAGATATTCGTCGCCGAGATGGAGTCAATTGCCATAGATTAAGCCAGTGTTTCTCAAACTGTGGGGCGCGCCCCCCTGGGGGGGCGCGATAACCTTGCAAGGGGGGCGCGAGCGTATCGAAAATAAAAGATTTAAAAAATAATTAATTTACTGGAATGAATTAAAACAAAATACTTTCAGACGTAATAAAAAATGCACTTTTACTCTGATATAATTTATAAGCGATATTATGTCATCTCTCTCAAAAATAAAAACTTCTTCAATACCTAATTAGCTATCTTTGATTCTATAACCAAATAAAAAAACTTTTATTTAATTTGCTGTAATCCCTTGATGAGAGATTTTTTATTACGTTTTTTTTTTAAATCGAACATACTAACTAATCTTTCAGAGAAAAAACAGATCCCAGACCCAGAATCGAAAAAATTTAGGAACATAAGAAATTCATCACTGTGATTATTTTTGAAATAATGCACATTATAGCTGTAATCTGTTTTTGCAGATAATCTGTTTGACCTTCTAAGTTATTGGTACAGTTAGTTATGACCCCTCTCTTATATAAGTGTTTGTTTCTCATTCAAGGAAGTTGTAAGTAATGTATTTCTCTGTTGCGCTTTTTTCCATGCAAAAGAGTTTGATGATATTTGGAAAACCACGGAGAGCACTTTGAAGGATTACTTGGCCAAGACTTAATTTTATAAGTATTCTCAAATATATAAAGCATAACGAAAAATGTTTTTCAGCAGTAACATTATCATAATGAATACACTTTTTACCCGAAAGTGGTCGCGCGGGACACACAGATCACAAAATCGTTAATTCTGGCAAATCTGTTTATTTGTTACCAAAGAAAAATTGAAAAGTCCTTGAAAATAGGTAAGTTTACTTTCTCTCAATTAAATTATTCACTAGAATCACGATTTGTATCGTGTACAATAAAATAATTATATATATAAAAAAAAAGATTGGGGTGACTCAATAACCCCGCTCGACCGTATCGAGTGCGCGCCTGCTCCCGGGTTGAAGTCTTTTCGCTTTAAATATTAAAAATAATACAATTATTCTTCATCGGAATTTTATATTATTGTTCATTACTTAACGTCAATTATAAATGCTAATTCTGTGAGGCTTAAAGTTACAATTCGCTTAAAACTAATTATAATTTGAGCAATCATTTAAAAAAAATCATTTTACATTTTTGTAAACATTGTCGCGCACTTCTTGGCTTTACTCTCCTTACAATTCAGCTATTTTATCAATAATGTTTTTTCTTATAAATGAACTCGTGCAAAGAGCGGGCACTTCAGCCGGTATACTTTTAATGTATCAGTGTGTGTGTGCTGCACAGAGTATTTTATAACTAATTAATTAATACTAAATTAAGAACAAGTTTAATAAGTATTAACGACTTCTATGGGCTTGTCTTGCAAAGAAAAGTTTTTATAAGAAATGCTTAAGATTAGAAATTGACTCTCTGAGTTCTTTTTCTATATTTAGCTGATATCTATATTTTGTCTTCTAAGTAGCCACTGCATTTTGCAATATGTTCAATTTAAAAATTATAGAGAAAGGAAAAATAACATAATAATTATCCTATTACTTAATTTTTTTTTTGCTTAAAAGTAATGTATACAAAATTTAATACTTATGTTATTAATTTGTATGGTTTATAATTAAGATCGCGTATAGTAGCTTTAGTGTCAAAGTGCATTATTATTGCATTCAGCACATTATTAATGTATAAGGGGGGGGCGCGGTAAAAATTGTGATTGAAAAGGGGGGCGCCAGTATTGAAAGTTTGAGAAGCACTGGATTAAGCAATTGATTGGCTTCTGATGCTATTTATTGTGTAAGTAATGGTACTGTTAAGCCATCAAAGTACATAACACTGGGTATGACCGTGAAAAGTCTTACAAGTAGTAGAAAAATGATTAATATTTTAAATCGACTTGGACATTGTTGTAACTACAAAACGCTGGAAGAACTAGAAACTGAAGATATGATCTCATCTGTAAACCGTTCTCAAATTTGACCTCCTAACATCATTCAAAGTCCGTCATTAAACACAGGTGTAGCATCCGATAATTTTGATAGATACGTCGATACTTTAACTGGAAAGGACACTTTACATGACACCGTAGGAATCATTTACCAAAATGTAAGTGATGTGATCCCGATATTGAATTAAATTCAAGTAGTATAAGTGGAAATCTTAACATACCACTACCACCAACAAAAACGGACTTTTAACGAGGAAATTCCAGAACTACCGTCGTTTAGTCATCTTTTGCAAACGTTAGAAAATTTAACACCAGTTGAGAATGAACTAACTCTGCCCGCAAATTTACCTTTGATAGAAACAATAGATGTGTTATATTTACTTTCACACTTCTTACATGTGCCAAATACCCCAATGTGGACAGGTGTTAATTCTAAAATCATTAAAGATACTAGTCTCAAGCAAAAAGTATCTTATCTTACACCTATTAATTTTTCACCGACAAATATAGTGGTAGTTAAACATACAACGGAACAGGCCCAAGTTGTTGGAAAGGAATGCAATCAAACATACGTGCAAGTTACTTATGACCTGGCAATAGCTAAAATAGCATATAAAATCCAATCAACGTCAAAGCCACAATTCGATAATCTTTTCATCCATCTTGGTTCATTCCATTTAATGATGGCTTTCTTTAAACCCATAGGAGTTTTTATAAATAAGTGTGGTCTATCTCATATGATGATTGAGAGTAACATTATTGCTTCTGGCTCAGTGAACGGTTTAGTTGAAGGTAAACATTTTAATCGTTGCAAACGTCTGCATCCGTTGATGGCTCTTGGCTTGCAAATGTTACATTTTGATCATTTTTTGAAGATGGACAATATTGAATACAATTTCCTGAAGGAACAAGTTATCGACGATCTCTCTCTCCTTCATTATCAAGAAGTTATAAATTCTCATTCATCTATGCCAATAGAATTACCTAATACTGTATTATCGAGAATATTATCGGCATATCAAAAATTCGTAGAAGAAACAAGACAAGGTGAGCATGGTAAAACGGCTAAATTCTTAATGATTTACATCCATCTTGTAAACTATTATATTACCCTGTCACAAGAAGCATACGCATGGGAGATTTCGAAATGTTCAAATATGTTATTCCAAAAATAACCAATTTATTTTTCGCCGTAAATCAACCGAATTATGTTCGATGGTGTGTTAAATATTTAGACAATTTAAATAAAGTAGATGAAACACATCCTGGAATAAGAAATTATTTTATGAATGGATGTTTTGGAATAAAAAGAACCGACAAACCATTCTCGAGCATACCAATTGATCTTACACTGGAGCAGACTATCAATGCCGAAGCGGCTAGACTCCTAAGTGGTATTGCACATTTTACTAATTTCATAGCTGCTCGTCAACGCTGGACCAAAAGTCACAGTATTAGGGCTGCTATAATCTCTCACCTTCTCGATGTTTGTGGATTGAAGCAATTACAAGACGTGTCTTCGGATATGCAAATAAATAGAATCAAAATTTATGGCAAACAAATCCCTGATTTCATTGAAATTTTTGATAAGTATATTAATCCATTTGATGAAAATTTAGACAAAGATAGTTTATATAATATTGCAACTGCCAAGCCTGTACCTGAAAATGTAGCGAACTTTTTGCTGAACATTGAGAAAAATTGTGAAGATTTACGGAAACAGTTTATTACTGAATGTGCTGAATATAAGGATAGATTTGATAAGCCAATAAAAAAAATCAAGTGCTTAATTTTGCTGGTGCTCCAAAGAAGAAAAAAATAACTCTTGGTAACAAAGTTATAGAGCTAAGAATGCAACGAGATCTGTTTGGTCGACTCTTAGGTATATCTATGACCAACAAAGTCGATATTGAAAAGTACTGGGATTTCCACTAACATTGATACCAACATCGATGTGTCATGAAGACGGTAGTATTTGTAAAACAGATAAAGAGCACAATCAATCAAAGTTTTCGAGAAAAAAGTTAGCAATGTCAATCAGCAATCCCTATTTTTTGATATTAGCATTTTAGACGGTTTCTTCATGTTACACATAATGAAAGAAGTACCACAAACTTTCGATGGCATATCAAAAAAATTCCTTAAAATGATTTCACAGTTTAAGTCACCTCGCATTGATATTGTATTTGATCAGTATTTTACACCTTCTATAAAAGTTTGTGAGCGTTTACGTCGCAACGAAACAACCAGTACAGTTTCAATTGGACCTAATCAAATTCAGCATCATAATTTTGCTGGTGAACTCAAAAATACTCAGTTCAAGGAAGCTCTCGTAAAATTTTTTATTGATCATTGGGCTAACGATAACATGTTTCCTTTAATTGGGAATAAAACTACTTATCTAAGCTTCAATATAAGTGTTATTCATATCGCGTTGTAAATAACCAAGTTATTAGAAGTATTGAAGAATCATTATCTTGTGAAGAACATGAAGAAGCTCATACTCGAATTATATATCATATTTGCCAGATAAGCGTTGACACTCAAGTTGTTGTACGCTGCTCAGACTCCAATATTCTGATTATACTTCTTGGTAATTTGGATCATCTGGATGCATCTTTGAAGCTTTGGATCCAATGGGGTGTAGGAAACCATGAACGTCTAATAAGCATCAATGGGTTCAGTCCTAGGAGAGCCCACACCCTTGGCGCGAATTATTTTGGGTTGGCGATAATTGTGCCATCTTGGTAACCCTACTTTGATACACTAGATATGGTAAACCTATTTCTGGAAATTTCGTATTTTGTCGGCGGGCATTTCGAATTTCATTTTGTTTTGGGGAACCAGGCTGGAATGGTTTCGTGTGTGAAGAATATATCTTAAATTTTTTTACTTTGTTAAATGCTAAAGGTTAGAAAGAATTGATTGAATAGGATTTATTGCTTAGAGTTATTAATGTCCTAAATGTAACGATCAGCATGATGTAACACACATGGTCAAGAATAAAACGCTTTCTTCGAAATTGCACCAGCCACGCCGAAGGTATGTTCGACCATTACCTCGCAGAATAAAAGTGTCGGCGCTCACACACCATCATTCACTTAGTGATGAGACCTTCAAGACTTTTTTAAAATCTGTCGTTACGCTGTACTCTCCACTCGGAAAAGATAAGCAGTAAGAAAGTAAGTGCTGTTTTTATATTTTTTTAATCTTAAATGCTTAATTTCTGTATTGTTTACAAATATTTTCATTACGCTTCCACCTTATCTATCTGTATTCACTTGCCACCATTGTCGGTTTCGCTTGGGACCATCTCGTTCTTGCTTGGCGCTTTTTTCGTTTTGTCTCCAAGGGTGTGGGCTCTCCTAGGATTTTACCGCATCAATGATTTATATCAAGATCTTGGTATTTTTTTATCGAAAGCTCTACCATGTTTCCACGCAATAACAGGGTGCGATTATACCCCAGCATTTTTTTCGGAAAGATAAACTAAAGCCCTTCAAGCTGCTCGAAAAATCGGTCGAGTATCAGTTAGCATGTCAAGAGATTGTAACTGATGATGAAGATGAACTTGAACGTACATTTGCCACATTGGAATAATTTATATGTCACATGTATGGGGTGCCTAACTCTTCAAATGTTAATGATGTTCGCTTCTATCTATTTTCCAAAACATATCAATCGAAAAAACTCGATGATAATTTCGAAAAGAAATGTCGTAGAAGTTTCGATTCATCGAGTTTACCACCATGTAAAGCTGAATTATATCAGCATTTATTGAGAGTGCGGTATGTGACAAAGTTTTGGAGAAATGCTCATTTAAAAAATCCATCATCTTTATCGCCGTTAGCTTCCGGGTGGATCATCAATGATGATAAATACGTTGTCGTTTGGTTTGCTGGGGAACAGTTTTCATCAGCAGTTGCTGACATTGTCATAAAAAGTAAAGTATTAATTATAATATTATAAATCGAAATAGTAAATTATTATTTAGACAATGAGATAACCTAATAATGATTTTTTTAGCCCAGAACCAACACTACTAGAAAACCAAAACACAACGCAAGATGATGATTATGATAATATTGATAATAATGGGAGCAGTGACGATGATGCATCAGTTTTTTGTGAAACTATTACGGAAGGAAAATACATATTTCATGGAAAAATAGATTCTGACTGCCTATAAACATAATATAATTAAATAAAAGTGAGAATTTTGTTATTGTATCAATGGCAATTATCCCTTTATCTTTTATAAAATCATTTTATTCAGTTACAATAAAATTTATATGATATTTGAAAAATGATATTTTTCCTTTTGTTAAAAATAATTTAATCAACTACTTATTATTTTAATTAGAATTTAAATATTAATTTTTTATTATACTCATCATCGAAGACATAAAAATAAAAAAAAAGTTGTTTCGAATACTTTAAATAGTGTAAAGTAATCCTGTCACTCTTCCGCCTACCTACTTTGCCACTGTCTTTCTCTAACGACAGGCATAATACCGCGGTATAATACATCAATAAATCGGCCTGGCTGTTAAGTAAACAACCGAATTAATGTCTGGCAAATTACATTTGTACTTATGTATAAATAAAATAATATTAAAATTACAGATATTCTAAAATGGTTTGAAATTAATGATTTTTTTTACACAAAATAGCATCTGGCATATTATTTTCAACAACAAAAATGTCTGGCATTAATAAATTCATGTTGTTAATAACTTTTTAAATTTAGTGAAAAAGAAAATTTCTTTCTAAAATTATTTAAAAATCAATATTTTTACCTGTAAATGTATGATGCGCATTAATAAACGAAACGTTTACTGGCAGCCAGATAGCCCGCACGATGTTCGAAAGGGCATAGAGAAAGAAATATTAAAGAATCAGTTTTTCTAAAATTCTTGTTTTTCTGACGTTGCTAGCTCTTGTACTATAAGAATCAAGATGATAAATTTATTAATAATCACAATAATAATCCACTATGCTTGTTTTGATATACGGGAAAACAAAAAAAAAAAAATGTTTTGGCAAATAAATGCTCATGTATGTGAAGATTAGAAGCCATATTATTATCACAGGCAAGAAAACTCTTTCTAGTGCATTCCAGGCTGATTGTTTTATTATAGTGCATTATTCGAGATATTGACGACACAACCTCGTTATGCTGCTCTATGATCAATTAAGAAATGTAACGCAAGAGCTGGTATTCCACTTCTCCAATTTCCACCCCATTACAACGTGATGACTTTGAGTCTCATCAGACTTAATGTGTATGATTGTCTTTACACGACGAGTTTTGAGTAGTGCTATGATTCCATCCAATGACTCAAAACAAACCCTTACGCGTTCGTGGTCACACACACATTATAAGATATTCAACTGAATAATGAATAATCTGGAGAAAAAAGCAGTTTCCATAAAAATAGGGAAAGTGCATCTTAAAAATTTAGGTATCAATGTAGTACCTATTTAAAATTACTTGCCAGCGATTTTCTTTTAAGAAGCAATTTAACTGCTGTTGATATCATGTCGAGCTATTGTGAGGTTTTCTGCAATTGGTAACTTCGTAAAGATACTTCATTTCACAGTAAATCTGGAGGAGCAATCTAATTATCAGAAAACGTGAGGAAAAACAAGCAAAAGTTTAGTATGTTCTAAGCGTGAAGGAAAAGAAAATATTCCCCCAGAACTTATTAACTTCAACTAATCTTAGATTTAGAAATTGATGGTCGTAAGGCAGTTAAATCTTTAAATATTACATGAGAGAAAAAATACAAATATCTAGAGAGATAGATTCAGATCTTATTTCTACTCAAAAACATACAGTCATTACTAATCCAACAACAGTAGTTTTCCTTTTCATCTAATCCTCTCTCATGTATATTACTCTAGTCCAGTGTTTCTCAAACTGTGGGGCGCGCCAACCTGGGGGGCGATAACCTTGCGAGGGGGACTCGAGTATATTTAAAATAAAAGGTTTAAAAAAATAATTTTTTGGAATGAAGTAAAACAAAATGCTTTCTGACATAATAATAATAATATAAAAAACATTTACACTGATATAATTTATATATATCATCTGGTGATCATCAAAAATAAAAGATTCCACTTCAAACGATCATTAGCTATCTCTTTGATCATATAACCAAATAAAAAAGACATTTTATTTGCTTTGCTGTAATCCTACAATGAGAGATTTTTTTTATTACGTTTCTTTTAAAACTTAAAATACTACTTTTTATTATCATATATTTGACCTTTAAACACTTACTGGTATGTTTCACTCCGTCTCTTTTTCTTTCAGGAAAGTTGTAAATAATATTTTTCTGTTGCTTTTTGATGTGTAACATCTTTCCTCTCGCTTGCTGGATATTTGTTGGAGTGATTTCGTGAAAAGGGACGGATATGTGTAACAGGCAGTGACGTAAAGCGTGCGCTATTTGATTTGACCAATGGTGCAATTTGATTTGACGCGTGGTGGTATACAGCGCATCGGGGTACAGCTCTAGTAGCCATCAAGCACTCGAGCACTTGACTCTAAATTCACAATTTATTTGTAAAATCTAACCCTTAATTGCAAGAATCTCTATATTAGAGCAGAGAAAATAAATTGCTTATCTACACTCTAATCCTAAGACGAGGTTTAACCAGTATGCCGCGCCAGTCTGAGCATATGCAGCAAAAATTCATATTAATCAAGTTGAAGTTTCTCAAAGCATCATTCTCCGACAAATATTAAAACCTCGATGGTTAATGAGGAATAAGGACCTCGGATCCACGAACAAAATGATGTCTATCAGACAATTTATCAAAAAATTAGCAACTAACTTCTTTCAAAAAATTGATATCTCTAATAATCCTTCGATCTTGGATATTAAAAAATATATCCCTGATCCTAATTTTAACAGACCCAATAATATTCTATCGGATCCTCTCTTCAATTAAAATTCTTAAATTCATTTCACTCTTCTCACCCATCTTAAAAGCCTCCCCGAGCCTTCGTAGCCAAATGGTTATAGCAGGTCACTTAAAATGATTCGTCCCAGGTTCGATTCCCAGGAACTCGTTGTTTTCAAATTTACTTTAAATCACTTTAATTTTCCCTGTAAAACTATTTATCCAGATCAAAAATTTAAATTTGCACGTTCTTTTCTATGTTTTCAAAATGTATTTTATTTTTCATTAGCTTTGAAAAAAGTTGTTTTTTTCTTATTTCAAATAATTCAATGTTTCTCTCATTTGTACAACAACTGAGTTTTAAGCTGCATTCCCATTGGTCAGGTCTTACCTCGCACACCCACTGATCGAAACTTGTTTTCATTCTCAGTGATTGCACCGTTTTTGAAGATGGTTTTCTAGCACTTAAATCATTTTAGTAGTTTTAAATTTTAATTTTTTACTCTCATCTAATTATATTTTACTTTTTAAGTATTTTTTTATTAACAAAGGGGAAGAGTGAATTCGTCAGTAGCTCGGAAGAACTAGATACTCTGGTCATCCACCCAATGATACTCTAAATCCACTTTACACATACCAACAAGTCTTAGACTTCACTCAGGATAAACTTGTGATCCTTACGCTCAATTGTCAAATGACTCACCAAACAGATTTCGACGACGTTATTTCATAAAAATGTTTGTTACTCATGTTGTTAGAGACTTGGTTAGATAATGACGAACGTGTTTCGATACCTAACTTCGATTGCTGCTTACAGTTTAAAAGACCGGGCTGCAGAGTAGCTGGTGTTGCGATCTATATCAAACAGAAAAACTCACATGTTATGAATCCTCATTACTTATCGTCAACAAGTGGACTGGGTATTGTTAGTAACGATATTGGGGAACATATGTGCGGAAGAATGCTTAATTTAAAATTGACACACAGTGATTTCGGGGGTCGCATACATTTCTTGAAATCAAACGGTACAAAAAATTAAAGATTTCCTGCATTTTGTACTTTTACCATATACCGAAGGTGGTTCTGCTCTTTTAAATAAAACTATCACTCGCTTCCCGTGATTTTGAGGGGTGATTTTAATTTCAGTTTGCCAAAATCTGAGCCGATCATAGCTTTTCTGAATGATGAATTCAAGCTCGAAATGAACACAAATCAAAATGTTTTGACAGCTAACTGTGGTAATGCTATTGACGCTGTTTTTCATCGGATTTTGAATACTTTGAAATCACAAGTATGTGTGTCATATTTTAGTTATCATAAGTCTATTGTCTCCGCTCTTCCCCAAATTGATTAAGAATAATTAAGTTTGATAAAAAAAATTGCATTTCTTTTTGTGTTAATTAAATAAAATTTTCATAAAAGATATAATTAATCGATAGAAAATCATTTCCAATCATACCCAATTCATTTTTTTCAGGATATAAGTTACTATTGCGTATTTACTAAGATAATATGTCAGGTGTTACACATCATATACGACTACTGTAAGGCTTGTTTCTCTTTTTAAATAATATCACATTTTTTTTTCCATGTGAATGAGTTTTATAATAAATGGATAAGCATATTGAGCACTCTTTGAAGGATTATTTGGCCAAGATTTATTTTTATGAGTATTCTGAAACTTATAATGCATAACGAAAAACATTTTACACAATATTTTTTTTTAGAAATGACATCGATCTTTTTATATTGAATGCACTTTTAAAATGGGAGCGGTCACATGAGGTGCAGAGTCAACCTAGGCTCACTAAATCGTTAATTCTGGGAAAACTGTTTATTTGTTAATAGTGACCTTGACAGTAATCTCCTATTAGACAGGCTTAGTGGGAACTAAAATGAATTATTCACAAGTATGCCCCTTTTTTGAGAGTGGCAAACGTTTTTTTTATAATCAAGGTACTTGTGTTTTGATCGAGTTCCCTGCGCGACCACGTTTGTGCAAAAATATTTTCTATGAACATGCTAAACTTTCACTTATGAACAACTTTGTGGTTTTGATTGCTGTGTGGTTTATAAATGAAAATGAGCAGAATATAAAAAAAATGGGCATATGTGATGTCTATTGAAGGAAGTTGAAACTGATCAAGGAATTGAAGAAACTGCTGAAAAATAATGCACATTAATCAAGATAGCGAAAGTAAATATGAGAAAAGCGATATACATAAAACGTTTGAGTTGAATTGAATTTTCAATTATATTATTTTATTTTTCTAAAGAACTGTATACAGAAAACTATGAAGCCACAGATGTAACACTTCGCCTTGTCAAAACACAAGGAAGAAAAATTTCAAAATGTGCTATTTGTAGATCACCAAACGACAGCAAAAGTACAATAACGTGAACAAAAAATACCACAGTTTTGCTGTAAAATAACGTTCATGTATTGTTAGCGAAAAATGTCTGTGATTTATGTCCTTTATTCAGGTCACGCACATTTGGAACATTAGTTTCATTGGAATTTTTTTCTCAAATTATCAAAGAAAAATTGAAAAGCCCTTGAAAGTAGTAAGTATATTTTCTTTTAATTATATTATTCATTGGAATTGTGATTTTTATCGTGTATAGTATAAAAATAATTATAAAATAAATTATAGTTTAAAAACAAACTAAAACACATGCTTTTATAGTGAATTGAACTAAAAAGTAAAAAAAAAATAAAAATATATATTACTTAAAAGAGAGTAACATATACAAAATTTAATACTTATCTTGTCAATTTGTACGGTTTATAATTATGACCGTATTGTAGCTTTAGCATCAGAGTGCATTATTATTGCATTCAATACATTATTATTTTGGAGGGGGCGTGATAAAACTTATGTTTGAAAATTGGGTCGCCAGTAGTGAAAGTTTGAGAACCACTGCCCTAGTCACGTACTTATCAAAATTGCTACATAGTGATAATTCTTAAAAAAAAAAGCAACATATTCATCACAAATCATTGCTTAATAGAATGCATTCCAGTTAGACAATTTTTTATAAAGGTATTAAGAGCTAACAGTTCATTATAAAAACAGGATTTAAAAGTAAGTAATTATTCAGTTCATTTCGAATCTAGCAGATTAGAGTATTTCATATTTTAGCAAATTATTTACCTCAATGATTACTATTTCTGCTTTGAATAGTCCGAATATTGTATCCATTTGTATAATAACATAGAGAAATTTTGACTTATATTTAACTCCTTAGTTAAAAACTTCAAGTGTAATTTTATAAAAAAATTAATTAATTAATATAAAACTGAATTGAATCGCTGAAATAAATTTGTTAACATAGAAAATTTTCCTTAGACTATCTACCGTTAAATTATCAGTCGATTTTATGTATTGAATTTTTTTCAGATAATACACATGATTTTTTATAGAAAATTTTTGTATCTTTTGTACTGGTTTTTTGTTATACTACCAGGGATATATTAATTATTTATCCACCGCATTATGATTTACTGCAGTTTTTTTCATGTAATATTTTTTTTTGATCACTACATTGAAAATTAAGGGATATACATAAGCAAAATACTCAGCTTTGGAAATTTAATCCGTTAGAGATAATTAATTAAAGATATCCAACTGTAAAATTAATTATATACACTGCTCACTTCAAATAAATAGTCAAATCGTTTTCTAAGGTCTTCATTACCATACAAAAAATAAGACTCTTAAATTTTGACATTAACTATTTTTTCGGGACAAAAATTCGCAATCCGCTTGAAACGCAGTCAGCTGAAAACGCAATTTCTGCTATAAAACTGTTCGCCTTCCCCGCTAAAATACTCATCATAGAACCCGTGCTGCCATATATCTTAGAAAAGTGGATTTCAAAGAATATTCCTGCAAAGTATCGTCAGAATATTCGTAAGTAAACAGGGTTATTCTAAGTAATTTTGAAGTGAGTGGTACTTATAAGTACCATCTGTAGATAAAGGATTAATCAAGATATTTTAAAATGACATTTTTTAAAGTTTAATGTGTTGTAAGACACCCACCACACACACACATTACCCTAAACTAAACAGCAAACAAAGTACCTAACTTCCACACTTTCAAAATCATACTCGAATCCTAGTAGATAATAGACATGGCGCAAAGCAATAACGTAGTCACATGCACAAACAACTATTCTCAGTACATTGCGACAAAAAATGCGCACGTCCATTTAACATAAAAATTCAGATTAAACGTTTTACAACGTGGATATAAAATTATAGCTTTAAAAACAGAGAGAGAGAAATGAGGTGAAAAGGAAAAAAAATATTTCTATATATGACTTAATAATTATTATTTGAAAGGAATGGTGTATCTTATGAAAGTTCATTATTGCATAACATGAAAAGTTCATCATATTTGTTAAGCCTACTTGGACTTGTTACCTTTTGGATGTACTTCCATCCAATTAAAGAATGACTTCTCGAAGTTGAATAATTTTATTCTTCATTAAAAATAAATTTACAAAAAATAAAACTATCCTATAGAAATTAGACACTAACATTTTTATGCAACATCTGACACTATATAAAATTAGACTAATGTAGAACACAAGAATATTATATTTATACATATGAAAACCTCGTGGCAGAAATAAACAACACTTATGTAAATGAGCTTATGCAAATGGGAAATAACATGTTCCATTGATCTGTTATGCAAATGAGAAATCTCTTACTTTCCCCGGGGAAGCAAGCATGAGAATAATTTATTCAATTTATTTAATAAATAGATAACTAAATTTAATAAGAAATCCTGAAAGAAAAAGTGTTAGAATTGATTTCTAACAAAATTTAAATTCGTTTCAAACAATACTCGTGTTCTGTTGTATCTTCAGTCCCATCAACGAATTCTGTTTCATCTCCACCATCAATGTTAATCCTTTCCATAAATAGTCATCTGCTATTCCATGTAGACTTTTAGATAAACAACATTTTTGAAGGTCATTTGGATTATGGAAGGCTTGATTTTATTCCAAAATTTTATTATCCTCTTGCTCGCATTTGTAGACTTAAATGGCCTGCTTTCTTAAATAAATTTTCATCTTCTCACATCCGCATATTCTACAAAAGTTTTAAATTTGTTGCAATTACTTTATTGATACACACATTCATAAGCTGAACTAATTTCGTTAATTCCCACAGAACAACTGCCATCTCATCGCTGCCTTATTTCAGTAATTTTCTCATATTATAATTTAGATGGGATCTGAAATGTCCCAAATTAAAGACTTTCGGAATTATTTAAAGCATCCGGATTCCTTTACTGAACATTTCTTATCTATAATGTGACACCTGTCTCGTGAATATGAATGAAAACATCTTGCGAAGAATTAGATTTTGGCATTGTTTTTCCTTACAAGAATAATAAAAGTTTTTTAATTTTGTACCATCCACTAAGTAGGAGAGCCATGCGGGGAAGTGAGATTTTTTGTGAATTATTTTCAAGTAAAAAGGAACTCAAAGGCTAACTTTGGCCAAACAAAACAAAGTTTACCTTTAGGTGGGCCGCACAGAAAATAGAAATTCGTAGAAGCGAAAATTTGCTTTCAATAATGCATTATAGTAAATACTTATAAAAAATAACAATACAAATTTTTCATGTACGTTTTGACATTTGACATTTCTTCTCTGCTACTATCTTTCTTATTTTGAGAGAAATTTTGATATTTTATTATATATTATTGTGTGCCAATATATTGACCGAATGTATATATATATAAATGCTCATTGTGGGTTACATGCGACCCGAGGGCCGAGAGTTTGACACCCCTGATGCAAAATGTTCCGCTCAATTCCTTTATTATCTATCATTTCAAATAATAATGGAATTTCATTCAAATTCAAATCTATGACAGTAACTTTTTATAGGTAATTGAGATACTTCCGGCAACTAATGAATTTGTTGTTAAAATCTTTAGATAGTATTACACAACTATTTATAAATTTTCATCGCATTACTAATCTATGAGTATTATAAAACAAATATGTCAAGATCAAATTTGCTTTAATTTTTTTTTTCTTCATTTGCTTTCTTTTTTTACGAACTTTGAGACTACTATATGGACATTGTTTCCTGTTACAATTATTTCCTTTCGGAGATTTTTGAAGACTTAGTTCACAACACTTTTTCTAGGATAGGCCACTTCGTTACTTATTTAAACAAAGTACATTTATACCTTTTTATATATAGTAATAATTCTCATTTCATTTTTTTTTTTCATAAGGAATTCTCACCAACACCAAACACCCTTGTTGAAGTACGGTTTCCACACACATTTTCTTTTACAAGCGCAAACACTTCTATTTCGAAACCCCTCTATGTTTATCCACTTCACATGATCCATATTTACTATTGAAAAGAACACTATGGACTTTATTGTATATGCTACAGAGAGCATAAAAAGTCTCAAGCGCGGTGTAATGTGTTCCAAAATAAATCCATGAAAGGAAAAAAAATCAACAAAATCTGTAGAAATAGACATGCAACTCCTGTACCCTGGTGAGAACTTTCCCCCTCTTCTCTTTTCTTGTGTTTTAAAGCTGTATTTCTAGAAATACCCAGTGTTCAAAAGTATAGTATAACAGATCAAAAAGGTTTTCCAATGTCTTCGTAAAAAAATAAATGCAGATAGTTATACGTAAATTTACCTAAAAATTAAAAAAGTGCATTTTAAAAGTATAGGCTTGCGTCATACAACGGAATATGCTCTCTTTATTTGGTGAACCTGAAGTATGAGATTGGATTAATCAATGTTCCCGTTCAATTTAAAATAATAAAAATAACTTATTTGCAAACATGATACGAATTGCAAACACTTGATAACAATCCTACAATGAATAATTGATAGTTCACACAGTAACATACTGATTAGATCGAATTCGAACTGAGACTTGTTTGGATTATCTCACAATACGATTTATTTTATAGTGGATAAACATCTAAATCTGAGAAAGAAATCTTTATTCTGCCAACAAAGTGAGTGCTACTTCACTTTGGCAGTATTATTATTATCAGGTTATATATATAACCAGTGAATTTACATCGTATTGTGTACAACTCATGTCCATGTCATGTTTCTTGAGTTAGAAGTTGGCCGTTAACCTTTGAAGAGAACAGTCCATATTAATTTCTCAGAATGTAATTCTCTCAACATAGTCAATATTATAGTCAGTCATTATATCAACTTGATTGTATTTTTAGTATTAATCTTCACCTAGATTAAAATTCAAGTTATGCTTAAGAAGCATCTAGAATAAATATGTGTTATTTAATGTTATTAAATACTACACAAAAGCTTACACTTAATACTATATCATATTTATATTTTATTTAGTAAAAATGTTCCAAAATGTTTAAACCTTATGCAAAAAAAAAATACATCTTACATATAAAAAAAAATCCAAATTAAAAACGTAATGATTAAGACACAGAACAAGACACATGAGACAAACAATTCCCTTATCATGGATAAATGAATAGCAATAAATATAAATCCCATATAGTTTGTGTTTTATTGTATTTAAGTCAACACTTTCTTTTACTTAAATGTCGCATTGCAAACGTATCGTTGCCTTCAAATGTGAAAGACTGCAATTCGACGTATAAATTTCGTTAAAAACAAAATCCATCTTTTTTCCCAATCTGATGAACCTAAATTACCGAATGTTCACATATATAACAGTGGTATATATAAGGATGAGGTTTTGGGAATTCATTTGCTCAAAGACCATCAGACTTTAGATGTTTACCTTTTGATAGATAGTTTAGGTAATACCTTTCGTCTGTACGTGTTTTTAGAATGTAATTCCCATCACCAATACATAAGAATCCTGTGTACGGCTATTGGTAGGTAACACAATCGGGTATATTATTACAGATGGTTGGCTTTCTTATTTTTATGAAATTAATGTTTCAGTGACCGTTTGTAAGAGATTTTTCTCTTCAATATATATTTTTGCTGATCATAAGCTCTTTCAATCCAAGATGTAAGATATGTGTAGTACGCATTCAAAATATTCCCTCAGTTTAAGGGAATAAATTTAAGTTAAAGTGTTTGGCTCTTTGCAGGTGGATTTTATCATTAATATTCCATTATTTCACTAAAAAATATGATAGTTGCAAACAGCAAGCATCATATTTATTTTAGAAGAATATAGCACACATTAAAAGTTTTACTTAACGAAATTAATCTTTCATTGCTCAAACATTAAGCAATAAACAAAGGTATCTCTAATTTGACCAAAAATAAGAAGAAAATGTTAATCAATGATTATTTAGAACACAACTCTCTCTTTATTTACTTAAGATTTAATTCAACCAAACTAACTGGGCGGAAAAAATCATTATGCTGTTTAATGACCCACGTAGATGACGATGATAGATAAACAAAAGCACTTATTGCTGAAGAAAATTTTTTTATATGTATTGTACTAAAGATTTAATTCTTACGCTAGAATTCTCTTAACACGTTTTTTGAGATTAAGAATCCGTAAAAGCATTCTTTAAATATAAATTCTAGGTTCGCCAACTCTGCTATGATGCTAAATGTACGATGCTTTAATTACTGAATTTAAGCTCAGAACAATGGCCTTCTTAAATGTAAGTGTAACAGATAAGCTCTAAGTTATGCTCCTTTTAAAATTGAGAAAGTACAAAGTTGGGAAAAATAAATAGTTAATCCGCTCTTAAATAAAAATTCTTTCACCAACTAAGCCTCATTTTACTTAAAGTTTTTTCAATTAAGTTATTTTCCACCTCTGTTCACGCTAATGTTACCTGACATCCAATAAATGGATTTTTTTAGGAACTCAAGGATATTAATATGCAGCTTTTCTTAAGGATAGTTCATAGAATATTTACGACTCCATTTTTTTGCATACACGAAGGTCTGCTAATCACATTAAAGTATGCCTTGTAATTTGAACCAAGTTCAGTTGACGAAGTAAATTCTAATATGTAATAAAAATATTGTACTAAACTTGATTAAATATAATAAAGCAAATTAATAAACATAAATAAAACAAGATCACATAGGTCAAAAATAATGTAATTTTAATGGTATTATTCTTTGTCCCTAAAACTCTTAGTTTTAACTTAGGTGATTGGAATTTATATCTATTAAAACTATTATTTTCTTACGTTTTTTTTTACAATTTACAATTTTATTAATTTGCATTTTTAATTAAAGAAAACCTTTACTTTTCTCAAATTTAACTATTAAAAAAATGCCTCATAATAACTCATATTTATTTAAGCTTATGAACAGTTTAGCAAATATATGATTTAGTGTATATTACCACACTTTTAAATAGTAAGGATATGTTAGCATTGTTAAATAATAATTAATAAACAATGTTAAATAACATTCTTAAAATTAATACGGATAATTTTTCTTAAGTTTAAAACAAACTCAAAAGACTTAATTATATCTAATTTTCGAAAAGAAATTTCTGATGGAAACATTATAACTAATTAAAAAAACACAATTTAAGTTATTATAATTGTGAAAATGAGACTTTATTTTTAGCAAAAACAGGAACTGGGTCATCAGTTAAAGTTAATCGTAAAACATTTGCTCATAGTTGTACGAGAAAATGTACTTCTTATTCATTTTTGTACAAATGGAATATACTTATCTAAGTAATATTACATTGCTAAAATCTTAACCTCGCATAGTTTAGCCAATGTGTGTCGCACTTCTGCATTTGGAAGCATAGAATAGATGAAGATCATTCCAGATTTCAGCTGGATGGCAAATAAGGTCGATAAACCTCAAATATAGATTTATATAGCAGTAATACAAATTTTTTTGGCAGTAAACACACACACATGAATGACAGGAGAGATACAAAAAAAAGTTACAAAAATAGAAAAATAAATTATTTATCCACATACGTCATGGTATTACCCACCTACTATACCTAAATAAATCCTCCTAATACTAGTAGACACCAAGTAAACAATGTCATTGGAAGTTAAGAAGTAGAAAAATCTCCAATTAATATACATATTAATACCAATTAATACAACACATTCAGATATATCTAAATCTACATATAAATAACTTATTTGTAGAGCATTAAGAATTGTATCACAATGAATGGGGGAGGTAGAGTTTGCAACAGCAGGAAGGCACCATAGTTCTAAGATGCAAAAATCCAAGCGAATAATAAATAGTACGTAGAAAACGAGCAATGAATCTGTGCGCCTTAAAACTACTTTTCCAAAATTTGTCTTACATTTTTTTTCAAGTTTTAAAAAGAGATTAATTTGTCCATATACAACGTAATCAAGATTTGAAGAAAGTGGTGCAGATTTCTGATAACATTTTCAAACTAAGAGATCCAAGTAATCTTAGTTTGACAGATGAAAGTATTATAATTAGTCTCTCTCTCTCTCTCTTATACCTGGGAAGCACAGTTGCAAAGTCTCTACTTCTTTTTAATTTAACTATGCAAGATTAACTTCGGATTAACTGTATAATAACTGCAAGTTTAACTGTTTGTTTGTTTGTCTACTTTTGGAGCAAAGTTTCTACATTCTATAATTTTGTGCTTTTAGTGATTTGAAATTGGGAACCTGGGGGAATGTTTCGTGGCGTAATGAATCTTCCTCAAACTCCTTTGATATCTTCGCCTTACGTTAAGAAGAAGCTTATGTTTTTAAATTCTGCAAAACTTGTTTGTGAAAACTCTGCTGTGAAATTCTGTGCGAAGCTATTTGCGTAAATGAAAATAGTAACAATTTTGCAGTTGCTTTTTGATAAGACATGGAAGGTCACACGACTCTGAATGGTGAATTTATTGAAACAACACAGATATATTTGACAGGTGACATATGTTAAAATACTCTCGAAGTACTGCATGAGTAAAACCCAGCCCCTTTTCATCAAAAATAAATAAATAAATAAAAGGAATTTCGTATTATCTAGTAGGTCAATGGTAATTGAAGAGAAATCAAAAATGTTTAAACCTCTTCATTACCTATGCATAATTAATTATGGCGAACCTTTTTTTTGACGATATAAGATTTTGTACAAAAATTACTCTTTTTATATTTTTAAAATGGTGTGTAAATTTACTGCATTCTTGTACTCTATGTTCCTTATATACAATTTGTATATTAAAGAGACATTTTTGAAATATTCTTAAAACATTTAGCTAGAAAGCAGATATCGTAACAAAAAATACTGATTTTTAATACATTCATAGTGATGATCAGTAAAAGTATGTCTTTGAAAAAACAAATTAATGTATTTAAAATTTTTAACTTCAGTGTAAATATAAATGACTTACTAAGATACAGACAAAACCTAGAGTTCTTATGTTAAATATTTTTTGAGAAAAAGGTACATCAATGCAATGACCATTGTCATTGTAAGAAGTTTGTTACATACATAAAAATAAATAAATTTATATTTAAAAACAAAAACAAAAGAATCTTCTTGTGTATGTTTTAGAAATCACTTGTGTAATACATAGGGAAACTTCCGAATTTTGATACCGTAGGAAATTGTTAACATGTGACCATACAAATCCATAATGAAATCTTTCGAAATGTCATATAATCACATAATCCCAAATCATTACTTTTGCGTATTGCTACATTCATACATTATATTTATGACATTTTATGATCCGCATTATAATGTGGGTAATACATCAAGGCTATAATAACTTCAAATATTGTTACAGAATTAGAGGGAAATGATGTATATACCACAATATATTTCGTTAGACAAAACCTGAAAAAAGCTATGCATGTATTTTCTGGGCAATTTAAGTAAAACAGAAGAAAAAAAATTAAAATTAATTGAGAAGAAGCTATTTTTCAATTCCTGCTATTAGCTCACAATCTCTATTTATTTATTTATTTGTTTATTTATTTATCTTGGTGGAATTTTTAATCGTTAATAAAATACATTTTAAAGCGCTCAACTGAGCTGAAATTTTATATACATTATTATTTTTGATGACAATATAATAATTTAATTATCATTAATAAAAAGTAACTGATTAAAACTAATTATTTAAAGAATTACAAATGCAGCCACATTGGCATCATTTTTGGCGACTTGTGTCAAAACTTGGGAATTTTTTTTTCTCACGTTTTAAATCATTCAGTTGAACTGAAATTTGTAAACACGATTGTTTTGGATGACAATACGATACTTTAATGATAGTTAATAAAAATTAATTACCACTTAATATTTTGAGTCTGTCAAATGTATATACATATTTATATTAATTGTAACGATTTAATAAAATAAAAATTTTATTTGTTGATTAATTAGGAATTGACTTTTTTTTAATATTTTTTTTTATATATATTACTTGTTTTTAATAAAAGGGACAAATACGTGTTGTAGTTCATAGTTTTTGAGATGAAGTGACATTTTATATTAAAATTGCAATTTTCTCAAAATAACATTTTTAAACTTGTGTATAACTTTTTCTCAGAATCTAATGCATGATTACACCTGAAATTTTTACTGCATATTATCGATACGTAAATATATGTACTGAAGAGTGAACTTTTTAACATATTTCAAAAAGATTTCGCTAGAGACCAGATATCGTAACAAAAAAAGACATTTTCAAAAAAATTCGTTGAGATTCTCAGCATAGATTTGTTTTTGAAAAGACTATACAATAAATCTAAAAATTTGGCTTCAGTATAAGTATAAAAGTTTATTTAATGCACAGAAAAAATTTGAAACCTATTCATTAAGCGATTTCTTACAAATGCTTGCTCAATTTACCATTGTCAGTAGGGGGGAGGGAGGGTATCAACTAACCTTAAAACGTTACAACTCTTGTATGGCGTTCTTAAACCCTTGTTTCTTGTACAGATATATGGCAGCACTAGGCACAATGATGACTCGAAAACAATGTTTTATGTGAATTTGTATATTTTTAGTTGTAAAATGGCATCAGTTTCACTGTTTCGGAAGCTAATGGAGAGTGAGATGTGACAAAAACAAACTGTGTATAATGTATATATATATGTACATTCTTAAAAAAATATTTTAGTACTAATTATTTTGACTAACTTATTATTTAGAAAATGTGTTATTACGTATTATTTCAGAAGGGATTATTAATGGCAACTATATATATATATATATATACAAATCTCACGATTTTGGAAAAAAAAGAAATTGCTTCATTTGATACACGCTTCTGAAAAATAGTACATCTTGCACAGGAAGCGAAAAAAAAAACACAAGAGGAAGATCCCAACAGTAGATGATTTCCATACAAAGAGCTCTAATGCATATTACGCCATTTAATAGTATGATTAAATGAATTTAAAACAGATGTAATATAGCTGTACGTTAGACCTTATTTTTGGCAGGTTTTTTAACTCGTTCATCGAAATATTTTGTTATAAAAATAATTTGTACAGCGAGAGAAATACTCAGAATACTTATATTTAGTTGAGAAATTATTCTTTCACTTAAAATATACAGCTTAAATTTTTACTCGAAATGCTAGATGTATATTCCCGAAGTATTTTTTTTTTACGTTTGGTCCTTTACAGTAGGAATAGTGGATCGGAATGAATTAAGGGTGGATCTAGTATTTATAACCATTTCTCTATTGATGGTATTTATACTACCCACTTTAAAATTAGAGTAATCAGTTTAATGAATAATCTGACGATATTTAGCAGGAATACTCTTTAGCTCCAATTTTCCAAGATAAATGTGGCAATTCTAACGGATTAAATTCCCCAAAGTTGAACATTTCATTCATGTTCCTTTCATATTCAATGTAATGATTCAAAAACAAATATTGCACGAAAAAAATGCAGTAAATCATTACGCGGTCTATAAAATGGTTAATGCTTTTATTTATTTAGACAATGGTATTTTGAAAGAGCTACGACTAAATATTTAATTATTGATACAACTAATATTTTACCAGTATTTTCCTTCTAAAATATCAGTTTTTAGCTAAAAATAGTTATTCTTTGTAGAAAGAATTATTATAAACAATATTAAAATGAAAGGACATAGTCTTTTAAAAAAATCATCAAATTATCAGCTTATTAAATGTAATTGTTAAGATATTTTGGATATATTCTTCAAGTATTTCAATGTAGTAAAAAAGGCTATTTAAATGTTTTTATACATATATAATGCACTCCAATTCTGGGTATAATCATATTAAATCACTATCTACTGGTATTGTATAGAAACAAGGATTTTGAGACTGAAACTACGGACTCTAGAGGGTGCTCAGTGCCTGATATATATATATATATATATATATACTCACATACATAAAAACATACATGCTTGCTTACATATATATGTGTGTATTTAATATGTTCTGTCAATAAAGTGATAAAAAAAAGAACATCTGGATTTATGAACTTCCCAGTTGACAGCCAAATTTAAATATTTTCATCTTAAGTACAAGGTGATTTAATGAAATTTGAAGATTTAACAAATGAGAGAGGGAGAGATTATTCAGACACTATCAAATATTATAACGATTGCTTTAATAGGAGAGAATGATGAGATAATAATATAATTATAAACACACACACACACATGATTTGGTAGGGGATTGCCATATTCTTTATTTAAGGTATCCGACTATGTTCGGAACCGTGATTTTGCAAAAGCGAATAAATGGATAATTTTCATGATATTTAGTGTCTCTTAGATTAGAATACATGTATACACTTGCTTTACGTACATTTTGACAAAAAAAGTTTTTAAATACAATATTTTGGCAAAAAATTAACTTAGAAATTTTTTTTCAAAATGCTCTCCTTTTGTGAAAAATGCTTCTATTATAATAATATTTTGACTGTATATAGCTCAGACCTCTCTACAGAGGCTCAACTAGAATTGTTTTGAAATATATAACATAGAAGGGGATTTATTTATATTTTTTTTCGACAACCGAGGGGAGAAATTTTAAGAAAAAAATGCCGGTAATTATTTCAATTGGTTGTAATTCTGAAAATAATGTGAACTTTTCAAAACCAATAGTTGAGCCTCTGTAAAGAGGTCTGAGCTATAGACAGGCAAAATATTATTATAATAGAAGCATTTTTCCCAAAAGTAGAACATTTTGAAAAAACATTATTCTAAGCTAATTTTTTGCTAAAATATTGTATTTAAATAATTTTTTTTGTCAAAATGCCATTAAAACAATTGTATTCTAATCTAAGTGACACAAAATACCATAAATTATCCATTATGTACTTTTGTAAAATCACGGTTCCGAACGTAGTCGGATAAACTATTTATGCCTTTAATGAAGTTCACTAAGTAAATCCATTTACATTTAGGAGAATTTAAATTGAAGCAATTCTCTTTTAACTTTAAGCGAAACTCATTACTAAAATCCGATTAAATGTACATTCAATTTCGCGAATCCGAGATTATAATATAAATCATTAGATTCATGAAGGTTTATCTTTAAAATAGATGTAATATATTTATTAATTTAATTTATCCGTCTCAAAATTTGACTAAACATCGGAAATCTACATCTCGTCTTTGTTTATAGAGCACGATAATTTCATTTAAATCAATGTTCTCTTAATTGGAAGAACATTTAGTTGTACAAACGTATACAATTATACACCTCATGTATTATAAATTCAAAAAGTAAATGTCTGCCTCCTACGCATATTAATGATTCAAAACAATTTTTTATGTATCCAGATTTTTCAACAATATATACTTCACTAACAAATGCAAGGCCATATGATTTAATGCGTCAGTATTATTTACTCAATTTTTTTCCAGTATACGACACATTGTGTACTTCATTTATTACACATTAGCTCCAAAATACTTTAAATATTATATTTTAAGAAAATTTCGAATTTCTTTTACGTATTATTTAAATAAGCAACATTTTTAAACAAGAGCAATTATGCTGCAAACCCAACAATTAATAGCAATATTTTTAAACGTGTTAAAATAATTTGAATACAGTTATTGTTTATCAAAGACAAGTAGGTACATTTGTTTGTGTATTCAACGCTTAGTGTTAAAATGGTGTTTCCAATTGGACTTTTATGCCCGACTATTAAGTCCTATAAGCTAAGCCAATTTGCCTCACAATGCATACCTGCTGAGAATGTGTGTTACAGTTTAAGGAGCTGAACCTACATAAGTTTAGCATATATCAGTCCTTGTTCAGGATATTGCTAGGACTGAGGACACTATACAAGATCTATGCTAACACTACTGGCATAGTAATGTTGCACACACATGTACCTTGATTTCATTGTCTAAATATGAGTCTTCATTTAAATAGCATTTTATTATTGGTTTGAAGCCGATTTGTAGTGCCTCTCAGAGAGTCGTACTATCAGACAACATTGGCATGATACAAATAGGATTTATTTTTCTGTACCAATTAAAGTGCACATTTATTATAGCTCCTTATAGAATAGTTACTTTTCAAGTGTGCATGTGTCACACAGAACGAAGTGAACTGTGTCCAATTTCTTACAAATATACAAGGGCAATCTAAATTAGTGACAATATAAATTTCTTTTAATTAAGAATGAATAAATAATTGGTTAGAAAACTAACAATTATATGTAGAATTCTGTGTGACTAATGTTTAGTTTTCTTTTTTATAATATTTAGGTTACTGAAGTACAATTAAGATAAATATGTGATTTCTTGGATGAACATTTATTATCAGTGAGTGAGTGAATATTAACGTCACACTGTTCAGTTACTTGAGGGCTTTTGGTGATGGACCTCGTAATTTTGAACCATGGTCAAGAGACGAGGACAATCCCTGAACTGGCATCCCCTCTCTTCTAACTACCACACCAACGGGAAGACGTTTGAGCTCTCGGCAGATTCAACGTGCATCGCTTCCAGCATGAATACTTTTAAATATTTCTGGTGAAACTAAAAATTGTGTGACTAGAATTTACGGTTTCTTACAAAAAGAAAATTATGCCCTTTGTAAAATTTTCTTACTATTTAGTTCTTTAAAAAAACACCACTTTTTTTTCAATGTAATGCATCTAAATTTGTAGCTCTATAAATGAGAATTAGTTAACTTGTAGTATAAACATTTAGTTATTTTTTTATAAAAAAAGAAAAAGAAATATATACATAATGGGACAGCCAATTAGTCATAGTCACGATTTGACACCTAACATTATCGAGTAATAAATTCGAGTTCTGGTGCCAATGAAGACCAATCATAGCGCACGAGGCTAAAAGTCCTCCCATTTGAGCAGTATGGAAATTAAAAGGGTGGGGTGCTATCTCAAGTGCCGTGCTTGTCACTTGACTGACGTAAAAAGTACGAGGCTATCTAGCAGCTTCAAAATGCGACACTTTATTAAAAAGTGAAATATTCTCAGGAAACAAAAATAAATCCCTGACACAATAAATGTGACGAGTAAAGTGAAGCAGCTTCGATATTGTAATGGACAGACTTTTCGAAATCTTATAAAAGCAGATCGAACTAACATTGATTTTTAAAAATAATCTATATTAAATTAATAGAATTATCTAACCCAATACACGCCATTGACATTTTACATTTGGTACGTTACTTTTCTTTTTTCGGAGAATGCATTTTCTTTTCCTACATTGAGAAAATCTAAATTCCAGTCAGATTGAAAATTGTATTTGGTGAAGTAGTTTCATTTATATATTTTTGATAATCAAAGAATATATTTCCATAAGTGAAGTTCCAGTTTCAGTTAGACTACTAAGATAGGCACTCCCATTTTACCTCTTTAAATTTAAAAGATTGATACTTGCTTCATAATAACACCATAACAAACATTGGGAACTGAATAAATAATAAGCATCAAATTCTTATCTGGTGTTGTCCTCCTTGAAAGCTAAGTATTTTAATCGAATAGAAAAAAAAATCAATTTAAAAATCTGTCGCTTATCATTGTTTTGGCATTTATGAGGTGAGTTTGATGTAGGATCTGGCATTCACTGCGTTATTCCCGTTATTCAGTATCATGATTAGTATTTACAATTTCTATCTAGCTTTTGAATTGTACAAAATAGACAACTGAATAAATTCATAAATAAAGAAGCTTATACGGGAATTTCGGGATCCATTTTCTTAAATAATCCGAAAACTGTGCAGCTCATTAAATAGAATTTTACCTCAAATCCTTCACATGAGCTGGAATAAAAAATGGCACAATATAGTAGCAAATGAGTATTATCTAAGCTCCATCCATAAGAATCACAGTGGATCAGTTACAGATAGAGGTTGTTTTATGGCATTAAATTATGACTAAAAATTACTAGATATATTAATTGTAATTAGTGATTTCTTCTCTTCGCTAACTACCAGAAGCATTGTCAGTTTAATAGCAAATGAATTTCATTATCATAGTTCACTAAGAAGACGTCCTATTAATTATGCGATATTTATGCAAACAGTGCCGGTTTATACACATGGCGCTTGGTGTGGATGGCCATTTGCTGGATTTAACCAGATTTTCTGGTTATAAATTTTGATCCGCTAGTGCCAAGAGGGCATGCAGATCTTCTGTGCCCAGGTCCAGAAATCAAGTTAAATTGACACTGTGTATGCAAGTATATATATCTAAGTGCGCTCTAAAATGAAAGAACGATTGCAATGTAAAAATAAGTAATCGTGGAGAGGTTTACATGAACCGTATTGTATAGTATTTTTTTGTTAATGTTGATAAAAGATATATATATCCGCGTAAAATCCGGCGTATAACTCACACTTTTAACACAAAAAAATGAGATCGATATTTCCGGGTGCGCGTTATACGCCGCGTATAAAAATGATAGCTTCAAAAATAAAAAAAAATAAAAAAGATATGAGCATAAGAAAAATTAAACGTCTACACAAATCGGAATACTATGTATTTGAAAGAAATGGCATACCTAATGAAGTTAAAGGGTTCTGATTCTAATAATATACTATTTTTTTCAAAATCCTGCGATAATACCTAGTATAAATGATTCAAAAACATACGAGCATTGTACATGCACTCTTTTGTGCCTTTGTAAAAAAAGGGTTCGCGTTATACGGCGAATATACCTAAAAATTAAAAAATGCAGCTGGGAGTATGGGTGCGCGTTACACGCCGGTGCACGCTACTCGCCGGATTTTACGGTAGTTATTTTTAATATGTGCCAAGGAAATATATATTCATACAGAACATAACAAATCATAATTTTATAAATTAAACTGAAATTTTGAGTCATGATAGGTTAATGGTGAACAAAAAAGTCATCAGTCTCAAGTGCAACCGATTTTTTATATTCGATCGTTATTTTTATAAATATGATTCGAAAAAACACGTGAATTATCACCACAAGGAGTAGTTATTATCCTACTGCCTTAAACATTAGTTAATATGAAATCAGTATTATGAATGGATATACGTATACGAAATTGCACAGATATCTGCATTGAAAGTATTTTTAGCACATATTTACTGAAGCTGTTTCCTATAGGTAAGAATCGGTACTGAAATTAAAGAATGTCTGAGTCCAAAGTGAAATGTTAGTAATTAAAAACTCCAAACACCCATGTGGGTTACAGATCTAACTCTAAAAGCATAAATTTGTATCAATGCCTAATGTTCCTAAGATTGGTACTCAAGATGCCAAAACTAACACGCTTTATTCAATGCTTTATAAACAAAATTCTTTTCTTTTAAAAAAAAAAGGATATATATATTTTAAGAGAAGAAAAAGGAACGAACAGTCTCTGGATTGCACGCAGTTACTCGTAAAACAAAACCAAAGTAAATGTGGAAAATAATTCTGTACATCATGTGTATTCTAAGTTTTAATGGTCAAAATATTTAAAGTATTTTCTCCTTTTGTTAAAACATTAAATATAAATGATTAATGTATATCATAATTAATTCCTTAATAATTTTTAAAGAATATTACATATACATATATATTTCAATTATTCATTAGTACAATACAAATTTGTTTAAAATATGAAATTTAATTGTGGTATAAAAAGTGTGATTGGATATGTGCTTTGTGCCCAACAGTCTAAGAAAAAGTAAAGTCAAGAGTACGTATGTAAGGAATAAAAAAGATATATCCTAGCATTACTCTCGGGGAAAAAGGCTTCGAGGAATATTTTACATTTTACGACTATAAGAAAGAGTAAGAAGTTGAACACAACTTACTGGCTTGAATGTGGGGTTTTGGCAATAAAAAAACATATGAGAGAGTAAATTTAAATATGTCTCCTTTCCTGTATATAAATTTTACGAACGCAATTTGCTACAATTTATTCATAGCCCTATGTATGATTGATATTATTGGTCAGAAAATGAACAAGTACTTCTTAAGTAAAAGTTCATTTTATTATTAAATTTGTACAACTTTAAGAATTTCATTATTTTATTGTTCGGAATTAAGATATTTTTAAATATTTCAAATGGAATATTTAACATAGTAAAATTTCTACTCACGGCATGCATAATATTCAAATTCCATTTCTCAAAATTATTTTAGCAGAGAAAGATATCACTTTGTGATGAATTTAATGTGTTTGTAAACAATGAAATGTCTTTTTTCGACGAAATGTAGGATAAAAATTGTTTTAAATTACACATTTAAACTTTTTGATGAGAAAAATAATAAGATATTGTGTCTATATTAAATAATATTTCCAAAAAAAATATTGTTTCATATATTCAGCAATGAGACTGCATTGTAGTGCTAGTTGATATATTCTGTTCAGTTTTATTTAATAAAAATGCAAAAGTTATTTGAAATATTTATGGAAAAAACATGTTTTAGATTCTTTAAAATTGCTTTCTATATTTTTGTTATTTTTAAAAATTCAGAATATATTTTTAGGAAAGCATTTTTTGAAGAAAAGTAACTTTAATATAGAAAAAAAACCTTGACGCTTTTCAGATGTTTCTAAAATGAAATTCACTTTTCTTATCCAATGCAGAAAAATTATTTAATATATGCCGATTTATATTAGTTCATTTGCATTGAAATGGTTTCCATGAACTTCCAAATCTTCACTCCAAATGTAATCAAAATTTCACTATTACACTGTCCAACAGAAGAAAACACCATGAAGATGACTGCGAATAAATATGGAAATTTAGAGGAATGACCAGTTAAATAAGTTATGCTAATGATTTAAAATACTTTGAACACGTCGTTATAAAGAGGATCAAAAAGAAAAATCTGTGTACCAACAATCAATAGTTCATTGACTGGAACGTAAATTTCGAGAAGTCCTCAATTCCAGAATACACTTGTGGCGTAAGACATGTTTAAGCAACGATACCCAAGAAAATCATGCAATCGTATGATTTTACAAAGGGTCAAATTGTATGCTTACACTTAAGTACTTAGACTAAGTGTCAATATGCAACAGACATGTAGTCACGCAAGGGCTACATATGCGTGGAAGTAAATGCCGCTGATTGACTACATCTTCGCCGTTTATTGCTTGCTGCATTACAGTGAATGAGTCTTTGTCTTCATCAAAGCAGGAAAACATATGGATTTACCAACTCTACATAGAGTTGGCAGAAAATGGATCAAAATTGCTTAGATTCTTAGTGAATGTTCAGTTTTTCAAAAAGCTCAACAAATTGCATATATGGAGACTTTAAATGGGATGAGGTGAAGGTATATATCGCAATTGAATATTTTTACTATTCTGTGAACTTAAGCTGAAGTTTTGTGTGTCCTCTAATATCTATGAACGAGTGACTCAGAGAGCTTTTCCATAAATCAATCTTCTAGAGGGTACCCATTGGAGTCGACCTACGCACGAAATGGATTATGATGGTTTGAAAAGAGATGGTAAGATTTATATTGTATGATTCCATCAGGAACGATATCAATTCAACTCCGATTCTCCTTTGAGACACAATGACAGTGCGATGATACATTTTTTTTTTTTATTTGTTTCAATTGGTTGGGCTGTCTTACATTCAGTGGCTAGAAAGTGGTATTTTCCTGTATAATAATTTGCATCAACAAGCGTAATTTTTCAGCCGACAAGCCTTGTGGGTTTCCGAAGAATTTTACTTCATATATATAAAACAAGTAAAAAAAAATGCATTTTTCAACATACAACCATGAAACTGTTGAAAAAGCTTTTTACGATCAGAACAGTAAAAAGATTGTTCAATAGAATGGTAGTGTTTTTGCAAACGTCAGCCCTGTGACATCTGAGGGAACATCCTGGAATGCAGGCGCATGGGATACGTACTCTGAGGGACAACTTAAAAAAGGAGGAAAGACGCAATTCCAGACATTCCCTGTACATACGAGTGACTTTTTTAATTCATAATGGTGACTAGAAACCACCAGGAAGCATCTAAACATGGTTGGATGATCAGAAAGCTGGAAAAGAGGGGTGTAGTTTGATGAGGTTTGAAAAACAGTTTGAAATTGACAAATGAATGAGTGAATATTAACGTCACACTGTTCAGCTACACGAGGGCTTTTGGCGATTGACCACGTAATTTTCATCCATGGTCAAGTGACATGGACTACATTGAAATTGACAAAAGCTGAGTTTCTAGAGCTTGGACAGCATTTTAAATTGCAGGTGTAGCTATAAGAAAGGTTGTTGAGTCCCAAAGGAGGAAAACAATACTAAGTGATGACCGATATATCATTCTTCAGGCTAAAAATACCGAATTTGCACATTGGTCAACATTGTTAAGCAGTTGACCAGGTTCCACGGTTTCCGGTTACCTATTCACCCATTGTCCCGAATACTGAATTATACAAATAACATTTCATTGTTGGCACCGTTTTGAGAGGTGCCAAGACCATAAAGATGGCGCATTGCATCAATCACGTTCTGCTTACTCATAAGAGACTTTTAAGGCTGAGAAACGACTCACAGCATCATTTGTTATGTAAGGAATTAGTAACACAGGTTCGGAACTCATATATCATAGAAAGAGACTTCTAAGGTTTGCCAAAAGTGCAGATGTGAGAAGCTATTTAATGATTAAAAGAACACGGCTCCATATTTTCAACAATCTCTCCTTTGAAAAACCAAGACATGCAGGGGTCTTAAAAATAAAAATCTGTTAAATCTGTTGAGAATTCAAACATTCTCCCGTTGGTGTGGTGTGGTAGTTAAGAGACGAGGATGCTAGATATGGTATCAGCCTCGTCACTTGGCCATGGTTCAAAATTACGAGATCCTTCACCAAAAGCCCTAGAGAAATTGAACAGTGCAACGTTAATATTCACTCACTCACTTGTGAAATCGTTATTGCAATGAAATTATCCTCACATGCTTAAGTTTTTTTCGAGGCACCATTGGTCCTGACTTCCATTTTTTGTCTTGTAACAAATCACGTAATCACAGAACTTTTGTTTTTGAGGAACTATTAAAAAGTAAAGGTACTTGCACACAGAATGGATAGAGCATTGTGCTTTACTGCGTTAAATATCAAGTGGTATGTGGTCGATTCCTTTGGAGATACGCCTGTCAGAAAAATCGTATTCTCCGAAACGAAACCAGACTCAAGAGTGACAACTCTCAAATCAAGAACTACTGGATAGTTTGTGTGTGGTATTGGTTATGAACAGACGGTGTTACACAGTCATTTCATAACCAATACCACACCAAGAACTTTGTTTTGTTTTTCTTCCTCAATACAAGACAATGATTTTTGAGGTTATACTTCTTTTGGGGCGTTAGAGAAATAGGATGAGGGTAAATTTTTACAATGCCCGCGCGCACCGTCACGTATGTGACGCACACCATCACGGATGCGAAAATCCTTTGTCTAAAAATATACAGAACGGGACAGATCATTCCTGCCCTCAAAATTCTCAGAAAAATATTTCTCTTCACTTCCCTGAAGAAGAAGACTCCCGGGTTTCTTACCGGGGACCACTCGATCTGCAATCGAATGCTGTACCACTGAGCTATACCCCCGCGTCAGCTAATCTTTGCTTTGCGTTCCGTAAGAACTGATACAAAAATGCTTTGTCTAGAAATATGCAGAAGTGGACAGATCATTCCCGCTTTCGACGCCCTCCCCATATTATTGGTCCTATTGTCCCTAAGGAGGGTGTCTAAATTTATTTAAATCATGATTATCTCAGGTTTGGCTCGTCCGACTGACTGAAGGTTAGTATCATTCATCTCTGCTCGTGACCGCCTTTCGTCCTTGTCCCAGCTTGCCCTGCAAAATATTTTTAGAAAGATTTTAATCTTGTTACGCGAAAGAAGTATAATTTCTTACGTGCGTACACAAGTACGCACACACCTTTTTTTCCTAACCCCATTCTGTCAATAAAGACTTGACCTGCTTTGTTCCAGAAGGCCTACGTCAAACTCTTCTTTTTCTGCTATTCTTTCTTTAACCTTTAAGTTAGTGCTCCTAAAACTTTAAATATTTTTGACTGAATTTGAATTCTGAATAATAATTCTGTTCTCGCCCTCTCCAAATACAATAACAATGTATTGAATGAATAATAACGTACCTTTTACACTAAAGCTACTATATGACTTTGATTATATAAACCACACAAATTATTATTAAATTTTATATGTTATTTTTATGTAATATATATTTTAAGTAAGTTACTTTTATGTGTAATATATATATTTGAAGTAAGTTACTTTTATGTAATATATATTTGAAGTAAGTTACTTTTATGTAATATATATTTGAAGTAAGTTACTTTTATGTAAAAGGATGTATTATGTTACTTTTCCTTTTCAATTTTTAAATTTATTAAGTCAGAATGCATTTTGTTTTGTTTTCTTCAAATAAATTAATAATGTTTAAAAATACTTTTTTTTTATTTTTGACTTTTCGAGATGATTTATCCCCCTCCTCCTCCTTAGTAAGATTATTACGCCCCCTATGAGGGTGAATTTCACAGTTTTAGAATCAATGCCTTAATGCCTTAATTGGACATTTTTTTTTATACCTAAAATGTTTTTTAAAAAAAAGCATATTTTTTATTGTTTTTACCTAAACACCATATTTCTGCTTTCACTGCAAAAAAAAAAAATACCAGGGTGAAATGCATTTCAGTACTATAGACAAACTACATCATCTTTTCAAAATGCTAGCAGTAAATAATGCACCATGAAAACTAAAAATAAGCGTAAATCAAAGAAGGAAAGAACATATCAGTGGCCGTATAGCGTACAAGCAAACCAGTTGTGATAGTCAGTACATTGTGCGGGCAAACCGTTTAAAGGGTTTGGTGATACAATGCAACTCTGTAGTGTTGTAAATTGCTAGTCACCCAGTTGATTTTTTTTTTTTCGTAATTAAGGAAATGTCTGAAAAATTTCATTAGCTTAGCACACTAGTATATTATTTTACAGCTTTAAAAATTCAATAATATGTTAAATTAGATTCGGCATGTAATTATATTACGAATAAGTATTTAAAAAAATAGTCGAAATAAATTTTTAAAGAGAAGTTTAGGGTTCCAATATAGTTAGAGTAAAAATGAGTAAAAATGATTTTAAAATTAATTTGAGTAAAAATGTAATTAAAGAGAAAAATATATTTCTGTGAAAGTTAAAGTAATTTTATGTATACTTATTTCCTGGATTCGTGTGTATCATAAACATTTATTTTTTTATTTAAACGATCGTATGTTTGTGTTGAAACTTGTATTTGTGTGTATAAATGACACGGTGAATTTCCCATCTAATATTGTATACATTTCTCCAATTTGTTTCAATTAGAGTGCCAAAACAATTCAATAGAACTATTAGTCTAAATTTTGCTATGAAATGCAAAAATGACTTATTTATTATTCTTTAACATGAAAGGAATTTACAGTCGTTAGTTATATTGTTCAATTAGAGAAATTAAACTGCCTAATATGTTACAAAATCATGGACATTTTATATTTCTCTCCTATTAGTTTTTTTAAAATAAAAATAATGATAATTTATGTTTTAAAGCATATGATTCTTTGCAATGCATAATACAGACGTAAATAACATTCATTAAATAACAATTACTGACAAATTTATTTTAAAAAAAACACAAGTTAAACATGTATTCTCCAAATCTTATGTTAAAATATATTCTTCAATATACCAAAATAATTAGTTTTTTCACAGAATATATAGTGTTTCATCATCTCTTTTTGGAAAAACATCACACTTCTTAAATACAATTACTTTTAACACGTTGTATAAGGTAATGCCTCTATAAAATCATTCTGAAGTTATAGATTCTGTTAGAAACCTGATTGTATTGCATAATCTTAATAAGTATTAATTAATTAATAATCAAACAATATCCTGCTTAAGATATAAAAGTTTTGAAGATACTTTAATGTTACTTTATATGCTCCTTTTTAGCACACTAAAAGAATTTTCATTCTTGGAAAAAACTAATCTTGTCTCGTTTATAAGATACGCGTCATTTTTTTCAAAGTTAATTTAAAGTACTCCTTCAATTTGTAATTAATGGATATTATATACACATTTGGCAGAATGTGGAATCTTTTAATTAGTGTATTAATAATTAAAAAGGGAATAAAATAAAAAAAATAAATATTCAATTTTTGAAAAATATGCACCCTTTAAATTTTAATCATCGCTGTAACTGAAAGAAGTATTATTTTTAAGTTACTTTTCTTTATTCTTTTGTCATTTTTTAATTGGTTAAATGCAACATTATTGTAATTAAGTGGAAAGTTTAATGTTTATTACTATGTTGTATAATCGGTTTAATAAAAGAAAATTGCATACATAAGTAAGTGAAAAATTCCTTTTTTCTAGTGTTTAATTATTATATTTTGTTATAAGAATAAAAGTTTTATTATAAAATAATATATTGCAAATCAATGGTAATTTCGTTCCCAATTTCTATTATGTGAATTATATCAAATTTCTTACTTTGCATTACTCACTATAAAAAAAAATTCGGAGTAATATTTTAAGGAACTATTTCCTTTATTTTGATACAATTAACTACATGTTTTTTTTAAAGTGAATTTATTCGATTTACCACGTATGCTAATTTCATTGTACTCAGAATTAATCTATGTAAATGATAAACGCATCTTCAGAAATATTTCTGACTATTGAACTTGAATATTACTGAATTATAAAATCAGTTCGCGCTGTAAAAAAAGGCATTTTTTTGATTAATTCAGAAAGATTATTACGAATGGTTACATAAATTCATAATGCCTAGATAAATCTAAATATATTGGGAATATTTTTAACAAGTATATATATTTTTTTAAGTTCCTTGATATTATTTGATCGAGGTATCAACCCTTAAAATTCGCAGAGTTAAATGAAATTATTACTACTCTTCAAAAACATTTATTTAATGCTATAATACAAGAAATTGCTTTTATAACTTTATTTGTTTTCCTTTTTTGGTGTATTTTTTCATGGTGTTCTAGTTTCCCTACAGTTGAAAAAAATCATTTCTAAGGGAATTATCAAGAATTGCTTTACGTTTCAGATAATTCAAAATTTCCTCGAATGAAGAATTTGTACGAAAATATGATTATACCTGTTGAAACACTAAAGTGAAAGTTGTCAAACATAAGTATTCAGATATTTAAAAAAATGACATTACAACATGTGCATGATTTTAAATTAAAACTTGTAACAAAGTGAATTACGTAGAATTCAGAACTGATATTGATTCAAGTAATAACACATCCAAGCGATAAACGTTCGCCTCTTTGTAAGTCTACTAGTATTTTGCATTACCGAAGTAGCCGAGTGATTATAGCTCCAAATTCTCAGATGGCTTTACAGTATGAAAGAATTAAGTCTTTCGGTGCAACTGAAGAAAACCCGAGAAAATTCACTGAATTCCGTTAATCTTTAGAGATAAGTTCGGCACATAGGTTGGGAGTAAAACTTGAAAGAAAGGATGCTAACTCTAGTACTTTTCTTGTCTCGACTGATATTCAGAATCACAAAGTGATCCACAATAACCCACTTTTAAAAGTGTGACGTTACCAAAATCCAAAACAACCACTATTTTGTTAAGTTTGCCAAGTTAACGATATCTTTCGTTTACAAATCGAACAAAATCAATTTTCCTCGACTGATTAATAGGGAATTGCATACATGTGACTTCTGAAGACTTATATTCATCACAAATATGAACAATATTTACGACGGTGCTAGGATAGAGCGAAATGGATGATAGAATGGAACGCGTGTTCTGTTCTCAGACGAGTAATTCTTTCTTGCTCAATGTCGACGACGTTCTGACAGTCCCAATATTGCTGCATTTCAGGAATGCCTCACCACGGGACAACATGGTATCTTAGCTTGAACGATACTGGGAACGATAAATGGGCACGTTTGATGGTTCAACAATATGATGCTGTGCTGCGACCATTTATATTCCCTTCCTGTTAAAAAAGTTGTAACCTTTACCTGCAGGATATCACCTATCCGCAAACTGCACTCATCGGGAAATGAGACACTTCAAAATTCTTAGGTTGTATTTCATATTCATTGTTATATTATTTTATCACAACCATACATTTAATTTTTATAGTTTACAATACTTACATTCAAAAGTTAGATTCTTGAAACATGATATTTAAGTTTTAATAAAATAACTAATTTATTTTCATCACATTTCCAGAGCATTTAAATAATTTCATTTAAATGAACGTGATATAAAAAAACTTATATATAATTGACAATTTCAAGTAGAAAACCTTTAAAAGTAATACAAAAAGTTTTTTTTTTAGGTTGTATATCAATTTGAACTTTTAAACATAACTTTACTTCTGCATTTTACTAAAATTTTAATCAGAAGAAAGCATGCGAATTAATTTGTTTCAGTTCTATATTTATAAGGGCATAGCAAGGAATCCTATTCCTTATTTCTGTATAAAAATTTTCATAGAAGATTACTTTCTGAGGCATTTAAAAATAATTTCCTTTTATATTCAATTATTTAAAGAAAACTTAAAGAATTTTGAAAAAAAAATAATAAATCTAACAAAGCTCAAGTTTTCTTGAAATCAATTTATTGATTTAGTGCCTCATGAATTTAAAATATTTCTTGCAGAAACCTTCTTTGCGGAAGGAAATAATATTTAATTTCACACAAATGCTCTTTAAAAAACATTGATTTAAGAACATATATATTGAACGAGTAATAAACAGCCAGCTGTTTTTTTTAATTCATTCTGTAGTAATCCTTCGTTATATATATATATATATATATATATATATATATATATATA